>OU015495.1:191305179-191387679 GCA_907164885.2 Dolomedes plantarius
GAAGGATGAGTAGAAACTATCTTATAAGACTAATTTTTAATAGGGATAAAATTAATTCTTCTCTAGATTTTAGTAATTTTGGAATTACACAATATTATAATACTGCCTAAAGGCGCAATACAATATTTATGTCACCTAAAGGCGTAATACAATATTTATGCCTGATAAAATTCCTCTACATACTGTGATAGAATCTAATGTATACAATTTATGGTTATTTATAGACTTGTAGAAGGCTGTTTTGAGCACTTACTGAAAAAATTATATTTTCCATGTCATGTGTGTATAACTGTGACGTTACATACACGTCTGAACATAAAAAGCAGAATATAGTGAAATCTATTGATTCTTTTCTTTGCTTTCTTCAATATAAATGATTCACTTTTACATAGTTAAATTATATTCTCGGATTATAAAGCATAGATTATGAAACTAATTATTATTGGACAATTTCTTTCTCAAATACAAAAAATAATAAATTAAAAAGTAGATCTGAAAAAAGACAATGCAATAGCATGAATTTCAGCGGGGCAAAGCATTTTAACTAACAGTGTGTAGCTAAAACCGAATAAAATGTTTTCTTTTTATGATCGAGGTTTTAAGAGGAAGTATATACAGGATTACTTCCGTTCTTTGTAGCAAGTAACTGTTAGAGGTTCTTTTTCTTACAACGCTAGAAAAGAAAACAACATTGCTATGAAACAAAGGTAAATATTTAATATCCATTCAGATCGTTAGACAAATATTTCTTTTCCATCCACTGTGCCTTTTAAGTAAGCATTTTCCGCCTTTTAAGCGGTAAACCATGACGCCATTTTTCAAGAAAATTAACGTAAAACATATTATTGACAGATAAAATATTACAGAAAATGAACCCCAATTTTAACAAATGACATTTATAAATTAGCTTTACTCAAGGCGTTTTCACTTTTGATGAAAGTTACATGCTGTTGATATGTATAACAATTTATATTAAATACATCTTCATTGTTGACATTGGCCAGTCGCATGTGTGCTCAAATTTCCTTAGAGAACATTTTTAATTATGTTAATTTCTCCTTAAACTTAGTGATTGCTGTCACTCTGTTTGGATATGCGCAACTTCTTTTGGTAAGCGACTTTAAAATATAAAGTCATGATCTGAACTGCATGGAGAGTCATTCGTTATTAATTACTGATAAATATCTTAGGTTTTACAAAACTTTGCGTCATGGTTCCAAACCTGCTATATAATCAGGATAATTAATTTATACAAATTATGACTTGATATGAGGATTGATTGATTAAAATTATTGATTAGTTTTGCTGTTGACACTTTTGGGCTTCTAAACGATGTAGACAATCGTAAAATAATGTGGTGTATTATAAAGACCGGAATGATTTCGTTAAATGGAGGCATGATTTCGTTAAGTCCATTTTAAGTGGATCCCATCTCATGCGGACATTCACAGGAACGAAATGTCGAATAAACTAGCTAAGGAGGGTTGCAGTCACTCCATCCCCTCCTCTTCCTCCTTGACTTTACTGGAATTATATTCATGGGAAAAATAAAAAATTCTGGCAGAGTGGAAATTGCCTCCCACACCCCACCCATTATTGGTATATGCGAATTATGCCCGGATTTTTTCTAGACCTCCCGTGTGACAGAGGCTCCTGGACTGTGCTTTCAAGACTTGCAAGTGGTCACATCAAGTGCCTCTCAATCAACGAGTGCACGAATGACTTCTCCCCCTGAAACCAAGTGCCACGACCTCCAGGCTTCAGCAGAGTATATAATGGATTGCTTTGGCTACTCTAGAGAGGAAATATATCGCGATCCTCTTCTTGTGCTCGACTTCCTGCGGAAATAGCATAAGTCAACGGACTTATGGCTCATAAGTCAACGGACTTATGGGCCTCGCATGACTTCGTCAGACACTGGAGGATCGGCAACAACAACAACAAAAGGCAAGAACATAAACACCTTTGATGATCAACCACTGTCATTTAGTGATTGTATTTCAAATTTATTGCTATAAATACCCATGCATTGTTTTTAAAAAGTTACAGGTAGCAACGAAGTTCTATGAATGACTAGCTGAAAACCCGCGCTTCGCTACGGAGTACATTCAAATTAAATACAACGGTCAACGTATGCAATTTGTGCCAAAAAACAAATATATATATTTATAATAAATGCGATGATCAATGTATACAATTGATGTAAAATATATATCTATCTATATATATATATTTATAAAAAAATCGTAAGGGATATGCATTTTTTTTGGATAATATCCAATCGTCTGCTGCATTAAAAAGAGAAAAAAATATTTTTTTTGTCTATTTAGTTGTTACTCGCGTGACGATAAATTTATTGAAAGTACCAGAAAAAGAAATCACGTGATCGGCATTTAATAAATTAAATTCTAAAAATTAATCTTTAAAAATTCACCAAAAATCAGGAAACGGAGGTAAAAATTCGAAAAAAATTTCATTTTGAAGGAATTTTTATGATCTTTCTCGTGATATAAATTTTATAACCCTCAATGTATTATTTTAAATGCAAACGTAAAAAAAAAGTTTAAAAAACAGCTTAAAATTTAATTTAAAAAAATCTAAGAAGAATTTTTGAAAAATCTTTCTTAGTGCACCCCTACACTATTAGAAGAATCACCATGCAAAATTTCAGCCTTTTAGGTCCAGCGGTTTGGTCTGTGCGTTGTATGTCAGTCAGTCAGTGAATGAATGAGTCAGTTACGGAACTGTTTTATATATATAGATAAGTAAGAGAATGGGATTGACTAGTTTACCTGAATATGTTTGAGAAGAAGAATGCATGATATGGCAGTCCAGGGTAATAGTGTGGCTGTAATAAACGTCAAGTTTGTTACCGCAGTTACTTTTGGAGACCATGTCACTGGAAGAACGGGGCGCAACGGAAGTAACACTTTCAGTTCTGGAGTCAGTTAAATAGTGATGCTTGTTTGCACCTGAAATTCGTGAAGATATCATTTACAGTGAGTTAGTGTACATGAGGACTACAAAGAGTGTAATTTTTCTCCGTTTACACTTCTTACCAGAACTGAAATGAAATAATTTCAAGCCATGATAAACATGTAAAATCGAAGAAAATTATAAAATTATAAGCAGTATGTAATCCGTATGAATACTCTAGGATCCACCTGCGTATTATGGTCAAGTAAACTTCCAAAATTTTTGGAACACTCTGTTGAGTATCTTAGCAATTTAGGTACATCTCATAAAAATGCGTTCTCTGGGTATATAATTTTATCAATATAAAATATATATATACTTGATAATAATAAAAAGGATCATTAATTATTTGTTCGTTAATAAAATTTTGATCTCTTAATTTTTATTATTTTCAAAATGTAGACCTTTAATTCATAGACTTTAATAATCATTCAAATAACAAATTCTTTCTGCAAAATATTTATGCAATTAAGAAAAGAAACATTTTAAACACGAAATTATTCCTGTTTACATATAATTACCGTTTTACGTGCTTCCATTCTGCTCTTAATTTATCTTTACCTATACGAATTCTCATAGAAAATTCTCTTTTGCCCAACATTTTTATTTGGTAATGAACATTTTTACAATTCGGCCTCTGATAATGAGCAGAAACGTCCTTAGCTTGTCATCCTTCTTAATTCAGGTTTATTTCATGGAAGTGTTTATACCTTATTTTTGAAAACATTTTCTGAAAGGAACTATTAAAGGCATTTTAAGTAAGAAATGAAACATTTAATGGGTTTCTGTCGGTCTTTAGTTCTGTTTTAAAGCTATGACATAGCAGTCCAATAAGAAAACAGAGTATTTTTTTCTTAAATTTAAGTTAAAAATTATATACCTTCAGTAACTTCTATATTTGCCTGGTGGTAATTTCTTTTATTGTAATATAATTGAATAACCATGAAGGACTGCATTTACAGATAAAATGAGTTAAACATATTTCTAAAACATTAAAGTTTTAAATTTAATGAAATTACTAGTCATAAATTATCGCATTTTTTCTTACGTAATTTTTCTCCTAGTAAACAAATCCAAATAAATGCAAAACTATTTTTTTCTTAAATTTGAATATAAATTAAACATTTCTTCAAAGTCAACGATGCTCATTGTTTTTCTTCATTCTAAGTATAACAGCAAATATTTATTAAAGTAGAAAATAAAAACAGTTCTTTTGCAATTTATGTAAGAGGTAATAAATAATGCCAGGAAAAATGACTTATGACTAAGAAAGCTTAAGTAACTGGCTGAGCGACCCTAATGGGCAAATCTTCGTTTCTGTAATGCGAGACTTTATTAATTTGGCACATAGCCATAAATTTTTGAGAATTTTTGTTTCACGCAGCAAATATAGCTCTTACTAACAAGTACATAAAACATACTTATTATCTACTTTTTTTCGTTCATTTAGAATAAACATTTATAAATATCTCAAGCGCCTTTATAATTTATTAAATGCGTTCTATCCTAAAACCTATTTAAGTTGGGTTTTTTATGTGTGTATGAAAAACGTTATCGTATAAATTTACATATGCTTATGCGCATCTGTATGGGCATACATAAACCAGCAAGTACATATAGGAGTTTGTTGGTATGTATTTTGGGAAATATTTCATTCATTTTTGACAACATTTTTATTAAGTGTATATACAAATTTACAGTCACATTAACGCAATGCCAGGTTCGGTCTTGAACCACAGATCTTCTGCTTTGGGATTGATGAATTAACAAGTTCACCAATTGGTTAATGCATCAATCTAAACGCTTTAATCATAATTAGACCTTCTGTACACAATTTCTGAAGGTCTAATTTTGATCGCAGATTTCTTTAAGTGCATTTTCATAGATTCGTGTACATAAACTAATTTGCGTATACAGACGTGGATTACCGTATATGTACTACAAGTGCAGATTACATGCCTGCACAAATTACAAAACCTCTGGAAATTGGATCTAACATACCAAGAAAAAATTTTTTATTCTTATTTTCTAATGGCTATATAAAAATACTATATAAAAATGAAAACAAGAACAAACAAATGAAAGAGAACTAAAACATCCATGACCCCCAAAAGATTCCTAGCTAGACAATATCTATCCCACGCTGGAGCGGGATGTACAGCGGCGCAACTCAGTGGGGTAAAATCCATGTCCTCTCGTTGATCAACGGATCTTTCAAAAGCGTTCTGAATCGATATTTATATGGTAGAAATGTTTCAGTAGGCAATGATGACCCGTCACTAGTCGGAGGACAGCGACCACCTTCCTGGGGGGGGGCGTCCATTAATTACGTGATTTTGGCGATTTTTAGACCCCTTTCCCGACATCTCCCTGGTGAGATGTCGGGAAATTTGGCTCGACCCCCTCCCCCTTAATCTCAAGTGAGATTTTTCAAAATGAGTATTTTTAGTGTAAATACATTATTCTGTGCTTGATTGCGTTGGATTTATTTAAAAAAAAAACATAATTTGCTTAATTATTTTTATTTATGACTAGTATTTAAGACTACTAAGAACGTAGTCTAGAATCACAGTGAGAAAATCGAACAATAAAATACTTAAATAGGAACTACTAAAATTCGTAAAAGAATATTCATTCTAATTCAGTCCACGGGGACTCATGGGTGGTCTCAAGAGTGACTACTGGAACTATTGTGTAGGATTTAGCCATATTTTAGTGTAGAAATACGTTTTACTTAATATAACCCAGTTTTCTCTCAATTTTACACTGTTTCTTGCGGAAAAAGAATTTCGTGATATCTGTCGAGACCCCCCCCTCTCTCCCCCACGTGAGACTGGGTGAGATTTGGCTCGACCCCCCCCCCCCCCTAAAAGCCTTACGTAATTAATGGACGCCGCCTAGGCCGTTTTAGGACTTGAACAATTTTGTTTCACCACATCTTATTTGAACTCCTAGACAACAGATAATGTGAGAAAGGGTTTCTAAAAGTGTTCCTTACAAGCAACACTGCGAAAAGTTAGCTGTTTCTATATTTCTGCCAATGAAAGTAAACTAATTTCTTTGTTTTAGTTCATGAGCAAATGTAAAACCTTTAAGGCATAAATGACTTAAAAATTAATTTTTATTTTCTAGACCTATTGTCTGAGAAATGCTCAAAGAAACTGACACACGAATATTGGTGTCGAAAATAAATGTGTCAACAGCATGATAATTAGTAAGTTTTGGAATAGCATACCTTAACCATACAAACAAAAATCACTTTGAACTAGAGCCAAAAAATATAAGTAACATGGAATGTCTTGGAATGCTGAATTTTTAGATAATCCATTACAAAGAATTGCACGAAATGAAGAATCTTAATTTTTGTTTGTCTCATACAAGTTCTGATCAGTCATTCATGTAGAAAGAAATAAAATAAATTTTTTGGTTTCCGGATGAATTGAACCTATATTGTTTAATTTTAGCTTCGTGTATCCCTGTAATATCCATTTTTTCTTATCATTAATTACGAGATATGTCAAAGAGATGTTAAAGAACAGTTTTCGTGGTTTTCTTCAGATTGGGAGAGATAGTTTAGCCTTTGTAATACATGGATAAATGTAAATAAACAAATGTAGAAGAAAAGCGTGTGGTATTAAGATAAACTGAGCTATAACATTCCATTGGTTTACTTAGGTGTATTATGAGTCCCACCCAACAAAATGGGAAAATTTTTTCACCAGGCACAAAAATATTATGCAAGGCCCCTAAGGATCAAGGAATCATACACACCAGTTTTTATTTACCCGTTGTTTCGTATAGCATGACGTTAGAAGCATATATAAAGAAACAGAACTAAACATAATCGGTTGTTCGATGTGCAAGTACAATTTAAAATGTGGTTGGAAATTTAGCTGCGGGATCTCATCGCAGCGTTATCCTTCATTGTTTTTGCACGAAATTAATTCCTACATTTCTTGTCATTAACCGACTGTAAAATATATTAGTAAATGTTTATCTATAGAAAATTTAAAAAATATATAATTAAATAATTTATTAAACTACGTTGGCTGTAAGAGCAGGCCTACAAAAAGTGGTTTAAAGAACAATTAAAATGTATTAAAGATTCGTGAGTTCGTACGATGTTAAAAGAAAACGAGAAAATGACGTATAAATTAGAAGCAAAAACCTGTAAAAATTGCTAATATTTGCAATATAGTATTATACAATATGGAAAACTATATTACAATACAGTTTTATAAAACAAACTCTAAATTGAAAGATTAATTTAGAGATGATTCATTGCCAGTTATTACAAGGAATACTATTAAATCAACTTCAGGCAAGGAAAAAGTGTAATATCTTTTGATACGGATATCAAAAATAGTTTGGAAAACATGCCATTGATTAATTAAGTTTCATAAACATTTTTCCTTCCCTTTTAAATCTCTCCGTACAAATTATATAAAGTGTAAAGTTATAGACAACTTACCAAGGCCACAAGGATAAACCCTAGGACCTTCATCTTGAACGAAACACAGTTTTAAGTAACAAGTGGTCAATTTACAAATTGTAGTCAATCGAGTTCGATTATTAAGCCTGGTAGAAACCCTAGAGTAGAAGGTAGAGAGGAGTTAAGTGATACTTGAAGTGTATAGATTATCGATGTCCCCTTCTTGCACTGTTTCGACTCTTTGGAATTGATTAATGACAGATTCCTAAGAAAGACAACTTCATCTATAGAACTTTGGTTAAGAAGTTTTTGTTAGTGTTCAAGTTGGTCATGAAATGAACTAAACACTTGATCACACTACTACCAATAAGGATCTTTTATTTTCACAGGGCAGGGAAAGTTTTCGACGTTTTCATAAAGTGGATTAAGACGGGGTTAAAGAAATTCTAAAATTCTGATGTGGAGAAGGCTTTAATGTTGTTTAATGCACCATTTAGTAAAAAAGTATTAAATTCCACGGATATATTGTTTAGAGTTTAAAAGATCATAGTCACTCAGTATTATCAATTATGTATTATAAAATCACGCTCAAAGATAAAATAATTCAGGTAGTCTCTTCGAACCAAACTACCGTGTGTTATTAACGTAGAATTACTTATCGTTGTTTATCTCTTTTGTATGTATATAAGTATGTATGTATTATGTATATATATATATATATATATATATATATATATATATATATATATATATATATATATATATATATATATATGTGTGTGTGTGTGTGTGTGTGTGTGTGTGCCAAAATTTTGACGAATTTTGGTACTTTTCTGTTTAACTCTTTACTGCTTGCCCAAGCGATACTAACTGGGTTTGGTGCGCTGCCAAAATTATAACTCGCGACGCAGGACATCTTAAATGTTGCTTTCAGGAGGGCCGTTATAGAGGAACGCTATGCTACGTTAAAAATGACATAAGGAATAAAAAGTAAATAATTGTATCAGGCGACGAACACCAACCATCCTGAGTTCGAGATAAAAAACAAAGAAAGACAGCTTCACAGAATTCAAGCCCCTGCCTCCCCAAGGAAGATAACCAGACCAAATGTAGAGCTTAAATGCTGTTTTATCCGTATAGCAGAATGTAGTGCATAGAGTCCAATGCGGGACCCATTTCAAAGGGATGATCTGTGCAAAATGTCTGGGTAATCAGTGTTTTTTACGACTGATAGACTTGAGTAATGAACCAGTTTACTCAGGCACAAATTTCATGACTAAAAAGTACAAACTTGTATATTTGATGGTTACTCAATCGTCACGTACTCATGAAATACCAAAGTGATGAATAGAAAATAGCAGTAAATAAGCTTTATCTAACACGCAACTCACATTACTCATTTTATAAATTAACCGCCGGATATAATAAACCGTATACTATTTTTGTTCTGCGTCTTAAATTAGGTTACAACATTAACAGAATAGGTAGACTTAGTCAAATTTTTCTGACATGTCAAAGACATGTTCTAGACATGTTCAAAATTTGACATGTTCTAGACATGTCGAATTTTTCTGAAGTACTGAAAAATGTCATGCATATTATGAAAAAAGAGTATAACTAACTCAAACCATGTACAAGATAAATAAAACAAAATTTTGAAAATTCATAACAGTACATAAACTATGTTGATAGTAATGCTCTATTTGACAAGTGTTATATTACTTACGTAGTTAGTTATATTTATTCCTTTTAATGGTAATTAATTAAAAACCTTTGATATCGTAATAATTAACTGATGAGAATTTGAATTATCTGATGTTTAGGACAAGATGGTTATAGTATGATTTCAAAATATTCAGTCTAACTTCCTTTGTGCATTGTTTTATAAAATTATTTCATGGAAGAACACTAAACAATCGTCCAAATGCCAAATCATGAGCATAAAAGCAAAAATAAATTAAATGGAAAGGAAAATTGTTGATTTATATCCGTCCTGACAAATATTTTCCGATAGGGGAATAAAATTTATATCAGGTTGTTTATTTGTGCAATATATTAAAGGTCTTAATCAACTATTTATTGCACAGTGAACTTGATGACACGACATATTGCACTAGTAATGTTCTATTTTCTTGCATATTTTGTATCCTTTCGCATTATTTGCAATTTAAGGAGTTTGTAGTTATTATTTCCATATTGGGAGAAAATGTTACAAAAAAACATGAAAAAGGATAGAAAATGAACGAACGGAGCAAAAAATAATATGAATATTAAATTACTTCGCATTGCTGCAAATATGCTCCGATATGTAGATAATAATACGTATTTGTCATATGGATTATAAAAATAGTCTTTTGATTTATTTTAAACGGATTGCTTTGGGGAAATCACTATTTGAAGATTATTCTTTTCCTATTCCATAGTCTATGGAAGTCTTTTCTCGAAACAGCTTGGAACATGACGTGATTTTTAATAATAATGGTGTGATTATATTGATTTTAAAATTTACTTTCAAATTACACAAAATGTAGAAAGAACGTTTACGCACTAATGAGATGTACATTCTCGCCTGATATTAACAACAATAGATGTGTGCTGACAACAACTCAAACACTCCCAAGAAATACGCCCCACGGCTCACTAGAATTTCTGTGAAGTTATTGGATATTACAGGAAGTAGCGGGAACAAATTGTTTAAGTAAGTAACTATCGTCTTCAGTATGTCAGTCATACAAAGTACTTATGTTAGATAAACGGTAAGATTTCTTTACAGTGCGAGAATATGTTTGCTGATTGTTCATCAGGCTTTAAACGAAATTAAACAATTCATTACTCCAGCAATTCTCAACCTGTGGGGCGCAAACACACTAAAGGGGGGGCGACCATATCCAAGAGAAAATATTATTTAAAAAAATTTATTAACTGACTAAATGGAATGCGTACACACACACACACATACAAAACAAAATAAATTTCGACGTAATATTTAATAATTGACTTATTAAATTAAAACAACTTACTAAATCAAAACCTTCTTAATCAAAACTTACTAAATTAAAAGCAAATTTAATAATTATTAGTGACTTCTTTGGGCCTGTCTAACAAAACAAAGTTTTTCGAAGGAAGGCGTAATATTAGAAATAGACACTCTCAGTTCTTTTTCTATATTTAGTTGAGATCTATATTTTGGCTTCAAAGAAGCCACCGCAGAAAATCCAGTTTCACAAAGGTAAGATGATGAAAATGGTAATAGAATGCGAAATGCCCTTGTTTTTAGTGCAGAAAACTCAATGTTTTCCGCGTTCATAAAATCATTTAAGATAGCAAATAATGCTAGTGCTGTTGCGTTGAGTTCTATTGGTTTGCAGAAAAAATATTCTTCTACTACTGACATATCATCACAAAATCGAACATAGGCAATGAAATGAGCATCTTTATAAACATCTGTTGCCTCATCAAGCTGTATCGAAAACAATTTGTCACGCAACTTCGAAAAAGCTGACACTGTACATCTTCAGCTATATCACCAATTCGACGGGCAGCAGTTCCATTTGAAAGAGGTATGGACTGCAATTGTTTTGCAAAATTATCTCCAAACATAGTTTCTACAATCTCAATTGCTGCTGTCAAAATAAGCTCTTCATCAATGTTGTGAGGCTTTTTACATCTGGCTATTTTATATGAAACTTTGCAAGACACAATTAAAGCTTTTTCATTCACAGACAAAGTTTCCTTAAAAAATTGTTTTTGCTCTTCATATCATTTTAATTTTAATTCGAAGAATTCTCTGGGTTTGTTGACGTACTCACTATGAAGCGTTTCCAAATGTTGTTTAAGTTTATTAGGTTTCATGCTGTCTGCCGCCAAGATTTTTGAGCGAATGATACACAGGGGCCTTTCTTGTTCATTTTCTTCAGTACTGGTAAACCCAAAATTTAAGTATTCTTGAGAATATTTTCTTGATTTTATTTTCGGAAGCACGCTCGTCTGTGAACTTGTTGATGCTTGACTGTCGTCTAATGCTCGCTTACGCCCGCTTAAAAATTTATCCATGATTCTGCATAAATTTTCTGCCGTAAACACATTCGCGATAGATTCGATAGCAATTGAAGAATCGACTCGAATGAGACTGGCTGGAATTGAAACTGGCGTTATCCAACATTCTCCTTCTCTCCATGGGAAAACATTTGCTCACATCTGCGCATGCTCGAGACGGCATCTTGTCGACATTCCAGAATGGTCTAGACAAATCGGAACTTCTCGCAAAACCGCGAAAAAATCCGACATGGTACTCGCAAAAGCAATAAAAAAGCACCGGATTCTTGTTTTGTCAAAGCTGAGGATAGGTGTTGCCAAATGTCAATAAATTTCCGTATTCTTGGTAATTTGTGAGGTTTAAAATTAAGGTCGTAGTGTAGGTTTAGAGCCGAAAAACTCAAAATACATTATTATTGTACACATTTTATTGTATGAGGGGGCGCGATGAAAATTTTGATTGAAAATTGGGCCGAGAATCCTGAAGGGTTGAGAAACGCTGCGTTACTCCATGCATACACACACACACACACACACACACACACACACACATATATATATATATATATATATATATATATATATATATATATATATATATATATGTGTGTGTGTGTGTGTGTGTGTGTGGCATCAGCACAGGCGGCAGTTCTGCTTGGGAGGACGGAGAAAAGCTGATAGTCGGCCGGCCGTGCGTCATATCGAAAGTTCATTTCGTAGTTAGTTCCCGCGTAAACCCAGTTGTTTGGCGGGAGGGGCTCGCTGTCGACCTGGGGTACTCGAAAGCCCCGTCAAAAAGCTCATTCTGGTTCCACCAAATTCGGATACACAGGATAACTCCAAATAGCGAAAAAATCTTTATTTCTTACATTTCGACAAATTATCGTGGCAATGACAGTCCACAACATCGCACATGTACACTGACTCGCGCCTATTTATAACCTAATAGATGTATTGACACGTGATGCTAAAGGTGTTGCAGCAATTGGCTAGAACCCTGGAATCTGGGCTCTGACGGATTGGAAAACAACAGGGATTGTATAAAAGATGCCTGTTTAAGTCAATTCCTTTGTTCTTGAAGTCGGCATAAGCAATTACTTTTTAACTGGTTACGACCAAGAATTTTTGAATGATATTTGGAATCTGAAAGGGTTTTAAGGTTTTATATGTTATAGAATATCCTCCTCCCCCTCCCCCCCGTATGATCGTCAATGCCTGCATTAGAGAAAAAGAGCGAGGAAAAGAAACATAACAGGAATTTGGAAAAACCTATATATACAGTATGTCACTAAAGTCCCTTCCCATCCTCTTAAGTTCGGAACGGCTGCTCCTATATTCATAAAAGTGGTATCTAGGTATAGTAAAGTAGCCATGCGCTACTGAATGAAACCACCTACCGCGCCACCTGGTGGAAAACTGCGTCGTTAGCATTCCTATCTCGAAAACAGAACGAGATAGGGAAAAAAGTAATTTTCAAAGTAGTAGAAAATTATCGATTTACTACGAAAAGATACCTTGTGGACATTAATGAGAAGACTACAATGGTTAAAATGCGAATTTGTATTTTCGAGATTTCCTACACTGTGACGTGAGAAAAGGATCTGTGAAAAAAAACAACTAATTTTAACAATATACCTTTATTTGAGATGTTCAAACTTCTCACCGTCAGCTGCAATACACATTTGGATAATCGTTTGAATTTCAAGTTGCACACGTTGGAGCATAGAGCGTGACACGTTGGCACAAGCGTCAGTAATGCGTCGTTTAAGGTAATTCAATGTTTGTGGATGGGTCACATACACCTGCTGTTTCAGGTATCCCCACAGGTAAATGTCCAGTGGAGTCAGATCAGGCGAACGTGGAGGCCACTCTTCGAAACCGCCTGTAGGTCCTGGCACCCTCTAGTAACGTTCTTTTGTGTATGAAAGAGACCCCCCGGGTCACGGTGGGAGAGAACGAGCTTGGCTCGCGGAGAGTGTAGGCGGTGCTCACAGAAGACCGGCCTTTTTGTATCCCACATTTCTCTTAATACACTACTTTAATGTTCTTGCTCATACTTGAACCCTGTACATAATTGTCCTATCTGTGTGTGTGTGTGAGTGTAATAAAGTAGAAAATTTAGAACCCGACTCGTATTCAACTCCAACCAATTTTCACACGAGGACCGACTGAAAGAGAAAGACGCCGTCCTCGTAGACCGCCATTCCAAATTATTTGGTTCCCGAATTCCTTGACTAGGTACTGCTTCATTGGAGATGTCTTATGAGCAGGCGCGCCGTCATGGTGAAACCATACATTCCTAAGATTAAACAACGGCAGGTTCTCCACAAAATCGGGTATTATATTATGTAGCAATTGTAAATATCGTGCACCCGTTAACGTGCCATTGTAAAATATTGGGACGATCAGCTTGTTATTGTAAATTGCACAACAAACGTTAATAGCATACTGCATTTGATGTCGTACGTCGGTAAAACATCTAGGATTTTCAAGCGCCCAGTAATGGTTGCTTTGCCTAATGTACATGCCATTCCGTGAAAAGCATGCCTCATCCGTCCACACTATATGTGCCAAGAATGTTGGCTGGACCTGTACCTGATTCATGACAAAGTTGCACTATGCATAACGTCGCTCGGCATCCCCGTCTACTAAAACCCGTTGAGGCGTTGGTCGGTATGAATGAGCGCCTAATTCGCTTCAGATTTTCCAAACCTGACTTTTGAAGAGGCCACAGTGGTGACTCATCTCTCTTGTGCTGCATTTCGGATATGCGGGGGCGTATGCTAAAAACTCATCCTACGGAACTTGCCGTCCTACCTTAGCTGGTCTGCCAGATCGAGGTCGACTAGTAATGTAGCCTGTCTCCCTTAAACGTTTTACAACAGTTTGGATGGTGTGATGAGAAGGATGCGGGCCTTCAGGGAAACGTTGCCGGTACATCCTTGATGCTGATCTTGCCTTGCGCCCACATTCACCGTACAGTAAAACCATCTCACAATACTCAGCTTTGGAATACTCAGCCATGACCACGAGCATCAACATACTACAACCCCAAGAAAATGTCTCTTTTATAGCTGTCTCAGGGGAACAGGCGTGGCGTTTCTTACGTATTTGCATACTGCAAAAATTTCGAACACCAAGCACAAGTTCCGTTGAGTTGATGCGACACTATTTTACACGAGCTACGTATTGTCTACTCTGTTTTTATAGAAAATCAGTACCAGGATGAAACCCACGGGGTTTGAACCGCGGTCCTTTTGATTGGGGATCAAAAGCGATATTTCACTGTGCACATTGCGGTGTCGTGTTTTGCCCGAAAGATAATCATTTCTCCTTTCGTTCAAGTTTCGTGACGTCACAGTGTAGGAAATCAGGAAAAAACAAATGCGAGTTTTAACCGTTGTAGTTTTCTCATTAATGTCCAAAAGGTATCTTTTCGTACTGAATCGATGATTTTCTACAAATTTGTCAATCACTTTTTTTTCCCTATCTTGTTCCGTTTTCGAGATAGGAATGCTAACACATCAGTTTTCCACCAGGTGGCGCGGTAGGTGGTTTCATTCAGTAGCGCAAATCTACTTTAATATACCTAGACACTACTTTTAGGAATATAGAAGCAGCCGTTGCGAAGTTAAGAGGGTGGGAAGGAACTTTAGTGGGCATAATATATATATATATATATATATATATATATATATATATATATATATATATATATATATATATATATATATATATACAGGTGGATATAAAAATTATGGAAACAGCTATTAATATTAGTGGTGTTTATGAATGTGCTTCGTATTCCTTAAAAAACAAGTCTGGCCACTGGTATTTTTTATATAATATAGTGTATGAATTATTATACTGTCAGGTAGCAGAAATGAAGCTAATAGCATCGTGCTTTTGGGGGGAACAGCGTAAAATGCCAAACCTTGCAGACTTTGTGAAAAGTGCAAATTGCTGGAGCGCGTTTCAATTGGAATTCTGTTACTGCAACCCCCAGGCTAATGGGTGTTTTAAGAGGTATGGCATCGAAGGTCATGATAGCATAAAGAGTGCACGGAAAAACATACTTTGCGAAACAGAATGCTGGATGAAAGGGAGAGCTGAGTGAAAGAGATGGACGAGGTATTGAAGCGGGTTGTGACACGAAGAAAGAAAACAATTGCTACCAAAATGACTGAAGAGCGCAATCGGCATTTGCATGTTCTTTTATCAGCCATTAGAAGTAGAAGGGAAATTCAGAAACAAAGCATTAACGAAAGATTATTTATTCCTAAGCCACTTGCAATAGATCCAGTACAAAATATCGTCCACAATGGTGCCACCTGCACAAATCCTGGTCGAGTAATATATCTAAAAACGACATTTGGTCTGACGAATCATTGTTCACATTGTTCCTCGCAACAGGACGTGTGTATGTCTGGAGAACACCTACACAAGCGTGATATTCTGGTTATCACATACCAACTGTTAATCATGGAGTTAGATCTATCAGGGTTTGGAATGACATCTCATGGTTTTCTTCAGGCCCTATTGTAACCCTAAAAGGGAGATTGAATGAGAAGGACTATATTGAAATTTTATCTCACTATTTCATTCTATGGTGCAAACATTGTTTCTTGCAGGAGATGGCATTCTCCGGTTTGATAAACCCATTATACATACAGCTAAATCTATCAAGTATTGGTTTGAAGAGCATGAAAAATAAATCAAATATCTTATCTTGCCCTGTATAATCCCCTGACTATAAATTATCTAGCCACTGTGATCTGTATAAGCGGATAGGTAAAGATATCGATATCCACCACAACATCTCTACAGGAACTTTCATGATTTTTCCCTAAATAATGGTATAATATATTCTTAACCACTATTTATGACTTGTATAATCCAATTCCAAGGTGAATCAGGTGATATTACATGACAAAGCAGATTTTCCTCGGTATTAATAAAGGTTTTCATGATGTTTCTTAGTGTTTCCATTAATTATATATATTAAACTAAATGATTTGGGATTTTCTATTACTTAAAATGATTATATCGATGATCTTGTAAGTTTTAACATTTCTTAGAGTATTTTGTGAGCTCCAATCTAGATTATTGAAACATTTAATCAGAAAAATGGTATACAGTGAGGATGTCATGGTTTGATATATAGTCTAGCTAAATCATTTAAATTTATTTTTGGAATCTCGGGCTCATCATATTTTTCAATGAACGGAAAGAAGGTTATGTACCTTAAAACATTTTTTCAGGATACGCTTTCGATAATTTTTTTTCCATTTCAGTTCGCTACTAAATGCGCGTAAAAAATTTTAAAATATAATTGTATCGTCTTGCATTCATACTAAAAATATAGGGACTTATACATTTTTTCTAGTGATGTTATTTTTGAATGAAATATACTAAAACAAAAATGGTAGTGTCCTATACTATTATATCACGAAATTCCATATCACACAATTAAGCTCTATGAGGGGTTTTTATTAGTAATTTAGGAATAATTTCTCAGTCGAACTTATATTCATGTAACTAAATAACAAAACAATGCTATGTTATAATTAAAACGACAGTTTAAAAATATTCTTATTAATGAAAATGTGAGGAATGTCCGGGAGAAAAACTCATCTTTTTCCTTTTCTATACACAAAACTAGAGTTGTGTTTGATGTCAAAAATTTTCCTTAGCTCAGAAAAAAAATCTGAAAATATTTTATCCCCCTTTACCTTTTACGTCGCACAAGTGTTTAACATTTTAGGGATACATAATATTTATATTAACATTTGTCATAATTATTTCGAAAAAGGAATGCGAGTTTTGCAAAAATGGAAATCTTTGCAGAAATGTTGACTATCAAAATGTTATATGATTGCCTGACATGTCGAAAGAAACCAGTACACCCATGAGGCATAATGCAAAAGTAACAGAAAACCACAGAGTGGCTGAAATCTTTGTATTGGTCTCAGGAATTTATACCCATGTTGCTACACATAAAATGTCTATTTCAGGCTCCCGCTTGGGTAGGTACGTGAATGATTGGTTTTGTGTTGCCTTGTGTTGATACTCTGCAGGGCGTATTTTAACATAGATTTGGTGGAGAAATTCACCACCGGTGGATAGAAATTGCCCTTTGTATGTGTTTGAAAACTATTTGTAATTGCAAATCACAAAATACACTTTCACAAAAGATTTCAGAATGATTAGTAATGCTAATAGGATCAGAACAATTCGAAATGTTAAGAGGATCAATTCTTCTAGCCGCCCCACATGCTATGCAAGTAGAACGTGTAGTTTCATCCTATAATGCTTCAGGATCAGACTATCGGCAATCCTTATGCCTTATAACTGTTAATAAAAGGCTAAAAATAACACTAAATGGCTGTGGTACTGTTTTTTTGAGCCTTGGTCATGTGTGCTGAATTTTTTTTTAATTTGAAGATAGGATAAACAAATTTCCAGAGACAGAATTTTACAAGGACAGAGACTAATATGAAAACATTCTTTGGGAATGACAATATATTTTAAATAAGAATGGGATGTCCCCCCAAAAGTAAAATAAAACAGAAACATGCTTTTTTTTTCTTTACATGTGGGATGTAGGGTATAATGTAAATTAAAAAAAAATCTATACCATAAAACAGTATTTAAATTTTATGTATTAGTTTTATATTGCTAACAATATTTGATGTTTGTATAACGTTTGAGACTTGTTTCCATACAGATAATCTTTTTCTATAGAATCTGATGAAAATCTCTACTTAATTCCAAAAACTACATTTTTCAGGTAAAGAAAATTAATTGTATTATAATAAATGAATAATTAATAATAATTTGATACATTTAAAGATGCATTTTGAGACTTTAGGCACCATATAAAGTTCAACTTTAAAAGTCTACTTGACACAAAAATGGTAAAACACCAGGGAAAATTTCTTAAAATATGCCCTGATACTCTGGTATTATAAAGAAGCCTCACATTATTAACAAAGGAGACTGTGAGTTGACATTGTTATGTGACTCTTACTACGTAAAAAGTGACATTTGTGCTACCATACAGATTGTTGAATGTATTCTGAAAGGCTTATATGCAGTATCAATTGCTACGTATATAAAATCATTAAACAAATAAATACATTATATTGAGACTCCGATATTACAAAGAAGCTTCACATCATTGACCAACGAGACTGTTGGCTGACATTTGTTACATGACGCTTACTTCGTAAAAAGTGCCATTTGTGCTGCCGTATTGATTGTGGCATATATGCAATATCATTTGCTATGTAAATAAAATTATTTAAAAAAACTACACTGAAGTGCCACTGAATTAGGGATAGCAAAGCCTATGCAAATTGTGTAGCGCTGCGCATCATGTATGCGCAAGTGAGGATGCTGTGGTAACTGCATATATAGCGCGTACTGTGGTTGTTCTGAATTAGTTGTTGGAATTGCCAGTATGGGTAAACTGCCTGATTTAGACGCCTTCGATCGCGGACAAATCGTAGGTGCGCGACGCATGGGCCATTCAATTTCCGAAATCGTCAGACAGCTAGGATTTTCAAGGTCGACAGTGTCAAGAGTATACCAAGAATACATGGATGGTGGAAAAAAAACTAGCCATCGGGCAAACTGCAAAGGACAGTTAGCCTTGACAGTGCGTGGTGAGACACGGCTCAGGCGTATTGTACGGAGCCAGCGAGGCCAAACATTAGCTCAAATTACCACCCAGGTTAATGACGGTGCCAGTCGTATAGTCAGTAAACGGACTGTGCAACGCTCGCTTCACCGTATGGGTTTCGGGAGCCGTCGACCTACGAGAGTACCATTGCTCTATACTCGCCATCGGGCTGCACGTCTTGCCTGGGCAAGATAGCACAGAGAGTAGAGGACTGGAAACGAGTAGCATGGAGTGATGAGTCTCGATTCCGACTACTTAACGCCGACGGGAGGCTGAGAATATGGCATCAGGCTCATGAAGCCATGGATCATGCATGCCTTGCTGGAACTGTACAAGGGCATTGTGGCTCAACCATGGTCTGGGGTGTTTTTTCGTGGCACAGTTTGGGATCTTTGGTGCGTGTACCAACCTCCCTTAATGCAATTCGGTACGTAGAGTTGCTGGATGATCACCTCCATCCGTTTATGCTGTTCTGTTATCCGCACGGTAATGGAGTTTTCCAGCAAGACAACTGTACCTCTCACAAGTCCCGGTTGACTACTGGCTGGTTGGATGAGCATTCCTCTGACTTCTCTGTCATGAATTGGCCACCTAGAAGCCCAGACTTAAATCCTATTGAGCATCTTTGGGATGTTTTGGAACAAGGAGTGAAAGGCCATCACACTGCACCAAAGAACCTTACTGAATTATGGACAGCTTTAGCCAATATTTGGCAAGCCATTCCCGTGGAACGTTTCCAGAAACTTGTTGAATCTATGCCTCGTCGTGTGGCAGCCGTTATCAAGGCCAGAGGAGGCCCAACTCGTTACTAGGTAGGTATCCCTAATTCAGTGGCACTTCAGTGTAAATACATAATGTTGAGCCTCCGATATTACAAAGCAGCTTCACATCACTGACCAACGAGACTGTGGGTTGACATTTGTTACGTGACGCTTACTACATAAACAGTGATATTTGTGCTACCACACTGCGTATTTCAGAGAATTAGGAAAGACTTAAATACAATATAAATTACTACAGATGGTTATCAGAATAATGGAAACACTAAGAAACATCATGAAAACCTTTATTAATACGGTGCAGGAGCACCTTTGTCATGTAATACCACCTGATTCACGTTGGAATTGGATAATACGAGTCATAAATAGTGGTTAAAAAATACCGGTGGCCAGACTTGTTTTTTAAGGAATACGAAGCACATGCATAATGACCTCTAATATTGATAGGTGTTTCCATTATTTTGATAACCACCTGTGTGTAAATTAGACATATGGAAATATTAAATAAAAATTCATTAAGTACCCTTAGTATCGTGTACCTGCGTTGATGTGTAATCTTATCAGTAATATGTAAACATATTTTGCAATGAGCAAAGTATTTTTACATATTGCTGTAGTATTTCCAAATAAAGTGTGTTGTGTATGCTTCCGGTGTTAAAGAAATAATTATGTGGTAAATTGAATATAAATTTTTTGAACTTTAATGAGAAATAAAAAAATGTTTTTACAAAAATATAATAAAGTAGTACCCGTAGCCATTGTCTCCCTGCACATAAACCAAGGGAAAAGAAATGCCTCTGAGACAACTGAACTTTTTTCAAGAACAACGTACAATTTTGATTCTAAATTTTTTATCAATTGTATTTTTCATGTTCGAGACAAAGCTTGATATTCTAATAATGATGATTTAATGTTTTTCATATTAGACTATATTTCCATTTAACTTTATTTATATATATCTATAAGGGGAAAACAAAGATGAAAATTTCGTAAAAAATTGTAAAATGTGAACTTAAGTTAATGTACAAGTAAATACACATTTCTTATATAAATGCATGTATTATTTTTGTATTTGATATCTGAAGTTATGTGAAATGTTAAGCTGTTAAAATAAATACATAAGTTAATTATTTAGAATATATATATATATACGTAAACATCCGAGTAAATATACCGTCCTTCTGTAAGTACATTATCCCATAAATACATAGTTAAACGGGAACACACGAATCCAAATCTACTAAACATGATTTTTTCCCTTTCATTGAGAATCCATTACTGTTTTAGTTGCAGTTTAATATTTATCTGTCTGAGTTTAATATTTAAACATCGAAACTATCTATCCGAAATCTTCTCTTCTATAACAGTTTTCTTGAATCAAGTTTGCGGGTTTCCTAACAGTATAACATATTGCGATGACGCTAATTATTGAAACTTGCAATGTATTTAAGCGTTGAGTCAAATTCCTTTAGGCAGACTGATTTCTTTGATTAAATATGTAGAGCAACCATAGAAGCTTGCAATGTATTTAAGCGTTGGAAGCAACATTCCAAAGAATAATTTATTATTGAGGAATTTAATGTAATTAAAATAACCTTTTAGGGTGGAAGACATAAGGACTTAGTTCAGATGAAGCAGTACAGAGGGAAATATGTCTCATCTTATAAACGAGGTAAGTAGTGAGGAGAGAGCAGTAAAGCATTTTAGTAATCAAAATTAGGCAAAAGTGCGCAAACAGTTATTCAATTTACTGAGACCAAGCCATTTAAAATGCTTTATTACTTGCCTTGATAATGGAAAATCTATTGCTTTTGCAGAATACTAAACTATATGTGTTTTATTTTTTACTTTAAGTTATTCTGAGTTATTTAGTTACAGACAAAACAGACGGTTTGAAGGCGTAATATCTTCTGAAACTTATCGATGAATAATTTATTTGTGGTGTCGAGCAACTTGTAAGTTATCAGTGTAGAAAATACCGAATCTTACATAGTCTCCTCATAAATTCAATTTAAGCTTCGCACGCAATACAGTGGGGCCCACACTAAAGTAATAAATCCTATTTTATTCATAGTGGCATCAATGCGCATCCCCTTTTGGGATTACTTATTTTTCCCAAACAGACCGACGTCTGCTCCTTTGGATTTTCTTAGTTCTCAGTTTTCAGTTTTCTTTAATGTAGCGTGATAGGATTATAGTGAACTAAACAACTGTCTGTTTTATTTAGAAAGAGCTTACTATAACTTAGAGAAAAACGCACACACACACATTTTAATTAATTTATATGTATCATCAGTAAAAAAGACCCGATTAATGTGTTTTAATTATAGTTCTAAAAGACATGTTTCTCTGTTCCTTGATTTATTTCACTAGTTTTCAAGTAGAATTCATTGTAACATGATTTTGTAATGGCTGGGGTTCTGAATCTGTAACACGTTTCATTACTGCATTGGTCAATAAAATTGTGCCTCACATTTCCTCTTAATTTAAATTATGTTAAATTTCTTAGTTTTAATCTCAAATCCTTCAGTGAATGTCCAATTGTCCTAGTTTTATTATTAATGTTCAATAATTACCTAGCGAAATTTCTCCTTGAATGGAGTAAAAGGTAAGCAGCCTTAAGGAATTAGTTTTTATCAGCACATAAGCTATCAATTTTCTTTTTTCCTACTAACCAATGATCGCCTTAATGTCTCTTTTCTTAATGCGACGACTGGCGGAAATCCCTTCTTTCAGTCTCCGTCCAGTGGACGGGTTTCGAAACTATTCCGACTGATCTTTAATTAGATGCGGTGAGCCGAGTTAGATTCAGATGAGACAGCTTGGTCCTTGAATATGTGCCCCTGTGAAAGAAATAATCTTTCACCACGTTAGAGAGCTATTTAATAAATTAATCTTGTCGTGACCTTTTAGAAGCGGTATTAAAAGTCTGTGTAAAAACTGACCTGTTAACGAATTATTTTCAGTATTTTGTGATTCTTAACACTGTTAGTTCTTAAAGTTGATACTGTTTTCATGTATATCTAGGTACGTGCGTTTCTTTACCAGTTTGCATAACAATTATTTTCATGAGAATCTTCTAAATCTGAGTCGATTTCAGTTGAAGAATCAAGATTACTATTATATTCCTCATCATCTGGTTCTTCATCATCTTCGCTAAAACTTTCTTCATCGGAAGATATAGTATCCAATAAATTTCTCAAATGTCGCATTTCTTCATCATAACTGCGGTAACGCGCCATATCGAAAGAACGAATTTAAAGTGTGATCGTGTACTAGGAACTATAGCAGCAATACTCGCGCAGGGTATGACACACCCGACAAGGCGATATCCAAAGATCTATTTTTCGAAATCACCCACAAGTTGTTCCCCACCAAGGTCATGACCTTAGAGTCAGCTACACCAGGATTCATCCATTTTCCAAAAAAGGTTAGGAAGGAACAATGAAAAACACGGTGTGGTGGGTATGTCATACCCTGCGCGGGTACTGCCGGGTAAAAAAAAATCTGAGTTAATCGAAATTGGTATCCATGCTTACTGGGGACAATAAGTGATCCTGGGTTAAGATATCTCAATTAAAGTCTGCTGTTAAATTTCAGTTCAGGTTGGTTCGTTGGGGTTTAATGGCGCAAGACCCAGAGAGGACATTCTGCGCCAAACACATGGTATAACCCCCAAAAACATAGGTCAGCAATTTAAAACCACAGTCCAGTGTAAACATGCTAAAAGTATGATTTAAAAAAAGAAATGATATATAAAGATGACACAGATGATGAAAGGGGAATGATATATAATGGTGATAAAAACCATGACATTAAAAAAGGTATGAAAACATAGACAAGCAACAGTGGTAAAAGGAGGGACAAGAATAAAAGGTTAAAAATAGTGAAATGTAGACGGTGATAAAATCATTTAAAATTAGCACATGTTGAGGAGTTATATGTAGCAGGTGATAAAAAGCTGTCATATAAAACAGGTCATAAAAACCGTCTTATGATACTAGTAATA
Organism: Dolomedes plantarius; assembly: GCA_907164885.2. NCBI lineage: Eukaryota > Metazoa > Arthropoda > Arachnida > Araneae > Dolomedidae > Dolomedes > Dolomedes plantarius. Next base: position 191,329,095 of record OU015495.1, read on the forward strand.
GAAACAGTAATATAGAATAATCATAAAATAAAACAGTGTAAACATGGTAACAGCAAATTAAATACAGAATTCATTAAAGTACAAAAAAGCAAAAAAATAGGAGTTAGGACTCCACTAAAACAACATCATTTTCCTCGTCCTCGGATACATATAATTTTAAATCTGCATTTTCCGCGAGTATTGGTTATTAATTAAAATGTAACTTGGATCTTTCGCTTTGCTAGAAAGGCTTTCGCTTTCCTAGAAGTTTTTTGTTGTATCCTTTGATTTGGTTTTCTGGATTGAGTATGTTCATCAGCTGCAGGTGGCGAAAATTGTTTTACTTTTCTGCCGTGTGCAGAAAGAGAAGTGATACCTGAAGAATTATTTGAATTATAATTCTTTTTTTTTTCAATCTAACAGGCGAGAAAACAACAAGTTCGGTCTGCGTGCATGTAGATTTCATTACTTTTTTAATCGAAGCATAGGATAAGCCAACTGTTGGAGTTCTTGAATCTATTATTTTACTTGCTTCATTATATGAAATACTATTTTGCACGACTTTTAATGTTTGTGCATCTTTTTCTGTAAGTGACTTTGGACATGACCGAGAGTAAGAGACATGGTCGCCGTTACAGTTTACGGATTTGGGTGTAGCAGTACAGTTGTCACTGGTGTGGCTAACATCCGCGCAACGGGTGAAGGTAATGGTACCACGACAGGACATTTTAGAGTGCCCGAAAAGTTGGCATTGAAAACACCTCAGTGGGTTCGGAATGAATGGGCGCATGGTGTTCCTAACGTAGGCCACATGACGCCCATATGACGGTCATGAGACGGAAGGTTTGGTGTATCGAACGTTAAAATGATGTGCTTTGTCGGAAGCATCTTCTCACCTCGACGAACAGTAATACAACGCACCGCAGACACAAGTTGGTCACGCATGTTCTCCAAAATCTCATTTTCCGGCGTATGCAGAAAGTAGGAATCCGAAACAACACCACGAGTCGAGTTCAGGTACACATGTGCAGATATAGTGACCGGATACTGACCAAAGGTGGAAATTTTAGATAACTGTGTTGCTTGTTGACTAGAAGATATTTCAACGAGAAGGTCACCAGAACGTAACTTTTTAATAGATTTTACTTCTCCGTTAGTTGCCATAAGAGTCTTAAGAATTAAAAAGTGAGATACATCAGAAAAAGTACCGTTGCTGCGTTTTATGATGAAAAATCTAGCTAGTGGGAGACAAATGACATTTTGTTGCGGTGACTTATCCCTAACCGTGGGATATTTTTAAAAGAATCCATACAAAGGGGCTTAAAATTCAGTTCCCGGCCGCACCACCCACCACGGAGTCCTACAAGGGGATGAAGATACGTGCACCAGTGCTAACCGAGAACTATCCGCGAACGAAACGACCCTGAAACAACACCCAGCCTTAACGAGATGTCCAGAAATCGGAACGATTGCTTAGTTCCTAGCCAAAGAAAAAGTCAACGACCAGCCGATTGATACTATAGGGAACCACTAAGTACCTCCCGTTTACCTGAAGCGGGTGCCAAAGCAGTGTGTTGGGATACCAAAACTGTCCCTCAACTGCCAGGATTCCCTTTTCCAGGGGCACGGGTCTCCACGCACGGCAAACACGTGGGTGATAAAGACCTTAATAGAATCAAGAGACAACAGAACGGAAACAGCTCCTAATGAGGTGCCGTCGTCTCCGAAGAGGAATCACACCGAGGGAGAGAAAAAGAAAAGAGTAGAAGGAACACAGGAGAGGAAAATGGAAAGGAGAGATAGTTCGCTGGGGTACCTCGGGATTGCGACAACCGTGTTTACCTAAAGAAGGTAAACCCCCTGAGGAGAATTTCAGTTCAGAAAATGTAACAAAAGTCACGATAAATATTGCAATCGTAATATTATTTTACAACAAGTCGACGAGTCAGTGACCGATATTCAGATTTAAAGACTTCACCTAGATATTGTGGTTGTCGCGTTCTGGAACTCTCCATTTATATAACAATCTACAATATCGCCAAGGCTATATAAGCAACCCTATTTCGGCTTCTATAGTTTTTGATTCATTCATTTCTCACTTGGATTTCGGCGTTCATTTCTCAGTTGGATGATCTGCATGAATCACTTGTTATTGCGCTTGTGTGTGTATTGCGTCGAATCTGAGATCTTTTGTTGAACTTCGCCGCAGTCCAAAGTAACTGTTTGTTTGAGTTTTGATCTGTTTACGACTAAAAAGCTAATAAACCTGCGTTTCTGTTATCTGATGTCGTCATTCACATTTATCATCGAACTAGAAAACGCAAAAACTGGTATCGGAAGTGGGATTTGAAACCACGCCCACTTTCGTGGATCAGAAAACTCGCCACCATCGGTGCAATGTAATCCTTGAATCTAGGGCAGTGATTCCCAACCTTTTTTTCGTCACGGTGCACTTTTAATAATTTTAATTTTTTGCGGCCCACTAACAATAAGATGACTTTAAAGGAATTTTACTTGGATGATTGATGTACCTAAAATATATTTTGTAAAAATAGAATACAAAATAATTCGTATCGACGGCACACTTCAAGAATCTCACAGTGGTTGAGAATCACTGATCTAGGGCCTGCGAGGCACATTGTATGCTCTTGAATTTCTTCCCGTCATTAATAAATATCGTAGAACCATAAACACAACAATTGTTTCATATAAATAATCGATACTTCTTTCTTTATTTGAGCTTTAAGTAAAGTTTAACTTGTCAAGTTTAACTTATTAATTTTTAAATATATCGATTCTTCAGGCCCAAATACTGTAAGATATTCTCACAGCTTGGCACATATTAATTATTTACCAATGTAATTACCTTAACGCAGTGAACTATTTTATATGACGTTTTAATTACAAAAATAATTAAAAACGAAACATTAAATTGCATATGTTCCTTAAAAATTCTCATTACTTCCTCCTAAACAGATTTCCAATGTGATAAACACTGTTCAAAGTTAAATAGATTCATCTGTTTGATTACACGCTTCGTTAAAATTCATGGGTATCTATTTTTCATGTTAATTGAATCATTAGAGAAAATTAGTGTCTTGTGTCCTGGAAATCCTTGCCCATTTTTAATTCGTTAATTCCGAATTCCGTTAGAAGTTGATCAATTTTATAACTGTAAATTACTGCAATAAATTCTTTGATCACTGACGTAAATAACATTAATTATGCATACTTTAATATTTGTGGTCACAAGGAGTGTTTTTGTAGACTGACAAATATTTTAACAAGAATGCATGCATTTAATTAAAAATGAAATTACAACGAGTTTTGATATAGTGTTTAAGAAATATATATTGCATTTCTTTAATAAATCTTTTCTAAAAATTATATTAAAAAATAGCTTAAAATTTTGTAATCCTTTTTTATAATAAATATAGGAAACCTCGTTTGTAATGAATATTAATATCACAGATGTTATAAATGAAACTAAATTAGCATTATATATCCATCCAGGGTTTATATTCGTTACCATTTTTACAAGAAAATATTTTAAATAGGAAAATAAAACAATTTTTCGTATGATTAAGACTCAATTAGGATGAACACATTTAACTTATTTAGTTTCAGCATATTTCCTCTCCTTCTTAGACATTTGTTACCCTAGCATGACATACATAATTCATTTGGGTTAACGAATTTAGCCATTTTACGGAAAGTCTGACAGTCTCTCGGAAGTTTCTCAATTTTTTATTCTTTTAGGTCTTGCACGAGAAAGAGCTTTAATGAAGTCCACTGCTACTGTTGTTAAATTTTTTGCAATATTTTGGATTCCACAGGAAAAAAAAAGTTCGAAAATGTATTTTGGTTATATTTCCTGCTAAAGAGGGATGGGGATGGCTTTGCTTGCAAAAAATTCCTTTTGAAGCAACTGTTATCTATAAATTGTGAGTTTTAGATTGCTCCTTGTGATAGAAAGCATTCATATTTGTATCGAAAATCCTTCAGAAGAGATATTATATACTATCAACACAATAAAACTTTATATTTCCCAATTCATAAGAATTAGAATAGCGCACTCTAAGAGTGATCTCGGAAGGTGTTGACAGAAAACTTTGAGCACTCAAAATTTACGCATAGAATAAGTGGAAAAGAATAATGATAGTTATAGAGAAAACTCACTTCTACCCAGACTTGGGTGTATATAATTTTACAAGTGGCACTCTAACTGAATTTGATACAAACACAGTTTATACATGGAACAATGTTTATTGAATTCGTTGCACATATAGAATTTGCTTTTACAGCAATAAGCATACGTACTACTTGCACGGAATATATATTAACATTCAATAGAAATACACTTTGCAAAATACTCACAAACCAGCAGAGAGTCAAACCAGCAGTTCTGCCACGTAAACTTTGGACCTGCTAAGCACTATCGCCGGTTAAAACCTGGAGCAGCTTACCACGTAGCTCCCTCTCGCTTATCTATCAACCTTAACAAAACCTTCTTCTTCAACCTCTGTATTAATCAAGCTGCTTGGTATTTATACCAAGCGTGTATGCCGAAATTAGCATATCTCAAGCAGCTTCTTTAATTCATTCACTCAAAAGTTCGATTCTTGTGAATCGAATCTTGTGTATACCTTACATAGTGTTTACGGGAATCTACGTTGCTTATTATAGGTTCAGAAAGTTTACTTACCGATAAAGAGTTTTCATCAAGAATAACCCTTATACGAATAAAATAAATTAATTGAATAACCCTTATGTGTTTTAAAATACTGTAAGTCTCACAGTAGCTGTGCAGATTTTATATAATCTTACGTTACTCTGAAGGGTTAAATGTTGCACTCAAATATTTTCTTGAATGTCACAAAAGCATAGCGCTGATACAATTGAATATGTATATCATCCCTTACTTTAAATTAAGCGTGTTTTTAAACTTAACTTGGAGAACATAATTTAATTTTTATATGTTATGTCCTAAGAAAATGTTACCAGTGAGTGTGCACCAAAGAATCATTCATTTGAGGATAATAGTAACAAAACAGAATATAAAATCTTCATAGAACAGTTGAAGATCCATTAAAAAGGAAATATAACTTTTTTTTTGTTAAGCCTTTTGTGGGTTGTAAAATGCGTTTTCAATACTAGTCGAAGTTACAGGAAATGAAACTTATAAAATAAAAAAAAAAATTCTCTTTTTTTCCAGAAATTGTCTCAAGTTTTTCTTAATATTAAGAATCTATATCAACTTTAATTGAATACAATTTGTTATATTTAAAATTAGAGCTATAATTTATTACTAACGTAAAATGTATTGTAAAAATGATTGTTGTTGTTGTTGTTTCTAATGCCCTGGCCGGAAGTATTCCAGATAAGATCCATATAGGCTAGCTGGCAAAGGAACACTCCTCTTGTTTATAATGGCACCACAAGGGTCACAGTCCGATTTAGCACAGTACCAACTCAAATTTGACAGAGCAACCCCAGGATCAACATCTAGGGGATTGTACCTTCTCCCACCGTCTCTGACCTCATAGAGGTACTTTGCGGTCTAAGGATTTAACGTGCCGATATCCGGTCTAGACACGGAGGTATTTAATGGCGCTTGTCGGGATCCGATTCGAGCAACCCCAGCACCGATAGCCGACGCGCGAACACTAGACAACCTCAAGCCCTAAAATATTTGTAAACGTTATTACTAATTGTTCTAAAATGTTATAAACCTGTTTTGGATAACATTACAAATTTGAAGCCCTCTAAAATTTTAACGCTTTCATGGAAGGGCAATATTTCTATACACACGGATGTCAAAAATTATAATTTTACTTCTTAGATTTTAAATCAAAATCTTTTGTATCCTTAATTTTTATTTCCAACAGTAATACAGTTAACCTAACATCTGCAAAGAAATTAATAATAATGTGCTTCCCTGAACTGCTGACGAGAGAAAATCTACAATATGTGATAGTCTCAAAAGCAGGCATAAAATTCGGTTATAACCTTATTTTTATTCCCTGCATTATTGTAAGCTGTCACCATTTCTCATAATAAGCCGACTATCTGAAGTTTGTGATTGACGTAATGCTTCCATTTATGACCGTCCGAAGTCGTTAATATTGTTAAGATTTGTAGTAAAAATATATGTCCAGAAATTTTAGGGCAGAAAACCGCTGGTAAGTTGCACTGTATTCATACTGTTGTTACCTTAAAGTATTTGCAATTGTTTAATAATGTTTCTTTTAAGGGGATGGTGGACTTTCAAATTACCAAAAATCGAGCAAAAATTGGAATTTTTTGGGGGGATGTATTAATATTTTAAAAACATGTAAATATTGGAATGAAATGCATTTAAAATATGTAGTGAAAAGTAAAATGAAAACTTAGTGGCTTTACAAAAGTTAGTATTAAAGGTAGGTGAAAAAACATGTTTTAAATGTATTTTTCTCAAAATGAGTAATTTCCAGATTTGCAAGTCTTTAAAATGCTCCTCGCGTCATAATTTTTGACGAAAGTTTAGGAAATTTATAATAAAGACTCCTGTAATACAGGAAAATAAAGTTATGTATCCATTTTAGGATTCGAGGTCATTAAGGTTATCAAAGTTTAATTTAAGTGTACAAAAGTACAAAAATTTCAAGAAAATTCAGAGTACAAGCTTAAAAATATTTCCTGAAAATTAACTATTCAACGAAAGTACAAAAAAATACATAACTCTGTTCAGAAAGTATTTATAAGCAATATAAATGCAAAATTAAGGGGAAAAGTTTAAAATTGAGTCGCAAGGAGCATTTTAAAGAAGGGTAATTTAATTTCAATTTTTTAATTATAAAATATTTTTTTTAAATATCTATAAAATTTTATAAGGTGTTTAATATTGTTAGACTTTAATGAATATATATGAATATAATGAAAGTTTCATATCTTTGTGGCAAAAATTTCAAAAATCGCTGTGAAAGGTCCACCATCCCCTTAAGAAAATTCGTAGAATTTTATGGACCATTTTAAACACATTAATGATATTTTCCCATATATTTCATAGAAACTTTTAATGATAATACTTAGACATTTCGTACAAATAATTTTACTTAATATTTAAGTGTTTATTCAATAGCATTGGTAGTTAATATATTATTTTACCATATAATTGAACGAATAATTAATGCTACATAACTATTCACTCTCTCTTCAGTCTAAAGTTTGTAGTATCTAAAGATCTGGGATAAGGGGTGAGCGAAATTGCCTCTTGGGATTAAGGATGACACTTAAGTATGCTTGAAAGCTAAAACTTATAAATTTATCAGTGTTATAGGAAATGGTTTCACATTCCTTGCCTAGTGTAATAAATCATTGCCTTACGAAAACACTGAAGTAATTTTGTAGAGTGTATTTTAACATATTTGGCAAGAATGAAGGATACAGGTTGAAGAGAGTAATACTTTGATAAATCGCTTAACCGATTGAATCATTTTTTACATTATTTACTATTTCATGCTCATAAATATCCTCATATTAAATATATATATATATATATATATATATATATATATATATATATATATATACAGTGCTTCTGTCTAAAAAATCGGTGGGTATACAGTGTTTTCTCAAATAAAGGAACATATTTTTACTACTGTGCTTTCACACGTCACGTCATATGGGAAAAAAAACTTCCAAGTTAAAACAAAAACTGTTGTTTCATACCAACAATTGATTCGTAAGTTTCTTAAAATTTCGGTTCAGTTAAGTCAAAATAATACTTAAAAAAAGGTGGGGATATGCCGTATCCCTGAGTACTCCCAGAAAAAAAAACCTGTATATATATATATATATATATATATATATATATATATATTTAAGTTTCATTTTTTATTTAAGGTTTGATCATATTTATTAATATAACATTAATGTTTGCATGTTTTATTTCCACCTTAGTTTACTAACTAATCGCGATTTTGTTTTTTTAAGTTATTTTTTCGTCGAATATGGAGGCACTTGAAACATTCGTCTTTTGTTATTCACTCCTGATTTTTTTTACTTTATTATGGAAGCACAAATATTTTAAGTGAACCAGCATTGCTGTTCCTGTATACAGATTGCAGCACCTGTATACAGATGTATACCTGTATACGTGTATACTGTATTGCAGCACCTGTATACAGATTTAACGTGACCATATCAGGAATAGACACGGAGGTATTTAGTGGGACTTGTCGGGTTTCGATCCGAGAGCACTCGGCACCGAAAGCCGACGCGCTACCACACATGCTCCCTCAATCCCAGTTTTTTTTAAGTAACGTCAACTACGAGGGATGGAACTTTAGTAGTAGAAACATTGTTGCAGATTGCATTTAGCATCAGAATCCATGAAATAAGCTTATACCACATATACATCATGTACCTGCCATATCTCAGAGCGAACGAGCTCTCCCCACAAACTTCACACGCCTGTACAGTGACAGGATAAACCCAACCATGTTTTAGTCACCGGTTTATTGAACGAAATAATTTGTTACTGATGGTACGAAAATGATTGCGCGCACACTGTGGCTGATGTGTTTGCTCTCTCAGGCAGTGAAGTGCCCAACAGTCCCCCATATTCCTTGGACTTATTTATATATATATATATATATATATATATCAGTATATATATATATATATATATATATATATATATATATATATATATATATATATATATATATATATATATACATATATATATATATATATATATATATATATATATATATATATATATATATATATATATATATATATATATATATATATATATACATGTATATATATATATATATATATATATATATATATATACATATGTGTGTATGTATATATGTATATATATACATACACATATATATATATATATATATATACATACATATATACATACACATATATATATATATATATATATATATATATATATATATATATATATATATATATATATATATATATATATATATATATATATATATATATATATATATATATATATATATATATATATATATATACACTGCTGGCCACCCAAATTGCAACACCAAGAAAGACAAGAGATATCACAACAAAATTTATGTTGTAGATAACATGTTGAACAAGTATCAAATGATTAAATTTATAGACTTCTGTGAAGTGTGGTCAAGCAGCTTCCACACGTTGCCAAAGTTGATCTGCTGTGGCAGCTGGGGATGGAATCTGGGTCAATCGTAGAGCAACCATGGACCACATGTTTTCTATCGGCGAAAGATCCGGAGAGCGAGGCGGCCAGGGAAGCCATTCAATCTGGCGATTGACGAAGAACCGTTGGACAATGCGTGCCACGTGTGGTCGCGCATTATCCTGTTGAAATATGGCTGTGGGCAAGCCCTGAAGGTAAGGAAGGACGACTGGCTCCAACACCTGGGAGATGTAGCGCTGGCTGTTTAAAGTACCGGCAATGCGTACTAGAGGTGTGCGAGAGTGATATCCAATACCGCCCCATACCATAATACCCGGTGCAGGACCAGTGTGGCGGTGCATAACGCAGCTGTTCAGCATCCTCTCTTCACGGTGTCTCCAGACTGGAATGCGACCATCGTGGTGTTGCAGACAGAAGCGTGACTCGTCAGTAAAGACAATTTCATTCCATTCTGCCGTCCACATCCTTCTGTCACCGCACCATTGGCGGCGGAGACGTCTGTGGTTCTGCGCCAAGGGTAGACAAAGCAATGGACGTCTTGCGGACAGATCACTCTGCTGTAAACGGCGTCGAATGGTACGCGCAGACACTGGATGATGCGTTACAGACTGCATGTGCTGTGCTATGCCTCGTGATGTGACTGAGCGATTCGTCACTGCCATGCGCACAATTTGCCTGTCATCACGTGAAGTGGTGCGCTGAGGTGGATGCGATCGAACACGCCGGTCCGTCGTACCCTCCTGCATCCAACGATCACATATCCGCATTACAGTTGTTTGGTTTCATCCAACACGACTACGGATTTCCCTGAAAGATAATCCACAACCTCGGTAGGCCACTATCCTTCCTCTGTCGAACTCGGATACTTGATCAAAAGATGATCGCTGTTTTCGACGAGGCATAATTGATCGTTTTTTTGAAAAAAACCACAAGAAAAACACAATTGCCGAACTTGAAATCGTCGAAATCTCCAAGCCTTAAATAGCGCTTTGAAGTGGCGCCACAGTCGCGCGTGATGTGCGTCTGCGCTGAAATTCTAATCATTTGCATATCTCACCTCCGCTAATGCATGTTGTAAATTTCATGTTATTTGCATGTTTCCTTCAGGGTGTTGCATTTACAGTGGCCAGCAGTGTATATATATATATATATATATATATATATATATATATATATATATATATATATATATATATATATATATATATATATATATATATATATATATGTATGTATATATATGTGTGACTTTCATCTCATCCACAACATAAAGTAACCGCTCCGTGTATTCCACCAGAGATTCTGCAGACTAGACCGGCTCCATTCGAAGGATCTACAGATCAGGTGCTGCCAACGACATCCTGTAGCTTCCAGAACGTTAGCAACGGGTGCTAAACAATGCTGGTTACTGCTTTGAAGGGCTATAATAGTTTCAATCCAATATTTCTTCTGTACAATTTGTACATACCTAGTCGCCACTATTAAAACCCTTTCATGGGCCTTGGGAAGATGACTTCCCACCCTCACAATCTTAGGAAATACACCTGCGGGAAGCACAAAACCCACTATTATATATCGGTCTCGTTATTACAATGTTGGGAAGAATAATTCCCACTTCAGTTTTGTGCTGCCATCTAGTTTCCAGCAATTGAAACAGAAATAGTACATATGTTATTAAATTCGGAAGCCGGTTCTGTGAAATCTGTTCTGCTATGACAAATCTCTTGATATATATTTGTTCTACGCAACTAAATGGCAAGTAAATAAACGGAATAGAAGTTTAGACCAGCTAACATTCCGTATAGCATAAGCTAGTCACCTAATAGACGGATATTCTTCAAGTAAAAGGAAAGGTCGTTCTGCTAGCTTCCAAGCGAAGAAGTGTGCAGTTCCAGATGATGTGCGATTAGCAAGTGTGGGAAACCATATGCCAAAGTTGGTGTCAAACTATAGACGATGTTGGAAATGTAGCACAAAAGCACAAGAAAAGAGGACCCGCTATATGTATGCAGAGTGTGATGTACCCTAGTGCATTGCAACATGCTTCTCATCTTTTTATGGCAAATAATCATCATTAAATCGAATTTTTTTTTATGTCCGTAGATGGTTCCTTGGGAAGTATGCTTCCCACCTCTAAAATTTAAATTTAAATTTCAAATTCCGTAAAATTAAATATATTTCCTTAAATGTTATTGTTTAATTGATAATAAAACACAAAAAACTGGGAGAACTTCAAAACAGAAATAAATGGCCTACGAAAGGGTTAATGTTCCATCCTATATAATTTTAAATTTGATTTTTAGTCGGAATCACTTATATTAGAAGAGTTTCAGTAATGTCTCTATTTTTTCCATAAATTTTAAGTAATTTCGCAATGGTATGAAAATTATTTAAATTTATTTTTCTGAACGCAACACAACAACCACTGTTTTACCGATACAAATCTCCAGAGAGTATTAGGTCGATTAAAAGGAAATCCATTACTGTCCATGACAAGCCTAGCAGAAATCTTTGGTTACGGATACAATCAATTCTCTTTTTAGGAGAGAAGTAAAGTACACTAAAACTAATTAACAACTCAGTGTTTGGTGATGGAAAGAAACATTAACAAGCTAAAAATTTAAAAATGAATGGAGAAAAAGACCATTAAGCAAAAAGGAGAAAGAAAAATAATTTTGTGCGGAATTTAAAGTTAATCCTATAATGCGCTTTTTTTTCTCCCAATATACAGAATTAAAATATTTTAATCAATGCAATCAAAAGAAAATTAATTAATGAAGTCTGAATTTATTAGAATTAAGAAAAATTTTAAATGCAAATTTATTAATTAAAATTTAAATATTATGCGTATAAAAGAATTACACAGGACAAGAAAAAATAAAACTATAAAATTAGAATCAGATAATAATTTGTAAATATACTTTGTACAAAATATCTAGAACATAGTATATACACAAAATGAAAAATTAAGAGATCTTAATTATGCATTTTTAGTTCATTTTAAAATATTACTCTGCTGAAAATTATATTTTGATTTTTAAAAATTCATATATATATATATATATATAATCTTCATTTCCATTGCACTACTTTACCAAATAAAATGAATTTTATTTGGTAATAAATAAAGTTTAACTTAACCTCATGCTACCTAAAATTTATCATTACTTCCTTTGTACCACTTTTACAGAAAGAAAATATGTTTACGTTATCCAAAAATTTTAATTTTTTATTTATTCAAATAAATATCACCTTCAACATATGCTTTGTTTCCATAGGTTTCACATTTAACTGTCTTAAAGATCTGTAACTCTTTTTAACGGCTCAGGAAATAACATATTGACCGATCTATTTAAATTTTGCTAGATACGTGAAAAATAAAAAGGTTAGATAATTTAAAAATTTATATATCCTAAGACATACGGAAAACTTGTGGAAAACGTAAACAGGGAAAAAAAACATCTTAAAACACGCAGTATAATTAAAGAGATGGATGGTTACATTTTTCATGATGGCTACGTTTAATAGTCCATCGTGAATTCGAGGGGCATTAGTGTGACTATCAGCTATTGTACCTAATGGCATCTGTGAATAGTTCTTGTAACGTCTAGAACGTGCCCGCGAGACAGTTGAACAATAAAAAGTGTAGCGCCAGCAAGGGGGACTTTGTACGTACTCACCTGTATTTGCGGGAGTTGTCATGCACAGTCGAGCCCCTAAAAGGGTGCAATGTTGTGATGTACGCCGATAGACATTGAATAATTATTTTCTTTTTTCATATTGGAGGTTCTTTTCAGCAGTGAAGGAATAGCTCCAAGAAAGGTCAGCAAACCCCCCAATCGTTGAAAATTGGCAATAGCATTTGCAATACACCAAACAACCAGGCACCTCCCGCTGATCAAGTGATGCATTATACTGGCGACGAACGAAAGGGTTCGGGGATCGAACAGCCAGCTGCCCAGGTTGACGGCGGATGACAAGAGGCTAGGGGGGAAAAAGATTGCACTCTAGTGTGGAAAGTACGGTCGATTGGTCAGATGTATGTGGAGAGGAAAGAGCCCGAAACCCAAAGAAAAGGACTACCCCCATCGGGGAGGAACGAAAAACTGGTTGCAGTACCGGACTAGAGTGGACATTACTGAACTCGAAATGTAAGAGAGAGGTTCAGACTTCTCCAGTTGTGCTCGCGGAACATAGACGGTTTTAGTACTATGGAAAGTTTGTTTTAACTCAGAGTTGTTCTAACTCATGTTTATTTATATTAAATTTTTGTTTTTGTTATCAAAGAAAAGGAGTCATTCCTGGTAATATCATTTTACCACACCCTCATTGCATGTGGAACTCAGTAAAGAATATCGCCCCATTCACGTAGGCGGGTGATATATACATCGACTGCTCCACGCTCGGAGTACAATTGTGAAGTAACCTCTCGGGAGTTTTGATTCTGACATTCATGCTGGACGTACGTGTTTACATTTCTTAAGGACAATCGCGGCTAATGCTGAATTATTAATTAATGCGAAATCTGTAGTCATTATTTAATTATGTTTGAATTTTAAGAAGTTATTTAGTCCTGTAAGCAAAACAAACGAATCGTACCAAACTTAAAATAGAGCATTTCTTATACCCAACAAGGTATCTTCGATGAATGTTAGCAATTAAATGTCTACAGAGAGGAGATAACTTTATTTCTTAATTCGTAGTTTACTTGTCCTCAGACATTCGTACTGTATACCGCAGAAATTGTTCACTACTTCTATTTAATATGGAAGCAGCATGCAGGTGAGCGCCCTTGGTTCCACCACGATTTTTATCATGTACCCCAGAGGCGACATCTGGATTTCTGGCACCACTTCCCACCTACTGACCCCAGGACAGAAATCACCCTGCCTATTCATTACATGCTTGTAAACCTTAAACATAAGTCTAAATATTAGAATCAAAGTAAGTTTTATAAAAATATTATTAATTGCGTTCGTTTGTGACTCTTTGTGGTTTATTTGTGATAATTTGAGAACACAGAAGGATAATCAAAGCTCTTAGTATTCTCGAATGATCTGTGTCATCAGTGAACTCTGTGCTCCGATCGAAAAATGCTATAAGTCACATTTCTTAAAAAAAATTGAGTTTTTCATATTCCGGATTCTCGTTCGCTGATATTTTCTATTTACTGTAACTACTGTAAGTAATAGCCAGCTATTTTTCTGAAACATTGGTACCCCGTTTGCTCATGTAAAACAAATTACTGATTTTTCATGTCATCTTGAATCTTAGAACTGCTGTCACATATCGCTCACTCCTTTCAACATCGTCATATCTCAAAAACGTGATTTTCCAGGAAAGTGATTTTAAAGTTTAAAAGTAGAATAAAATGTATTACGAATAAATATTAATTCTTCTCTCTAGCGGCTAAATGTTGAGTGGTGAAATATAACGATCTTGCAGGGATATACTACTCTTTTAAGGCATTCTGAAAACAGGCATAACTAAAAAAACGCCGACAATTGAGATATGGCGTTGTTGAAAGGAGTGAGCGATATATATTTTTAAAAAAGTGATATAACATTTTACCATCTGAGCACAGATTTACTCTCAAATTTCGTGTATCACAGTCCTTATTAACACCAACATATCCCGGACACATATTCGATGTAAAATTATGATTATATATATATATATATATATATTTTTTTTTTTTTTTTTACCAATGCGGATGCACTTGTAATTAAACATTGGCCTATACTACGCCGCAATTTTACTGCCCATTTTATTATGGGGGCACCATATAGGCGGACAGCACTACCCCCTATGAAGGGACAACACGAACGGAGGCATTTTTCGTGGCGCAACGCCGGGATTCGATCTGAGCACCCTCAGCACCGAAAACCAGCGCGCTGTACCACAGGGCCGCCACATATTAATAGGGAAAAAAGACAAAAAATTAAAAAAGAAATGAATCCTTTTATTACAGTCACACAATAAAATAATTGTTTCCTTATTTTATTGGATGTTATTGGCAAGTAGAAAATAAAAGAAATCACCTGTGAAAAGTAGTAAAAAACATAGATTGTTTTTCACTAAATTGTTGCTAGTAGCTAACGGTCCTAAAGTGGTTAGTATTGTGTGACAAACAATAAAACGTATCTGTCCCGACGAAACAAAAAAGTAAACTATACCCAATGCCCTTGTGTATATTCCGGACAAAATTGAAACATAAAACTTCGATAATGGGAGCCTGAAAGTTTATATGAAAGAATCTAAAAGAAAAGATATAAGCATCTTCACCAAAAATAGCTTACAATCATTAAGGTAGATGGATGTCAAGTGTTAGTTTTATTCTTAAACGTAAAGTGTAATTATATATGCTTGTTTGGTAATTATCTCTGAATATAAACTCATTATCACATACTAACGTAAGTGTTCTCTTTGTAATTAAGAAAAAATGTGTACGGTGTAATTTAACAGCTCGTTTAATATATACGTTAAATAAATAGTTTTGCACTATGTAACTAATAATGTGACATAGTATAATGTAATGCACTATGTAACTAATAATGTGTCATAGTAGCATAGTAATGTGACATGTATATATATAATTTGCTTTTAATTCATATGCGTAAAATTGTGAAAATTTCCTATCTAAATTTTCCAGCATATCTTAAATCACAAACTAATTTAATTCCCCAAAGGAATCGATAACCTATATAAATTTTAAATCCGCAAACATAATGTAATTATTTCCGTATGTAGGGATTAATCGCACTTAATATTTATTTGACAATTTGAACTAATATTTCTCTCTGGAAAATTAGTTTCGTAATTTAAATAAATTGGATATTAACAGGGTAAAATATTTTAATCTCATCCATCTCACCGAACAAAGTTTATTAGGTTGAACGAATCTAATTTCAGGTAATGTAAAGAGAAATTTTAGTGTTTCAAAATTTTCTTTTTTCCCGTTGTTTCTCAACTAGAATAATTATTCTTTACAAAATTAAGGGGGTCCGGGACACATTTTGAAATTTTTTTTATTTATTGAGTTAAAGTTTTGAATTATTTTGTGATGGTTAACCATATAATTTGTAAACAAAATCACATCATAAAAGTTCTCAAAAAGTTTTAAAAAATTTTCAAATTTAAAATTTTTAATAAAAGTGGGGTAATTTAAAATCGTTATAACTGGAAATATTATCTGTCGAATTTCAAAATTTTTTCATTTAATTAAACAGAAATATTTAAATTTTTATTTTGAATCACCATTGCTTTAAATATTAATTTTTTTAAAAATTAAACATATTTAGATTAAAAATTACGAAAAAGATGATGTAACTTATTTTTAAAAAAATATATTTTCAAAAGTAAATATTTTTTTCAAATTTGCTGAATCAAAATTAAAGTAAAATAGTTGAAAAAGAAATGTTAGAAGTTTCAATAATTTAACTTTAACGGTTCTTGACTTATAATAATTTAAAAACGAGAAATGGGGAAAAAATCCATCATGCAGAAAAACACACTTACAGGTTTAAACAACGATTGGCTACTATTAGAATGTTGAAAAAAAAAATAATAATTTTTCCTGTTTTAATTAAGATAGAAACATGATTTAAACGTCCTTTTAAGCGCAAAAGAACACAAAAATTTCTAATGCAATAAAAAAATTTTCAAAAATTCGAACAATTTTGTGTCCTGGACCCCTTTAAACGTTTGCGACCATTTATGTATCTTGTCTTATTCTGATGAAGTCTGCTAAATCACATGGACACTCATTTTACTGATATTTCTTCCGCCATTCTGATCTAGACACCGTTGGATCCATTGAGTTGCTATTATACATATTCACTTCATAATTAAGTAGTTGTACAGCTGAAATGCAATATTACTTTTAAAACTCTTTTGTGCGAAAATGTCGTCTCAAAACAGCGCAGTTAGATTCGAGAAAACTTCAACAGTATTGCAGCAACTCAAACAGCATACTTAGGAAGTTTATACTTTTGCAGCTTGCTGTATTTTTATCATTTCGGCTACTAAATCATTTATGTCAGTTTCCGTAACATACACAAGCGCTCCCGAATGGCATGTGTATGAAGACTAACAAATTATGCTGAAAAGAAAAAATAGCATTGTAATATTTCTTTTTTTATTGCAAAGGTACTTGAAATATTACACCATTGACCTCCATGTATAAGCATATATACATGAGGATGGAAACAACCCTGAAGAGCAAAGGAAAATTTAGTTCAAAATCTCTCCTTTAAGTGCGGAACAGTCCAAAAAGTGTTCACCGCCCATTAAAACATCACGACAACATAACATAATGAATTATAATATAAAATAAGAAAAAAAATAATCTTATGAATAAAAAATCTTAAAAATAAAAAATAATCGTGTTACACATAAATGAAATAATCATAATTTTTTCTATTACTTGTAAAAGGTTATATAGTAAACTTAAAAAGGTAACGAGGAAAGTAGCTGAACTAATACAGTTATTTTTGGAATAACATAAATGCTGTAATACGTTTATCAAAGGGAACAAATTAGTTTAAATTATTTTCTTTAAAAAGAATAGAATATTATTAAAATAATGGAAACACCGCTTAAAGATCGAGTGTGCGATCAGGTGAATAACATGGTGAAATTCGAGTGTGCTATCATGTGGTGATAGTACACTCCATAGTGAGAAACTCACGAAAATTAGCATGAGGCTTGCGGGACCTTCATTTACTAAAAAGGAAAAAAAAAAACTGCTTGTGTTTCTTAAGGCAAAGTATAAAAAATATATCACGGTACAAAAAATGAACAATGTGTTCCATCTTTGCTCAAATTGTTTTGACGTCACCGGAAGACGTTTGCGAGTAAATGTAGAACTTACATTATATGGCTGAAACCTGAAACCTGAAACTCCAGTACAGCAAATAGTAGCATAGTTGAATACGAGTCGTAATGATACTGTTTCAAAAATAGCAGTCGGAGCTGCATCAACCTGGTATTTAGGGACGTTCTGCGGCAATTTTGAAAGGGATTCATTACTTACTATAATGCAAGTAAACGTGTCAGATAGTGCCATTTTGTAGTAACACTGCCATGATGCAATAAAATCATTAGATTTTTGATTGCAATAGTAAAAAAAAGTGTGTCCTATATAATTTAATCATCATTTTGCGACAGTTCTATGTACCACTGAATAAGAACTGATTCTCTTTCAGAGCTATAATGGACCAAGTACATTTTCTCCGTATTGAACAAGCACACACATTAGTAGGATTGTTATGTGATTTAACTAATATCATTGCCCTGAAATTACTTGTGAGTCAGTTTTTAAGAAACTATTTAAATCATTGAGGAAGTTAAGCATTCTAAACACTACGTTTTCTTGCATGGGTTAGAGCAAAGCCCAAAGACTATGAGATCATGCTCAAAGAAAAACAGGGGTTCAGCTGGAACCAGAGTATGTCATAATTTTATACAGATGGGAGTGTGATAAATTGCAAGATATTTTCCCAGAGTATTTATAATAAGTTATAGAAGACTGAAAAAAAAGGTAAACTTCTATAAAAGAAGGTTTTTAGTGTGATTGACAGGAGGAGTAAGGCAAAGTTCAGATTCTGATGTCGTTGCTTGCATCAAATCTTTCCATTATTACAAGTGTCACTACGAATGAAACAGTTATGCCAAAAAAAGTAACATGATTCTAATCTTCATGCATTAAAAAAAATTATGATCTCTGTGTTGCGAAACGTGGTGTTGAAAACAAACAGCTACTGAAAGAAGAAATACTATTATCAGGTTTTTTCGAAAAAAATCAATTTACACATTAACGATCCTTCCAAACACACTCGGAGGTTGCGTGATGAGTTTTTGCATAAAATAAAAAGGAGTTGGTTCGCTTTAACTCTGAACACCCATATGATACTACGTTCACGGTAATAAACACCAATATCGTACGTACAGAAATATAACTCTACCCCACACCAAAAATTATTGTTCTTTGCAAGATAAATTGTACCTCAACAGTATTAGTATAAAGATTTGCAGAAACTACCATTGTTTCTATTGTTTATGTAATCCTCTGAAGTTCTGGCTGAAAACAATGCATAAATGTTTTCCAAGTCGAATATTTATCAAATAAAACAGACAGAATTCCATTAGAAGAGGCAGCAGTAAATATTGTCGTTAGTAGACATATCCTTCTACGATAAAAATACTGAAGCGGTAAAAAAAAAAATACAGCAACAAAGTGAAACCTCCTAAATAATAACTTTATTTTTTTATTCAATGTCAGTGGGTTACTGATATTGCTAGAAAGTATATAAACAAAAAATGATGTATTTTTATCCTTTAAAATACACATTTTTAATAGAAGGATTTAAAACCGAAAAGAAGGAATTTCTAGAATATTATTTTCACAAAAACGAAATATGCAATAAATAAATGAACAAATAAAACTAGAGCAGCACTTTTCTCTTTATAAAAATATTTTTAATGAATTATTCACACTCATCTCAACATATATGATGTCGTTCCTCTATCTGGGCAAAATTCAACTCTCTAATAAAATTCATAGAATATTATATAGTTTTCTGACTGATTAAAATTTTCTTTCCGATACTTATAAATAATCATTTAATACTGTTATTACCAAGAGCAAATGAACTGGAGTGTCGGGTCCCATTTAATATTAATGTATTTTTAAAAATATTTAAAAAAATATTCGGCCTTCATCCTGTTACTTTGGATTTACTAAAATACTCTCTTCTCTTAATAAACCTAAATTAATATGCTTTTTTTAAGACATCGGGAATTTGATACATTTTTATGTTTAATTTCATTTGATAGTGAGATAAAAATAGTGAAGTCTCGTTCCTAATTAGTTAAGGTACGTCACATGATGACTAATCTTGTTTTTTTCATATTACATTCATGAAACGTTTTACTCTCAATGCTTTATAGAAAGTTA
Source organism: Dolomedes plantarius (assembly GCA_907164885.2). Lineage (NCBI taxonomy): Eukaryota > Metazoa > Arthropoda > Arachnida > Araneae > Dolomedidae > Dolomedes > Dolomedes plantarius. Next base: position 191,349,245 of record OU015495.1, read on the forward strand.
TGCGTGAAAAGATTTGAATAATTCAACATTTGATTTAATTAGTATGGAATGGAATTCCTATTTATATGAAAGAATTTTTTCATTGAGTTAGAAGACTACCTCTCCTAAAAACATTAGAAATCTGGATGTTTCAATAAAAACATAATATGCAATAGGTATAAAGCTACACTATCACTGTCATATTCTTGGAGATATTTTCTTGTTGAAGGCAAAGGTGCATGTTCTTTTCATAAATAACACGGTTATTACTAGATTTTAAGGGATATTTGATTAAACTTAATTTTTTATAATAAAAAAACTACAGTCTTTTAATATAAACTTAATTGAGAATGTAATGTATCAGGGCTCTAAGATCTATACTATGGGTAACGCTAAATCTGCTACACATTTTGCCACACGTGTCGTACGTACTTCAGATAAAGCAATAATGAACGAAGAGGTATTGAAGATATGCTCAACACAAAGAAACTGGTGTTGATTTATCATCTCGTCAGAACGTACATTTCACCAGCCCTACACCTAAGCAAATGTTAATCCAAACATATCTTATTCGCTAGTACTTCATTAGTACCGGTTAGTACCGCAAAAGATTTCACAAATACCGAATTAAAAATAAATTTATATCATTTTTTATTGTGGGGCTAGCTTCTCACAAGCTCCACGTCTATGCTATTCTGGAATTTCAAGAGTGTCATTCGTTAGTACTTCATTACTACTGGTTATTACCTCAAAAATTTTCATTACTACCGTATATAAAATATGATTATTGCTATTTTTTATCGCGGGGATATCATTTCACCAGTCCCGCAACTACGTAATTCTGGAACTCTCTCCCCAGTAGCGGCTGAAAACGGTCCGATTATGTCCCATTTCCTAACAAGACACCCAAGCAAAACAACTGGATTGGGAAATTCAATGTTTTATTCAGTTGTTTAATATATCTAATTATTGCTTAATATTCAATTGTTTAATTTAATACTCTATGTAATTCTGGACCACGGCCTATAGCAGGTGCTATCACCTCAAGATAAAAAAATCAATCTCTCTTCTCTGCTTTTCAGTTCTCCACGAAAATGTTATCACCTCCTTTTAGGAACACCTTCGTATTCTGTCATTCGTTGGTTCGTCTCGTTGGAATCTGATTTGTCGAAAGTAGTGACATCATCTATTTCAAACAACGTTCTAGAATTTTCCCACGCAGGAGAAGGGGGTGGGGTTTAAAAACTCAAAAGAGCCCGACACTCCTTTAGGCTCGCAACGAATGTTCCGGAAGCTCAGTGTGAGGTACATTGCATCGACAACACCTACCTCCCTGTTTGACAGGGAACAACGGTCAAGTCCGCTCCACGGTTCCGAAGTCTCCATCAGTCACAGGACTGATAATGGACTGTCAAAAAGCATTGCCCCCTCTTCTGTCGCATAGTTAATTCAGTTCTAGTGTGTCTTATGACACTTAAAACAAGCCTTGAACAATTTCCTTGAACAAGCCTTGAACAAGCCTCTAAGCCTTGAACAATTTCTACTCTTCCATTTTCGACAGTTTTACTGTTTCGATTATATTTTCCCCTCCGAACTAGCATGTACCATGCATACATTCCATTGTGCAGTTCAAAGTAAAATCTCAAGTAAACTATTTATACCTAGTGACCTTTATTGAAGGGAAAATTTGAGGTTGGGGAGAGGCATGCAATTTTGAATTTCCTCCGTCTAATGACCTTTCGAATTGCGATGAAATATATTGGTTGCTTCAGAAAGCATGCCATTTTTAAGATCTCTAACAGAAAAGACCAATCTGTGATCGAACAGATCAGTTTATAAGTACCAAAAGGAAAGATGACTTCACTTGGCGACAGTGGGAAATAAAATGCAGGTGGCTCAGGTCCATGTCTATAATATTTATTTCTTAACTTATAGAAATTAAAATTATTTTTCAGACCGACGTCACCCAACTAATTGATGTCTTCAAAATCATGGCAATAATTGCATAGTTCAGGCAATTTATCTTTTATTTTTACTCATTTTTTACAATGGTCCAAAACTACACAGGGTACGGCAGATACAGGGTACGGCAGATTGGAATCTTACACTTCAAAGTGTAATAAAAAACGAACGAAACAATTGACAGAAGAAGCTCTAGATTTTCTAAACGATTTATAAATTTCTCTTTTTTCCACTTGGTTTTGAAAATAATATCACTCAGTAGGCGCCCGTTATTGGCGATGCACTGCCGAAGCTTTTCTCTAAACTTGTCTACCACTCTGTTTGTCTCTGTTTCATATTTCTCGTTTTACACTGGAATCTAAGATTTAACGTGATGTTATCGAAGTCTTAACATGCTAATACAAATATATTAAACGGTACGTATTTTTAATAAACTTCAATTTTTGATAGTTAGAGTAGAAGGTGGGATTATGGACCCTGCATTTATTATGGACCCCCTTAATATCTGCCCTATGCGCAGGTGCAGCCGCTAATTATAGCTGTGATCTAGAGCCCCTAGGTGGCTGCAATGGATAATCAAGGTTATTGACCCCAGTTCATTCGCGAATGACGTCCTGTGGGCAATTTTCTGTATTTCAATTTTTAAAAATTTTTCTGAGGAAAGTAAAAGTGAATATTTTGAATATCTACTACAATGTTTTGTAAAAACTGATTCCTGTGCCTCATTCTACACGTTATGAAGTTCCTTTTGAGATAGTCCGAAATTAAATTCGTTGTAACACATAATGTGAAAAACGAGTTTGTTTCCAAGATAGCATTATTTGAAATATGGACCCCATGGGTGCTGGTATTATGGACCCGGGTCCATATTACCAACAACCGGTTTCGATGATGTATTAATAATGTTTCCGTGAGAAAATGTAATTCCACAGAAAATTTCATTGTGATTCATTTTATTGTCATGTTTTGCAATCATTTTCGGTTATTCTGGAAGCTAAGAATGCAAGTTGAGAAGAAAACTCCCGCTAGCAAGGACGCTGTAGTGCGCAGAAGTTGGGATAGGGTGAAGATGGTTGAAGCTATCTAGAAGCTAAGATGCTGAGAAATGGGAATAAAGGAGGCTGCCTGAGTGTTTGGTGTATCAAGAATAAATTTGAGATTATTTGCATCACAAGTTGATAAGTCAGCAGCAGATTTGGTTATACAAAAACTAGTGTTTGGTTTTGGTTTGGAGCCCTACGGTCAACTTTTGTTATACAGGGGCTAATTTGACCGGGACCTACAGTTTAAAGCCGATTCCGAAAGGCTACAAACATCCATGTCATCAGTGGGACTCGAACACACAGGATCCGAACCAAATGCCAGTGCCCTAGCCTTTCGGCCACCACCTGGCACAAAAACTAGGGAGGAAGTCTGTTTTACCAGATTACACTAAAAAAGAGTTAGTGGCCTATTTGCTAGAGATGGAGTCAGTATTTTACAATCTCACTCGACATGATGTGAGGAAATTGGCGTTCCATTTGGCTGAATGCAATTATATCTCCGACATTTTCATAAACGAAGCAGCAGGGAGAGACCGGCTAAACTGATTTCTCACTCGTCAGACAAATTTCGATCAAATAAAACCACAGGGACGTCATATGCACGTGCAAAAGGATTCACACGTGAGCAGGTGGCTGGGTTATTTTTATTTGCTGGAAGGTTTGTGTTCTGGGAATCATTTCCAGAATCTTCAATGTAGATGAAACCGGTTTAATTGTGGTTCAGTCAAAAGTTTCCCAAGTCATCGGGTTGAAGAGAAAACGTCAGGTGTGAGCTGTGACTATAGCTGAACGTGGTTCTATGGTAACTGAGGTTTGCTGCATGAGTGCTGGGGGAACATATTTCCCACCAATGATGATATTTCCTCGTAAAATCTTAACAGATCAGTTTATGAATGGAGCCCCATCCGGAGCAATTGGAAGAGTTCATCCCTCTGGGTGGATACAAGCCCATATGTTTACAGAGATGGCCCAGACCAGCAAGAAGCATCGTGCATCTTCTGTGAAGGTTTCATTAAAAGATGACAGATGAGGAGAACTTTGTATTCGTTGTGTGATGAGCCTACACTGAACTCATTCTTTGTGCACCGGAGCCGAATCTGAGTTCTATATTTTCGACTTTTGTCGCCAAAATTGAAGTTTTTTTTATATAGATAATATTTGATGATCCAACTGTTTAATATTATATTATCTTTCTTTCACTTTTTCATTTGAAAACTTTTCTCTTTTTTGTTTCCAGCTGTTTAATAAATTGATAAAGGATTTTTTTTTTTGTAAAAAAAGGTGAGGGTCCATATTACCCTCCACTTCAGGTCACCTGCAAGTTTTGAATTTTTTTCATTTATGTGATTGTATACATCTTAAAGTTTGAGTTAACGGCAAATCCCCTTAAGGATGATTAGAGGATGAGTTATGGAATAGGTTAGAGCCCCAAAATAAAATCAGTCTTTGGTACGACCACAGTGAGCCAAAAACAGAAGGGGGGTCCATAATCCCAAATTCTCTTCTACTTTTCACAAAACATTTTTTCTTTTCAATTTAATATGCATGTAATCATGTATGTATATATATATATATATATATATATATATATATATATATATATATATACTTATAAACATATATACATATTGACCTAGGTTATTTAAACGTATGTTTCACTTAAAAAAATGGAAGCGAGAAAAAAATAGAATGATTAAATGAAAAAAGTGAAAGACTAAACGTATCAGATTAATTTCCACCACCAAGATAGGAGCAAACCGTGGAATATAATTTTCCACTTACCTAGGATCAAAAAATTTCCCTAATTAGCAGCGAATTTTTATCCCCCTCCCACATTTGTTAGTTGTAAACCTTCGAATTTTTCCTCCGGAAAATGATCAGCCCTCAGCAAAATAAGACTCCCACTGAACTAACATCCTGCATCCTGTGCAGTTTTCAAAAAAATAAAAGAAAGAGGAATGATATCTTTGGAACGACAGCTATCCCAATCCAGTGTTTTTGGAGGGTATATACTTGGGATACATGATATCCAACCCCGTAAGCAATAAGGTAACTGTGGCCACCTCCCGCGCTGCTCTTTCCCCCGTCACTTTCTTACAAGTGACCTTCAGAAACGTGAGAATCCATTCTGCAGCACATTGTATCACACGCCTTGACTATTTCAGAAAGTCATTATATCATCATCGCCAATCTACACACAGTAACTGAATTTTAACTTTTGCTGTTAGAGAATAATTCCTCTGGACGCCAGTTTCATTGCTGGTGTCAGTAATGAAACTTCATAAATTCCAACCGTCATCTTTCTTTTAAATTTATTGATTGTTATTGAGTAAAATTAAAAATCATTTAGCTCCTTATATTCAAGTCCGGTTTCAATGAAATTCGAATAACGAATTTAAATTTATTTCTACTAATTTCAGGGATACTTGCAAATATGGCTCTATACAGCGCCGTTTTTCCTCGTTCAAGTGCAAACAAAAAAACTCAAAATTTTAGGGTTATATACATGCATAAGTAAAACGGACCTTTAGGTGGTCACACAGATGGTTAGTGTAAGGATGTTCGTCTTTAGTCTAATAATTACTCTTCTTTTAAAATTTGTACAATTTACTTGACCATTTTCCTAATTCTAGTTTCATTTAATATTCAAATATTTTAAATTGAAAAAAAAAATTCTAAGTTTTTTTTTTTGTTCATTCATTTTACTAGCAAGATTCTTAATGTATATGTAGAATGCACTAAAAACTCATTTTGATGCAAATGCAAAAATAATTGTGATTGAAGTGGCTCTAAAGAAAAATAAGTTTTATTATCCAGAATTTTGATCCAAACTTTACTTTCATTATGAAATTATATCCTTTATACGGAGCACTTTTTAAGAGCATTATCTGAAAACTAAAGAATAAGTGCGAAACACTTTTTGTGCATGAAATAAGAATGTTTGATTAAGTAAACAAGGATATTGTGTACCTGGTACCAAAACACTAAATTAATGAGTACCAAGGATTCAGGTTTTTGATGTCTTCTTGTTTATCTCTTGCTTTTTTTATTCTTTCAGAAACTTCACGGCGCCCGAGTCTGAAGCGATATATAATTAAGAACGTTGGAAAACATGGTTCTCTAAATATTAATAAATTTATATAATTATGGGAGACAGGTTAAATATTTTAATAATTGAAAATGAAATTTGGCATGTTTGTCTGTTCGTTTCAAGTATTATGCACCACATTTTGAAAGGGATGGCCCTGTATGTCATCAATTCCAAGACCAACTCGCTACCACTAGGGCCCATTGGTTATGCCACGCAGTGGACCGCATAACAATGACGAATTATTGATCCAAGGCCACTTGTATATTTTTACTTAATGTCAACAAATAGTTTGCTTTCTTGGAGGTCATTTGTGATGCTTGTCTTGTAAGGATTTTACTACGTCAGGGATGTTCAATAGGTTGAATGTGATTGACCGGTCGATCGTAGAAGGTTTTCCAAAAGATCGTTCTAGTATCTATTTTATATTTTCTGTACAAGTTCCAGTCTCCTTCAATAACTAGATTCTTTTAAAAATTTTTTGTTTGATTTTAAGTATCTGTAGGAATCTATTTTGAGACTTTCAAACTGTGTAAATACATAGTTCAGTAATATAAACCAGTGTGATAAACATGGTTTAAAAAAAAATGATGAAATAATTGAATATTTGCACTTTTTCTACAAATTAAATTTTAATCTAAGATGAGAAAGTAATAAAAAATGGCTTGAATAATAACATATTACAAATAAGCTATTTCTAAGTAAATTAATATTTAAAAATTCATTGAAAATACGTTTAATATGTTTGAAGAAAATATAAATTTACATGCTTTTAGTCTTCAGCAAATTTGGCTTTATAAAGTTCATGAAACATTTTTTTCTCCCGAAAGAAGCCATTTGAGGAAAGGTTGGATGAGAAAAAGGCGTCTCTATGATCATCACATAGAAATGGCAACGTCATTTGGCGATAATGGACTACAAAATGCCGGACGCATCAGGCTCGAATATCTCGGAATGGTAGTTTAAATGGTAGCTAATAATAAACGAGGCCCGAAACTACAAATATTGAAATTCTTTAGAAAAAATTTTTCAAATTTTCAGAATTGTTACGTAATGTAAAATTGAATTTTGTTGAGAAAATATCAATCAAGCAACAATATCCCTCGAGGTTTTGTTTTTTAAAGACATATTTCTTATAATTCCAGTCGTATTAATTACAAATGTTCTTTTCCAAAGAGTAAAGTATTCACGTATTTTACACTTTGCAAGAGTATAACAACAGGAAATATAGGAAATATATTAATAGAAGATACATTTGTCTTTACTGATGTAAATTATCAATGCTCATTTAATTTTATTGAAAATTTTGTAATTTGGTGTAACAATCACAAACCCTTTAATTTGTAGACACAATGTTTGCATGGAAAGGTATTTCAATTAAACATATTTGTGTTATTATACGTTGTCATAGCAACTAGAAGATAAAAAAAGCATGTTGAGTTATATAAAACTTAAATATGAAGAAACGCAGGGCTCTGTTTTATATCCTAATGTCATATAAATAGATATCTAACATGTATATATATATATAACTGTACATATGCTCAGTTATTCATACTAAATGAATATGCCCTTTCATTAAATAGCTAATTTAAAATCTGAATTTGAAACAATGAACAGAGCTCATCTGCATCGCGGTGGAGAATGTCTTGGTTGTGACTTCAATAACCGCCCGATATTAGGTTGCCAGGGACTGTATAAGGCAATGACTGTGGTCATTTAATTTCATGTTACTTATGTGTAATTGTTTGTATTTCCTTTTTACTTGCCTTGTCATTAGAAATAAAAAAGTCTGAAGCTAAACTATAATATATGAATTTTTGATTAGCAAAATATTGCAGCTCAAATCCAGCATTTTATTTTCGTTTTTTCTCAGTAATTTTTAGTCATTGTCCCCAAAATGTCAATTCTTTTCAACAAAATGAGACAACTAGCGTTTTCTTACGGTAATAAAAATGATTTCGTACTTTTCTGTACTCTCATACATAGTTGCAACTAACCCATTTACTAGCTATTAAAATCTGAAAAAAATTGGGAAAGAAAGTGTCAGTTACAATTACAAGTATTTCAAGGCGCAGCATTTGGAACAGTTTGCTCAGTTTTTATTATTATTTTTAAGTTTTCAAAATTACACAGTCACAAAGATTTAAAATTAGCAAAATAACTCTCGTGAACCTTCACGTTTGAAGTTTTATCAGAGAATGAGCAAAAAATGGAACACCTGTTCATTTCTTTTCTTACAATAAAACAATTATAACAACAAAAATTGAAAATGTCCAGTTGTTTCGATTTATTTGTTTCTGCAATTACTTGGTGATTGGAAAATATGCTCAATTGTTTCAGTTTCTAAACTGTAAACAAAATTCGAAATACAATCATATGAATAAAATACCATTTCTTTGTAAGCCAGCTTATGCATAGGGGTAGATTCGGAATTTCCAAGTCATGGGAGCAAAATATTTCTGGGGAGGTTTCAGAGATTCCGTGATGTAGAACGGATAAATATATATATATATGTAACATGCCGACCCATTCCCATATTAACGGAGACCGGAGTCGGCATATCACACCTCAAAAACTTGTAGTCGTAACCAGAAAGACGAATATCTTCATTAACACATGTTTATTTATCCATTTATTGACATCGATGACGGCGGTTTACTAGGCAACAGTGCCACGCCAAAATCTGCTCTTCGAGGTATGCTGGAACTTATATAAACTTTGTCATGTGATCATGATAGCGATTAGGGATTTGCTGTTGTCGACAAGTCACATGGTGTTTTATGTAATCTGCGCAAAGCCTATATAAAATCTCGAATGACGCTGCACAGGTTGGAAAAAGGAAGCCATTTAATATTTTCCACTAGAGGCCTTTTAGGACTTAGATTTGAAAACGAAAGTTAGCTCGTACGCCCAAGGGAATTTAGAATAATGTTAGATTTTAAAATGGTATGGGGTTTTTAATGTTATATATATATATATATATATATATATATATATATATATATATATATATATATATATATATATATATATATATATATATATATATATATACATATATATATATATATATATATATATATATATATATATATATATATATATATATATATATATATATATATATATATATATATATATATATATATTCCGGCCAGACATAAACTGTCTACTATGTTTAATACTATATATGTGTTCACAGTTTTCTCCAGAGTACAAATGACCCGAAATGTGTGGAAACAGGATCAACGGAGTCTAGGACTGAAAATTTGATTCCTCTTTTTTAGTTACATGCATTTCGGAATCGTTCCCACCCTCCTAAAATGTGTCTTTATAGGTCATTGTAAAGATCATCATAAATCGTTACGCATATGAAAAGTACTTGAACTACGCGAAATTTTGTTTAAAAAAATTAAAGTTTTTCTAATTTCTATATATCTGCTAACCGAATTGCTAAATTTACATATTTTTTTCCTTGTTGTACACGAGGAAGGTTCCAAAATAATTTCTCTTCTGAGTTTATACTCCGAAATTAGAATTTTATATGTAAAACTTTTGATCAATTTAATCGAAAAAAAATTAGACTATTTTTTTGCTTTGACTAAAATTTTCAAACAAATAATTTCCCAATTAAACAAAAATTCTAAGGGCAAGTTAATGAAAATAGAACATAGGAACGCTGTACAAAATGTCATCGTGTTAACCTGCAAGTTTTAGATTCAGGCTTTTAAACACTATAAATTATTAAATAAAATCTCTTTCGAGATATACTCTGTCTTATATGAAGTTCCGGTACTAACGACATTTTTTGCGGTACTAACTGGTACTAACGACATTTTTTGCGGTACTAACTGGTACTAACGAAGTACTTACGAGTGAGATAAATTTGGATTAAAATTAGTTTCGGTGTGGGGCTGGTGAAATGTACGCTCCGCTAAACGATTCAATCTAACATTAAATGGAAATATATCAAATCCTGATTTGACCTTGGGTCCGATGACATTGCCAGATGTAAGGAAAGAGAATATTTTTACTATCCTGTATTTTGCCGACGTATCATCATATCTTGTAACTTCGTTCGGACTAACCAGAAGGAGATATAGGTTTTTAGACGGCTTTCAAATAGGAATTAAAAGAAATCTTTGGTGACTTTTCTGCTGGTTCAGGATGTGGAGATGTAGCTTTCAAAGGTAAGGCTTAAACGTCAAATGTCTGGCATATGGAAATAAATAAATAATCCAAATTTAATCGCAGTGTGCTCTAGAATATTCAATTACATTACGTTTCAAATTTTGACTCATTAACAAAATGCATGTGAAAAATAAAAAATAAAATTCTGATGTTTTAGGTTCTTTTAGGTTCCAACAACTTCCTGTGAAATAAATCTCGTTTATTAGTATTTCATTTTGTTATACGAATATTAATTTTTGTCTCTACTTACCTATGATGAAAACTGCTACCGCGATGATTTCAGAAAAGCTATTTCGCTGTTTTCCTTTTATTTCACCGTAAATATAGCCTTATTTTATCTATGCTGTGTATCAAAATCATTTTAAAAAAATATTTAAAATTATGTTAAATTGACACTGAAAATGTATTTTTAGCCACATTAAATTTAGAATACCGAAAAATAAATAAGTTCATTTTACCGTATAGGAAGGTTAATTAGTAAGGTATTTTGCCGTATAGGAATGTGCCGTATAACAAGTTGTTGTAGTTCTAATATTACATATCGCAGAATATAAAATAATAAATTTTAAAGAATAAACATCGCTTTCATTCTACTGCCTTAATTAGTTACAAATGATTATTGAAAAGAAGGGAGATTTTTTACTTTAAAAATAAAAATAAGTATTTTAATATCTTGCGATGTTAATATCAGATTCATAGTTACCTTAACCTTTTAATGAATATATATATATATATATATATATATATATATATATATATATATATATAATATATATATATATATATATATATATATATATAATTGATTGTTTTATTGTTAATAAATTAACAATAAAACGATCAATTATATATTTATTTTAGAAACGGCTTGTGAGTTTATACAGGTTTTTACAGAGTTTATAAAGGGTTTGTATGTTTTAGAAGAGGATACATAAATGCGCATTAGCAACTGAAACTCTACGGATCCTAATATATCGTGAGATGGAGTAGAAAGATTTAGGTACATTTAACAAATTAAAAATTTTAATGTTTGAAAATATTTCATCTGTGGTCTAGATACTTCTTAAGTCTAAAGAATACTGCAAATTGTACTACCTTAAGATAAATGATAAGTACTTGAATTCAAGAGAGATATTTTATATATCGACTATCTTGGCTTTGGAGATAGATTTTGAAATTTTGCAGAATATTACTCTTTCACAAAATTACATAATCTTTCACAGTTAGGGAAAATCTTAGATTCTACATTGTTAAACTCTAAAGTTGCAATGAATTTAACATTTTATGAATTTCTAAATGAAAAAAAAAGTTTATCAATTAATATTTCTACTTAATGAGTAATAAATATATATCGATTTTTATAGGCATTGTAAGCATATACATTGTAAGATGATCTTCTTACCACTAGCTTCTTACCGATAGAAAATTTTATGGTGATATTAAAATATTGCTTGATTAAAATATCATGGCAGTATGCACTAAGTGGAAGTTTCAAATCGAAAGAGAGTTATGTGTTCAATTCGCCAATATACACTCTGTCACGAAAAAATATATGCACCCAGAAGGAAACGAGCTACTATCACGAAACTTAACATGTATGTAGTGTATGAGGAGGTAATCAAATGATTAAAAATTCAGAAAAACAGATAGTTTTTATAAGAAGATATGGAATGAAAAAGGTTACAAATCAGTAAGTAGTAAATCCACCTCTGGCAGCTATACAAGCCAACACACGGCATGGCATCGAATAAATGAGGTCACCTATGTCCTCCTGCGGAAGATCATGCCATAATCTTTGCAACTGGGCAGTTGATTCACCAGTATTCCGGGACGGCTGCAGTAGCCTTCTAAGCACGTCCCAGACGTGCTTGGAACGTCTGGTGACCTGGCAGGCCAAGGGAGTTCGTCATTTCCTTGAAGACATTGTTGGGAGAGTCGCGCAGTATGTGAACGAGCGTTGTATTGCTGATAATTAAATGGCATCTGGGCGACTTGATAGCATAGACTGTACATCTGGCGTTAAAATCTCGTCCACGTAACTACGTGCCGTCACAATGCGTTGAAAAACGACTAGAGGTGATCGTGTGTCCCAACAAAACGCTCCCCACACTGTCACACCTTGTATAATCTCCGTATGCCACTCAAACAAAAATGCCGGATCGGACCGGTGGGCTGACCGCCTCCACACGCGTATGTGCTGGTCATCAGCATTGAGACTGAATCGGGATTCATCGCTGAAGATCACACGCCTCCAGTCGGTCACTCCAGCTTGCCCGAGGTCGGAAAAATCTACTAATCGACGTCGGCTCCTTATACCTGCGTAGGCCTGTCGTCTCCGAATGGTTTCCCTTGATACCACCGGATGTATGGAAGGTGGTAAATGGTGTCGAACCGATTCTAGCAACGTTGTTGGTGCGGATGTGGCCGCTCTTATGATTACGCGATCCTCGAGCACATTTGTGTTCCTAGGACGCCCTGACCATACGCGACCTTAGACTATCCCTTCCATGATCCATTGTTACCGACACCGAGCAACTACCATATCGCTCCGACCGAGATGGCGGCCGATACGCCTGTTCGACCAACCTGATTCTCTGAAGCCTACTGTACGCCCCCTCTGAAAGTCCGACAATTGATCGTACTGTGGCCGGTTACGTCTCAGAGGCATCTCTAGTTAAATACTGTCCATGAAAGTCAACAGATTTGTTTGAATAACCCTATGGCACGAGCAATCATGCTTTTAAACTCTCCCAGCAGCGCATCTCAAATGCGCATAGCGCGCTTACTCTTGTCTCATTGGCGTCAAAATTTTAATCATTCGCATACCAATTAGCAGACTACATTCATTCCAAGTTTCGTGATAGTAGCTCGATTTCTTCTGGGTGCATATATTTTTTTGAGTGTATGTATATATATATATATATATATATATATATATATATATATATATATATATATATATATATATATATATATATATATATACTTCTAAGTAGATAGTATGCATGAACATTGGGCTATATTATTCGGTAGGAAAAGGGGGGAAGCTACTTAAAAATGTCCTTTTACTTGTTCTAAGCTAAAAAAGTAATTACGAGCCATATTTTACGAATGGTTATTTATGTGCCGGGGAGCTTTATTAGTTAAAATTAAAACCTGTTATTTTGTAGTTTAGAAACCCAATCTTCTTTACATTAGAAATTGAAGACCAGTATGTATAGCTTTATGATGTTCTTTATAGCAACTAACGAAAAAATATGTGCAAAAATTTCCAGAAACTGAGTGCAAGAATCTGAGTTATTATTGATGAAATATATGCTAATGTTTGTGATTTTTCGAAGAAAAATGCTTTATCAACAAAAAATAAAAATATTTTCTTTAAAAAAATTGTTAGGGGGAAAAGCATTAAGGCTAATGTAGGCTTACTGTTAATACTCCTTTAAATTAATATATTTAACTATATATTTAAGTTGCTAAGCCGATATTTTGGGCACTCCGTGAGAGAAAACTAATTCATCAATTTTCTTGATTTTGGTCTAAAACGAAAGAATGTAATCTGTAGATGTGTCAAATGTGGTTTTCATAACCACAATTTCTATTAATTAGCGATAATTTACAATACATTTTCTTTTCTGCAAATGCTCAGTGACATGTTTAAATCTGGGTTTATATACTCACTTAGCACGAGGCCGCATAAACATATTAATTAGTTTCTGCTCATGCTCAGTGACATGCTTAAATCTCGCTTTAGATACTTACTAATCCCGAGGCCGCCTAAACGCGTTAATTTGTTTAATCCGAAGAATCTCTTTAGCTCTCTCTTAGCCATTCTTATTTTTAATTATGTTTGTGAGCTTTAGAATTAAATCACCTGAGAGAAATTGTTTATTTCTCGCTGTTGAGTAACTTATATTTCTTTTTGCTTCGTTCAATAGCAATTTTTAAAGTGTATTTTTCTATTCTTAATATTAAGATTTTCAACATTTGGCCATGATGTGTTGAGTATTATTTGTGTATTAGTACATTTATTTACTATCCAGCTGTTGTTTTGATGGACACAAACAAGTTTAAAATAATAAGTTAAAGTCTAAGTCTAGTTTAAAATAAATCATACAGGTCATTAACCTTTAGCTTACGGAGCCCATTTTTCCGATTTCCACTTTAGAACGGGACATTTCATACCCACTCTGTAAGAATAGCCATTAAGGGAGGTTTTATATATATATATATATATATATATATATATATATATATATATATATATATATATATATATATATATATATATATATATATATATAGTATATATATATATATATATATATGTATATATATATATATGTATATATATATATATATATATATATATATATGTATATATATATATATATATATATATATATGTATATATATATATATATATATATATATATATATATGTATATATATATATATATATATATATATATATATATATATATGTATGTATGTATATATATATATATATATATATATATATATATATATATATATATATATATATATATATATATATATATATATATATTAATATATATATTAATATATATATATATATATATATATATATATATATATATATATGTGTGTGTATAAATTTATTCTTGGTCCTGTATTCTTGGGATACATGATATCCCCCCCCCCGTAAGGAAAAGGTTAAATACAGAATAAACAGTTTACCGATTTATATTTCAAGTTTAAATTAATCTGTGTCCACATTATCATATATAAATTGTGTCTAAAATTACAATTGAAATATCACGATTTAAAAAAAATACATGAACTTTTATTATACAACACGACATGAAAAACTGTTACATATATTAATTACACCAGACTTTTACACCTCTTATGATTTATTCCTTCTGGATATAAAATTCCAATCTAAAATTTACATTCAGTCTCACTGACGGATATCATTTTAGGAGAATTTAAACCTATTTCTACCACTTACATTTTATATGAAATTACCATTCAAGCGAATATATGTAAAATTCCATCGTCTTTAGCGTATTTAATGAGTGAATTCTTTAGATGTAATATATATGTATACATATATTCAAATATATATAAACATCTAATATTTACATACCCAGTGAGATGCATGTTAGCACAATTGTAAATCGATTAACAGTTTTAAATCAGTGCATTTGTGAATTGACCTGTGTATCACCTTCGATACAACAGCCAAATGAAACACCTTAATAGACGGAATCTTCATCTGTTTCAGAGGGATTAGGTCGCATTAATAGTCATATGAAGCTAGACAAATAGTACTGTTCTTAGCTCCCCATTTGACTTCATGTAGATTGTCTGTCAACATGTAGTTGATGAATGTTTGTAACTTCTTTTTGAAAAAGTACATGAATAATTATTTCATACTTAAAACAAGTATCATAAAAAATAATATACAATAAAATTTAAATGACATAAAGAGAGCCCCGTAATAAATATACTAAATAAAACATTTTAACTAACTCAATTTAAAAAAAAAAAATCAGTACACATTCTTGCATACTCCGTAGCAAAGTTGGCATTTTTTTAAGTTCAGTTAAGACTAACGTTTGGTGTTATTGACATCTTTTTTAATAGTTCTCACTTTGGATTTTTCATGAGTTTTTTGGACACTTATTTCTGAATTGAGAAATGGTTGTCAAGTAAACAATCACACAGATTCTCTGCCATTTTTAAAATCTAAAGTCTGATTATAAATCAAACAATGATTTATATAGAATAATGTTTAAACTGTTGTTGTAGTGCTCGTTGCTGTGCTTTGTAAGCAACTAGGAATAAACAGTTGGGCGAATGTATTTCGAAACTGCTGACTCATTGAGCAATATATAATAAAATTTATTGCACTATTTATCAAAGCCAAAGCATCCATGGTCTCTCCAAAATTGAGGTATACGTTGTTAAAGAAGTCGGTTCCAAGAATTCCGCTCAGTAGAGCAAGAAGGCCGGAGGGAAATTCCGTTAATAAAAACAAAAGTAATACTGCTAGAAGCATTCTTGTTGTTCTGTCGTGTGTTCTATCGACTTCAGCTCGATTTTTCAGTCTCTGACGGCGTTTGTTTGTTTCATATAGTACTTTTATCAAGCCAAGACTTATGCCTGTCAGAGCCACGCAAGGAACCAGCTTGGTGATTACGCTGAATATCCAGAAATTCATTTTCTCCAGCAACTGGTGATGTCTTTGAGCAATTTCACTGAAGTATACCCGATACATAATTTGGCCCTCCTCACCTTTGAATTTTGAGACGGTGAAGGTGAGATACACTGGCAGGCAAAATACAGCGCACAAGAAATAGGTTGAAAAGATAGCCCATTTAGCTCTTGTCATGCTGCACCACACAGTTGTATTTGCTGGGAAGCTTACTGCAATGAATCGCCATATTGCCACGGTCACCGTGAGCCATGTCGATATGGTATGGTTAACCACAGTAAAATGAGCATGGAAGAGGGCAAAAACTGTCCACCTGTATGAAAATTTATCTTTTTCTTCGAGGTCTTTTCGAATGTAATTGTGGAATGTGAATGGTAGGTATGATATCATAACCAGCATATCCGCAACAGCTAAACCTGTCAAAATTGCATTCGTGGGCGATATCATGTTCTTACGCGTGAGTACAATAATATTCAGAACATTGGCAGTAATTCCAAATAAACACACGGCGAAACTAATGTATCCATGAACGGATCCATACCCTCTTTGAAACTGAGATAAATAATCTCCGAAGTAAGGAGAGTCAATATCATCTTGCATGCCAAATATTGTCGTATGTGACATATTACTGTTGGTGAAATTGTTTACGTAGCCATCGTTCATAGAAGCGTTAATGAACATTTGCAAATACATTTCGTTCATATTTTACAGTAATGTCAAGAAGAGTTTCTTCGTATTTGATATTTGTTGTTACCTTTATTGCAGAATTTTCTAGTTATGTTACCACAGGATGACTACTGTGATCTTTGATTGCATTTTTATACTATCTGCGCGGAAAATGTTTGTTTCATTTGAACAGTTATTTCAGAGTTATGGTGACAATTATTTTAAGAGCATTTTATCATCACACGCAGGTGCATCTCTCGTGCTTCTTTTATAGTGTGTGTCAACTAATGTTGCATAAATACTAATTGCAATATGAACATCGATAAACATTCAGAACGACATTGTTCACAGTTTGTTAAGGTCTATTATCACTTTCTTCGAATGAACAGTGTGGAGTTCATAACTGATTAATATTATTATGTGACTTCGTAAAAGTTTTAAAACTTGAAATAAATATGAAATTTGTGTTATACCAGAACTGTTTACAGAATTTAATATTTCAATTCAAACTGAAATCACATTTTTCTCACTAGTATTTACTTCTGTATCTGACTTCCATTTCATGCACTGTTATATAATACAGGAATTTCAAACCTGAAAAATAAAAGACAATATTACTATAGACATTAATATGCAATATTTAATAAAAATGTACTATTACTTATAAAAATTATAAGTTTATCTATTTGCATACAAAAATACAGCGACTATCGTACCAATTATAGTAAACTTTACGCTGAGGAAGAAATTAATATTCTTATAACTGGTATATTAAGCGAAACTGCAAACATATTAAATTGTGTAAAGTCAAAATCAAGCGTATGCAGACTGCAGTAAATCCACATTTAAAAATTTCATTAGACCTTTTGGAAAACATAACAAATACTATTTAAGGACTTAAAGTTTAAAAATGATTTGTATTTGTAACTAATCCTTGATATAAAATGAACTTAATAAGCCTAATATCGTCACAGGGCGTTAATAACGTTTACCAGATGCTTCAGAGGAGTGACATTTTGCTTCCATTTGTGTCTGCTTAAATATTTTACTTTAAAAGCGGTAATAAGTCTAGAACCTTTATTACTTATTTGCGTATGGTAATTTTGCAATGTATGTACTCTAAATATTTTAAACCTAAATTAATAAATTTAGTTTCGCTACATATCATAAAAATGTATTAATACTTCTAAAATTTATCGCTTTTAAAAAATTACATGGATGTTATTCTGTTCTTTAGCTCGGTGATTAACAAATGCATGGATTAGTAATTATTAAACTAAATAGCTTTGTTGCCATAAACCACGAAATTTTTACTTATGCAGAGGAAGATAAGCTACGGATCAAAATTATGAAATATATTCTTCTATCAAAACATAAAATTAAAATGTATTACCTGTATAAAATTTAAGGATAATACAAGTAAAAGAAAAATAAAATCCGTCATTCAAGGCATTTGTGTTTTAATAAAAATTTTGTGATATTTGTAAGTTTTTTGCTGTTTCCAACATTTGAAGATAGAAAGAATTATCTAGCTCGAAAGCAGATTAGAATTTGGGATCGAATTTTAAAAAATTAGGAAAAATGTGGTGTTATCAAATTATTGAAAGAGTGTCGTGATCAAGAGATAATCAGAAATGTAAGAAAAATGAAAATCGAGGCTTTATGGGTTTACCATCGTGAAAAATATTTAGCTTAGTGGAAAGGTTTTATACTTTTTCCAATTCCCAAGGAAAGATTTTGAAATATTAGTAGTGTTATGAAATATTAGTTATGAATTATATATATATATATATATATATATGTGTGTGTGTGTGTGTGTCAGAATATAACTGAGCTGTCAAAATATAATTGAGAAGTACGGGGAAGGGGGGTTTAAAATAATAAGAATCTAACAATCCATTTACAAAGCGCGCGTAATTTTCTGTGGGGAAATCATCCTTTAAAAGTGACACTTTGAGCGGAAAGCGAATAATTATAGCGAGAGGATTTATTTTTTAGAAGAGTACGGATTTTGGCGCTCAGTTAAAGTGTATGATCAGCAGAAATGAGGTTACAGATGCCCAGGGAAGAGGTCTGAGCGAGAGCGCTAAGAAATGAGAATTTTGGCAATAGATTGAGTGGGAATTTCGTTGATAGCGGACGCTCGCGGCGGCGTGCTGAGGAAATTAACAAAATGGCTACGTGAAACAGGTTATCCTGGAGCATGGTTCGTTTAAGAAACGCAATAAAGAAGGATGATGTGTAGTTGACTTTCTTGTGATCCATTCCTTGCCACTCGTCCAAGTGATTAAAGAAGATGTTGACTGCTTAGTTATATTTAAACACGGGAGCAAAACAAGCTCCGTGTTTAAATATATATATATATATATATATATATATATATATATATATATATATAAATATATATGTATATAAATATATATATATATATATATATATATATATATATATATATATATATATATATATATATATATATATATATATATATATATATATAAATATATATGTATATAAATATATATATATATATATATATATATATATATATATATATATATATATATATTTATATATATATATATATATATATATATATATATATATTTATGCATATATGCATATATGTATAATACTTCTAAGTAGATAGAAAGCAAGAGCGTACGGCTGGAAAATAAGGGAATCTACTTAAAAATGTAACTTTGCATTTTAAAATAAGTTTTTACGACCATATTTTAAGAATGTTTATTTATGTGCTGGGGAGCTTTATCATTTAAAATTAAAACTTGTTGTTTCATAAACTTCTTATTAAGATATATGATACGTATTTTAATTATGGATACTTGCACTTCGACTTACCAATTGACTTTCCATTTTAATTTTTAAATTTTTCATAATATATTTTTGAGAGTGTAATAAAATGCTTATGTTGACAGCTAAGTGCATATTCTAGTCCAAAAATAGCTTCTTTTCTCTATTATAATCTCATTCTGTTCGACTTTATATAAGCAGCGTAAACAGTTTTAAAATATTTTTTAAATATATTTGTATGAATTGCTTTAAAATAAACAATTTTTATTAACTAATACAGGAGAAGGTCTTATAAAATAATATATTCAACATAAATATATAAAATAAATATATAAATATATAAAATTATACATTTATATATTCAAGATTTATAAAAACAAGCTTATAAAGTTTTTTTTTTTTTTTAAAGTACTAATGTAAATTGATTCAGGTAATTGTTTCAATGATAGATTTTTTTTTCTCGCGTATTGTATGATAATTTTGTGCAAGGTGTAACGCCGATGTATAATACGAAGTTTAGAATTCATATAAAAAATAGTTATTTTTATTTAAGAAAATTGCTGAGTGGATAAAAAATTACTGTTAGATAACTCCACTTAAATTATACTATACTTGTGAAAATTTCCAATGCTACTCAAAGCACTTTCGAAGGCGAAAAATACATTTCCTCCAAATGGCACATCTTGTTGAGGTAAAAGCATAATAGTGCGAGAGAGGAGACAGGCAGAAAGATGGTTCAAACTACTCTTTCATTTTCAGTCATTAAATTTTTAACTTCACAACCTCACCCGCAAATTGACTAGACTCGCTGAGATGGCGCGTGCGTAATTGCATGGATGATCCAGTTTACGTGAATAAGCGGAATTTACTTATAAGATGAATGTTTGACAATCATAGAATTAAAAATATTAAAAGTTTTTTTGAGATCAGACTGAAGATAAATTTATGATGAATAAAGGCGTGCACAAGGAAGGAACCGTTAGTTGAGTTGCAAGGGAAACTGAATAAATCACCTGAGTTTTTATTTAATGAGTTTTCAATTTCATTTCTCTTTGAAAGCCATTATATAGTGGATTTATGGATAATTTGAGAACTTAATTGAAAATGGGTAGAGGACATAAAAATTCCTCCGAATGATTGGAGTCTTGAATGCCATTTGAGTAAATTACAACTTTAAAAATTTACTACTATTTGGGGAAAAAAAAAGATAAGGAAAATACATTCTTAAAGGCGCAGTTTTTGCTTCCGCAAATTGTCGATATTCCACAACAAAAGAATGATAATATTTATAAAACGTTTCAGTAAAGAGGATACTATATATTAAAAATGGATTATTAAATTGTCTAAGATTAAAGCTTTAAAAATCAACATTGTCTCTTGGAAGTACGTATCCCCTACAAATAATTTTTAGGAACAATGACACCGCTTTGACACACTTCTTCGTTTGTTACATATTCACATATTAACATCGTGATATTAACCTTCCAGCAGGCGTGCGTATGTCGGAGATACACTCGAGCTGAATTCGGTTTTATATCTTTAGGCCACAGGGCGCAACGAACCCTAGCACTTGGCTATACTATCCGCTCACTTTGACCTTCTTTCAGTCACCATCTGAATTTCGAGGCGTTAAGAGGGTGCCGTATATCCGACATTTGCATTTTAGAGATACGCGTGACTGATGGGGTACGTTTTCGTTATATCTGCTTTTTTTAGTTATAAGGAACCTTTATTTTAATTTTTTTGGCTAATGTCCCTGGGGGATGACGACATTACACCCCAGTCCGGTGTACATATGAATACAAGACATAGAAACAGACAAATGACACAATCACAGAAGAATTTTATTGACAAACGATGACACCGGCGATAGACGATGGGTTGCAGCTCCCCTTTCTAAACGGGGCTCCAATTGCAGGCGGAAGACTGAACGGTTCCCCAGAATACATCAAGTCTTATGCGGGAATCAAACCCGCACCCCCGGGGTAGCAGGCTGATGCCTTAACCACTTAGATCCTGGGCGACACCTTTATTGTTTAATTCTTAAACATTATTGTTGTAACTTTTGCGTCTAATATCTGCGAAAGCTTGCAAATACCCTTGTGCAAGAAAACGTTGAACGAAAAGCAACTACTTCTCTTCAAAGCGAGCTAAAAATTTGTTGAAAAGAAAAGCAGAACTAGGCGTTGAAGAAATGGAAGGAGCAACGTCAGGGAGGAAAATATGTAAGCCCTGGTAAAAGGACAAGCGCAATAGGATCCCGAGTAATACTCTAAACACATTTTCTCTGGCTTCAACACTTATCTTGACATTGATATTATGACTAAATGACTATAAAGTCTAATCTCTTCCTTATTATATCTAAATTTAAATTCGTTTTTTTCTTTGATATTATGATTATACCTTTCAGCCCACAGGTCCAGGGTTCGACCCTGCGACTGGGCAAGGTCGACTCAGCCTTTCATCCCTTGAGTGGGTCGATACAATGAGGACCAAGCATGCTTGGGAACTAAACTCTGGGGGTCCCACGTCCGGTTGACCCCCTGACTGAGACGTATGTTGTATGGCACCCCAAGCCCCAAGGTCAAGAAAGTGAAGATCGGTACCGCCGGCCCTTGTCCACATCGGACTGTTGCACCGTGAGTTTTTAGTTTATGATTATACCTTTATATTACTAACTAGCCGGGCTTCACCCGGCTAGACTCGGGCTTCGCCTAGCTACGCTCAAGCCATCCATGTAACATATTTATGTACTTCGGGCCCCACAAAAGAAAAAAAAGCATACAAATGTATTAAATTCAAGTGAATTAATTCCTTTCAATTTTCATTCCCGTCGCTGCCGACAGATGGCAGCACCACTTCTCCAGATGATTTGGTTTGTCAGCAGTGAGTGATTTTAGAATGAAAATATCTCTAAAACTATTGAATTAACAGAATAAGTGTACGCAGAAAAAATTATTAGTTTTCGAAGATCTTTCCAAATATGTAACATTTATGTACTTTCATGAGAAAAAATACACCGATTTTCCTGTATATTTCTCGGCCATTTTTTTTTCGAGGAGTGGCCTGCCCTGATGAGTTACGGTCGCGTGATCTCTCGACATTCACTTGTCCCTTTATTAGTATAGATGTAAATAATTCAGTAGAGTTATCCGTAATTTCATTCAATTTTATTTTCACGCCATTTCAACAATTCTTTGGTCATTTTACATTCTTTTCATGAGTTATATTTTCGTTGTTTCTGTTCCTTTAAATAAAGGAATAATCTTGTAATTTAAATAACATTTGTTTAAATAAAACGTACTTAATAACTCTTAACTAATTACAACATAATTTCACTAATTAAACTCTTAAAAATTTATATTTAACAATAACGTATCTGGGAAATACACGTGATCTTTCACGTTGGTACAGAGAGCGTGACTGCTCGAACGTTAAGAAACTTAATTGATATTAAGAAATTATTATCTTCATTTTTTTTTTGTTTCCTGGAAGTACCTGAGTCAAAAGCAAAACTATGCTACACGTATTAAAACGCGGATATTTTAATAAAATATAATTTACAACTAAATACATCATTTTTTCTGAGATTTGAGATATTGAAAATATCCTGTAAAAAAATATATCCATTGAATTACTAAATTATTGTTATAGTATAAATTATGTTCTTAAATTATTTATTTCACTTTTATTATTATGCGCATAACTAAAAGACTTATTCATAAATCTTCTTTGGAGATTTGTTAACTATTTTCTACTTGAGGAAAGGAAGTCGAGCTGAAGTTTTGGTATATGGCATTATATACACACACAAAATAAAAAAATAAAAAAAATTATTGCAATATAAATGTCTTTAACCGAAAAGACTTGGTACAGAAAACATAAAATAAACATAACAAATTTAATATTTCCCAAATATTATGAAATGATGGTTATTTGTGGTGGAATTCCTTGTATCATTTATCTCAATCAGCATTCGTCAATATTAATCTATTTTTCCTTATGAAACATCCCTCTCTTAATCAAAGAGGAAGGTAATAACAGTACATATATCAGACTTCAGTTACACTTGATTGGATAATCTATCCATCATATACAGTGTACCAGTCAGTTGCGGATTAATTATATTCTTCTAAAAAAATTTTGAATGCAAAAAAAAGAGTTATTACTATTCTAACAAACACTACATTTTCTGGCGTCCTATTTTTAAATCGATGTACACTGAAATTTTTGAAATTTTAAATAACATACGACCAGGTTTGAAAGGATATGGTCATAAATAAATAGACTATTAAAAAAAGATAAGAAAGATTTCAATAAATAAAAAATTCCCATGGAAATTAATATCACGTGATTTATCTTTTTAAGAACTTCTAGAGAAAATTCAGTCTAGCATACCACGAACTTAAAAGTTTATATTCTTATGCTTTGAGATATTATTCCTTAAAGGTGGGAGATCCCCTTTGTACTTGCAAAAATACACTCATTTTTCTACCAAGCTTAATTTGTTATCAATGTATATGTATTTCTTTTCAATTGAAGAATGGAATGTATGGAATTTAAAAGATTCAATACATTCCATTCTTCAAAATCAAATCATAATAAAAAATTGAGTTTTTGAGAGGTTTTAAGTTGATCTCCCCCCTCAACTGCGGCAAGTGCCAAAGAAAGTTTTGTAATTCTTCCGAAAAATAAAACATTTCGAATTTTCGAATAGTATTTTCCTTAATTTGAATTACTAGAAATGAGTTATTAAATAATTTTCTTATCTCAACTACAGAAGAAACACGCGTCATATTATTAATATAATAGAATATACGTTCGATCTGCTTTACAGACAATGATATCATATTTCCACAAAAACTTAAAACAACGAAATATTTTTCACTAGATAAAAAGCATATACGTTTAATTGCAGTATCGAGAGATTCTGTAATTTAAGGGCAGGTTTTTGTAATTTTTAAATTAGCAAGCACTATAAGTTCTACGCTTTTATAACTCCAATTAAAAGGATTAGTGAATAGTAAGAATAGATAGAATTGTCAAATAAAGAAATCTGAGAAGAGATTGGAATATGTGTAGAGAAGGGATACTTATTCTTATATAGAAGGATTAGCTGAAAACCCGCGCTTCGCTACGGAGTACATTCAAATTAAATACAAGGGTAAATGTATGCAATTAATGCCAAAAAAAAAATAAATATATATATTTATAATAAATGAAACGATCAATATATACAATTGATGTAAAAAAATATTTATATATATATATATTTATAAAAAAATCATAATATTTATTTTTTTGGATAATATCCAATCGTCTGCTGCATTAGAAAGAAAAAATGTTTTTTTTTTGTCTATTTAGTTGTTACGCACGTGACGATAAATTTATTGAAAGTACTAGAAAAAGAAATCACGTGATCAGCATTTAATAGATTACATTCTAAAAATTAATCTTTAAAAATTCACCAAAAATCAGGAAATGGAGGTAAAAATTCGAAATCAATTTCATTTTGAAGGAATCTTTATGATCTTTCTCGTGATATAAATTTTATAACCCTCAATGTATTATTTTAAATGCAAACGTAAAAAAAAGTTTAAAAAACAGCTGAAAAATTTAATTTAAAAAATCTAAGAAGAATTTTTGAAAAATCTTTCTTAGTGCACCCCTACACTATTAGAAGAATCGCCATGCAAAATTTCAGCCGTTTAGGTCCAGCGGTTTGGTCTGTGCGTTGTATGTCAGTCAGTCAGTCAGTCAGTGAATGAATGAGTCAGTTACGGAACTGTTTTATATATATAGATGATTCCTTTTAATGGACACCAATGAAAAGTTTTTGGTTTGTGCGATGAAACTGGTTCGTATTTAATGTTGAAATTGGTCTATATTTAGTTTCAAAAACATCTTACATAATATCTTAAACGTAATTTTTAACAACTAAAACCATGATTTCTAAATGATTGCAAGGGTGTTATTGTGTCCGGAAATGTATGTTATAATGATGTTAGTACTAAGCAATTTGCATATTGTGAGAAGATTTTCTATACATCTCAATTAACATTTTGGAGCCCCTGAAAATAGTTTCGTATTTCGTATTTAATGCGAGTCTCATATGTCAAATTAGCCTTCCAGACAAATATATGAAACTTGAGATCGCTGGGTTATTAATAGAAATAACATTCTTCGGGATAATACAAAGCGATAACGAACGCAGAGAGATAGATTTTTCATAGAAAGATATAGAAGAAGTCTTGCAATATTCAGTGCATAGAATATAACAATTATGACGTAATGGGATATGAGATAATTTAAAAATAATTAACTTGATCAATATAAAAATGTACAAATTTAACATTTTTATATACTTGATGCATGCAGATTAATTTCATTATTTTTCAAGATATTCCTGCAATCAAAAACTGGGATATTTCAGGACTGTAATATAGCATGATCTCTACGTGCGATAATACGTTATAAAACAAGGATTTTCTTTCATTTTAGTTATATCGTACGTAGCTACTGAGCATGGAATCCATTTTCCCATAATAAATTAAACTTATTTATCTCTTGTAATATATAGATATAAAACAGTTCCGTAACTGACTGACTGGCTGACTGACTGACAGATAACGCACAGACCCAACCGCTGGACCTAAAGGGCTAAAATTGTGGATGATGATTTTGCTTATAGTGTAGGGCAGGGGTGTCAAACTCAAAGGCTAACTTTGGTCAAACAAACAAGGTTTAACTATGGGTGGGCCGCAAAAAAAATCAATATTAATAGAAACGTATGTTTATTTACCTAATTACAGTAAAATCAACATAAATATACGCATTTTGTCTAATAATAGCAAAAAAGACAGTATAATTTAGAAACCATTTAGCCAATTCTTCCTTTCTTATTATAATTCTGCGTCGGTATTTTATTATATATTATTGTTTGCCAATATATTGGCCGGGCCGCAAAAATGTTCGTTGCTGGCCGCATGTGGCCCGCGGGCCGCGAGTTTGACATCCCTGGTGTAGGGGGTCACAAAAAAAGATTTTTGAAAAATTCTTAGATTCTTTAAAATTAAATTTTTAAGCTGTGTTTGTAACTTTTTTAAAGTTTGCAATTAAAATAATAATCTGAGCGTCATAAAACTTATACCACGAGAAAGATCATAAAAATTCCTTTAAAATTAAATCTTTTTCGAATCTTAACCTCCATTTTCTGATTTTTGGTGAATTTTTAAAGATTAATTTTTAAAATTTAATTTATTATATGCTGATCACATGGTTTCTTTTCTTTTTGTGATACTTCAAATGAATTTTGCGCCACGTGCATAACAACGGAATAAATTTACTAAAAAAATTAAAATACTGTGAAAGATAAAATTTAACCACTAGACTAATTGAGATGGAAATTTAAGAACTTAATTCAAATTAGTATGCTTTATGGATATTAAACATAGAAATTAATTGCATACATTGACCGTTGTATTTAATTTGAATATTTTCTACATTATTTTGTCTATAAAAATGTCCGTTACGATTTTTTATAAAAATTTTCTTCGCATTAACCTTTAGCTTACGGAGCCTATTTTTCCAATTCCTTCTTTAGGACGGGAAATTTCAGACCCCCTTTATAAGAACAGCCATGAATGGGAATATATATATATTTATATATATATATATAAATATATATATATATATATATATATATATATATATATATATACATATATATATATATGTATATATATATATATATATATATATATATATATATATATATATATATACATATATATATACATAAATATATACATACATATATACATACATATATACATACATACATATATATATATATATATATATATATATATATATATATATATATATATATATATATATATATATATATATATATATATATATATATATATATATATTCCTTCATATTTATTCTTGAGCCCGTATTCTAGGGATACATGCTATCCCACCCCCGTAAGGAAAAGGTTAATTGCATATTTTGACCATTGTTTTTAATTTGAATATACTCCGTAGCGAAGGACGGGTATTCAGCTAGTAACTCATAATAACGCTTGCTAAATGACAAAAAAGACAACTACTAAAGATATCGGTCACAAAAAATATTTAAATGAAGCGTTAATTTAGTTTTTGTTAATTCTGTTAAACTTTCTCGCCAGTTAAGTACACCACAATTTAATAATAGTGGTTACACAATGTTGACAGAACCTCTTATGTGTTTCTCAGGTAATTTAATTCTACAGAAGTTCGATTTAATAATAAGATAACAAAAAATTTTTTCGCTTCCAAGTTTTCGCTCGCGAATTTCTTGAAAGTACTGATCCTCAACTAAAATTTCATGACAGAAAAAAAGAGCGATAGGTTTCCTAAAGTAAACACTGCAATATTTGTTGATCAAACTGGAACCAATAGCGTTAGAAATTATCTTGTCTTTTATTTTCTTGCAAAGTGTTCACTTTAAGTGTTAGTGACAGTTGTTTTAAGATATATAGTTTGCAATTAACATAAGTCTCATATATATATATATATATATATATATATATATATATATATATATATATATAAATATATATATATATATATATATATATATATATATATATATATATATATATATATATATATATAAATAAATAAATATATATATAGGCCAGAACCGTTGACTAGAAAGTTTGCGTATCTACGTATTTCGAAAGAGATCGTCTACCCCAGTTATTCTGGCACTTCAGTCTAATTAAATGCTCGTATTTCATAGAAACCAAACAAATAATTTAAATGTTTGGTGAATTATGGCGAATGTTCAGTTCAGTCTTAAGTACGACATTGAGTTATACATATCCAGTATAAATATATAATCATGTTTGAATTGAATACGTCTTGCGCAATTTCATTATATATCTAGTATTTTAACAACAATCTTTTTGTACAGTTATAAAATACTGCTGGAATTAAACACGAGTTTCTCTGCCTCAGTCCTTTTACCTTGAAAGTAATCATTGACTAAGTTATAATAAATAGGAATTCCCTTAATAAATATTTGATAACTTATGATGGAAATAAGTAAGTTAATATAGGTGGAGTTTTTAACGTAAATAATGTAGAGTGAAGAATATTCCTTTCATTTATTAGTTTTTTTCCTGAATGAAGTTCTTTATTTTCTGGTTAAGTATGGAAAATTTACGAAGATGTGAAAACTAATAAAAGCTTCTGTAATTCCCTGGTTACGTAAATTTTTGCTTATATTTTTTTCTAAAGTAGGGAATTTCATAAACGTGAAGGTTTCAAAACGGAAAGGGGAATGAGGACAATTTCAAATCTTTTGACAAACTCTTATATATGTTCTCGTTACACATACAATGAATATTGAAAATGAGATAAGAAATAATAAATGATAAAGAAATAAATGTAGATAAAATGAGGTTAATTTGCATTTGATCAAACATTTTAATGAGGAATTGTGCCACCGTGAGTATGTAGCACAATGACAGTTTTTGACTTGAAAGTATTGGCTTGTAAGTATACAAATCGCATACTTTTTAGTTGTGTCTGAGAGCGGAGAGTGGTTAGAGCCAATATGAGCAGGTCAGTTGCCATGAATTATTAGAACATTCCACCATCACGGATTCCTGTCTAGAATCTAAAACAAGAGCTGATAAGGTCCCATAATCACCTGAAATAGATTATCCTTTATTGGGAAAAGTTGCATTGTTCAAATGTGGCACTGCTTTCTACCTCTCAGTGCTAATTGTAGAACTCGCTTATGAATCGAACAGCATGATGTTAAAAGCTATCCTGAATCAATCAGATGCTGATGGTATAAGCTTTGTCATTTTCTGCAGAATGTTTTCAGAGGAGTGTTATGTCCATGGACGCAGAGGGATTTTGCTTATATTTTTTTCTAAATTAAGGAATTTCATAAACGTGAAGGTTTCAAAACGGAAAGGGGAATGAGGACAATTTCAAATCTTTTGACAAACTCTTATAGATGTTCTCGTTACACATACAATGAATATTGAAAATGAGATAAGAAATAATAAATGATAAAGAAATAAATGTAGATAAAAAGAGGTTAAGTTGCATTTGATCAAACATTTTAATGAGGAATTGTGCCACCGTGAGTATGTAGCACAATGACAGTTTTTGACTTGAAAGTATTGGCTTGTAAGTATACAAATCGCATACTTTTTAGTTGTGTCTGAGAGCGGAGAGTAGTTAGAGCCAATATGAGCAGGTCAATTGCCATGAATTATTAGAACAGACCACCATCACGGATTCCTGTCTAGAATCTAAAACAAGAGCTGATAAGGGCCTATAATCACCTGAAATAGATTATCTTTTATTGGGAAAAGTTGCATTGTTCAAACGTGGCACTGCTTTTTACCTCTCTACCTCTCAGTGCTAATTGTAGAACTCGCATATGAATCGAACAGCATGATGTTAAAAGCTATCCTGAATCAATCGAATGTTGATGGTACAAGCTTTGTAATTTTCTGCAGAATGTTTTCAGAGAAGTGTTATGTCCATGGAGGCAGAGGTATTTTACTTATATTTTTTTCTAAATTAAGGAATTTCATAAACGGGAAGGTTTCAAAACCCGGATACTACACCGTGTCGAAACACTGCTGACTTATACGGAAAACTGTTCAGTCCACGACAAACATGAGTCGCCATATGTCACAAATTTATCTACCCAACTTGTTTTATTATCCAAAGAGCTTTTTTTTATTATTTTTCATTTACCTTGTAGTATCTAGATTTCAATTTCTTCGAGCATTTGTTGGATTAAGCTTAAGTTTCTACAAGAAAATAATACATTTATACATATGTTGAAGACATAGATAGTCACAAATATAGTGATGACTGTAAACATGCATATATAAGTTTAAGCCACAGTTCTAAAATGATTAGTTTGTTGAACAGTTTAGAAGTCACTTTACTAAAGCATTATTCATATTATTAACACTTTTTTTTAACTTTCCGGATGAAGTCAATTTTAAGAAATAGTTTTATACAGTAAATGCGATTAGTGTTAAATACCTTCAAAAATAAGAATATGTTCTAGAATTTTAATTCAGCTGAAAACAATAATACTTAACGTTTTTGTTTTTTTAAATTGTCAGCAGATATACTGTTAAGAAACGTTATGAACTGAACTTACTTTCATTAACATTAAACATTTAAACGTTCTCCTGATGCTGCCATTGTTTATATACCATTTATCACTAGTACCGCAGAGATTATGTCACACCCAAACAAAAAAATGCCTCGGGAATACCAGATTTTTCAACTATTCATACGCGAAACAATTTTTAAAATGCTGATACTACAAAAGCGAAAAAAAAAATGAGAGAAAATATAGTTTTACTTAGAAAGATAAATTCATCAAGATGTCGCCCAGCGATATTCTTATACATAGAATAACCTCAAAGTCATTTTTATTAATTTCTTTATTGTTCCCTTGAATTTTCTGTAATAAACTTACTATGCTATAGTCACATCTAGTTTATAGGCACAGTAAAAATGGAGATATTAATTGTATTTCTAGATTTCCTAAAGTTATATGCATTGCAAAGAAGGCCAAATGATTACAATCTGTCGTATGCCAGCCTCCAAACAGATATACGCATATATGGGAACACAAAATTCACCTTATATATTTAATAACAAAAAAAAAATAAGGTAGTCTCTTCTAACGAAACTACCGCGGGTAATTAACGAAGGATTAATTATCGTTGCTTACCTCTTTTTTTCTTTTTTGACGAATTTTGGTACTTTTCTGTTTAACTGTTTACTGCTACTGGGTTTGGCGTGCTGCCAAAATTATAACATGCGACGGACTCTGAATTTTTCTTTCCGGAGGACCGTTATTGAGGAACGTAATCCTACGTTAAAATATTGCATAGAAGAAGTATATTTGCAAAATCATCATTTACCCTGAAAACTGAAAAAACTTCCTTTATTCAAGTGGAAAATTTTCTAGAGATAAGTTTGTCTTTTGATTGAAATTTTTAAAAATCATCGGTACATGTCCTAAATATATTACTAGTTTTCAAGATTATCTGTCTACCTCTTATCATGATGTTTTCTGGATGCAATTTCTTTCAAATTGTTTAAGCTGCCAAACATTTTATTGATTTTAACTAAGGTCCCGCCCCGTCTACCATTCTTGACCTCATTCACACACATTTTTTCGAGAAATATACACTCAGATGGGTATATTCAAGCCATCCACTGCGTATAATAACTTTGGACGTAAAAATCCACCAAGAGGTCTCTGGGTAAAAAATCGCGCAACGCACTAAACTTCAGTGCTTTCCTCTATTCGCAGAGGTGAGGAACCTTTTTACCATTAGAGGCCAGATGTAAATTAGGTAGTAATGAAGGAGGCCGCATAAGTTGATGAACCTATAAATACGACTTTTATGAAATTATTATAGTTAGATATATATTTAACAATTTGGTACATTATATAGAAAAATAAGAAAAAAATTAAGTCCTTATTTGTTTATTATTTGACATAAAAAGTTACAATATAAAATATTTTTGTATTCACATAAGGATAAAAACTTGCTATAACATTAATCATTAATTATTATTTTTTTTGCAGAAAAAAAAATACGTTTTAACGTACATGGGGTCAGTCACAACAATAATAGTAAGAAAATAGTTTTTGTGTAGAGATCATATAACATGTCTGGTAGTATTGCTCAGAAATTCTGAGCATTAAATTACATATAAAGTGTAGTTAAAGTATCATACAATCAAGGTTAACGAAGCTCATTTGGATAAATATACAATTGTAGCGACTTTAAACAACAATTTCAAAATGTCAACTTTACTTTGGCCGACACTGGACATACATTCATGCCGTTCTTTATTTAATTCTATTGATTTGGAAATTGTTGTAATCTATATAATTAAATATTAATTAATACAAGCGCTAGCTTTTATGAAGGCCGCAAAAGAAGATCACGGAGGCCGCACGTTCCCCACCTCTGCTCTATCGTATTCCATTTGCTCACTGCATACTGTCAAAATAATGTAGCCAAGAAATCTCATTTTTACTAAATGCCAGTGTCATCAGAATAAGTATAAACTGGCGGGAAATCATTCTTATCTATAATAATAAAGGGACAAGTGGATGTCGGATCACGTGACCGTAACTCATCCGGGCCGGCCACTCCTCGAAAAAAAAGTGGCCGACAAATATACAGGAAAATCGGTGTATTTTTTTTCTCATGAAAGTACATAAATGTTACATATTTGGAAAGAGCTTCGAAAACTGATAATTTTTTCTCTGTACACTTATTCTGTTAATTCAATAGTTTTAGAGATATTTTCATTCTAAAATCACTCGCTGCTGAGAAACCAAATCATTTGGTGCAGGGGTGCTGCCATCTGTCGGCAGCGACGAGAATGAAAATTTAAACGAATTTATTCACTTGAATTTAATACATTTGTAGGCTTTTTTTTTTCTTTTGTGGGGCCCGAAGTACATAAATATGTTACACGGATGGCTTGAGCGTAGCTAGGCGAAGCCCGGCTAGTTGTACATAATGTCAAAGCTTTATATTTCAACCTTGGGTGATTCAAACACTGCTTGTAAAATATTTGGGGGGGGGGCGTGAGGGTGGATCATATGATCACAGGATCACATTGACTACTGTCCGCACTCGTTCTCTTGTAGCGTCACCCCAACTTTCTCCCTTTGAATCATGTCTGGAGATACGCGAATGTCGCGTAGAAATAATCTCTTTGTGTTGAGATTTTGCAATCACGTCTTGGTGCTAAAGTAACTATTGCCGTATCATGCCCACGGCAATTTGAAGTGTTGTAAGTATATTTTCTGTATATATTATACCTTAGTGATATTTAATAAAACTCTTTTGAGTTCCCAAGAGTTTGTCTTCCTGTGAAATAGTTCCTAAGTGTAGTCGTAGTATAATAATTTTTTATATTGCTATCATAGTAATCGTCCAGACATTTTTTTATTTAAATTTGCATAGATTTTTTTTTTATATTTCATACTATTTCACTTACTAAAACTATCTGAATGGTACTCTTCAGTACCTAGTCTATATATATATAACAGTCCCGTAACTGACTCACTGACATACAACGCACAGACTAAACCGATGGACCTAAAGGGCTGACATTTTGCATGGCGATTTTTCTTATGATGTAGGGGTGCACACAGAAAGATTTTTCAAAAATTCTTCTTAGATTTTTTAAAATTAAATTTTTAAGCCGTTTTAGTAACTTTTTTTTTTAAAGTTTGCATATAAAATAATAATTTGAGGGTTATAAAATTTATATCGCGAGAAAGATCATAAAAATTCCTTTAAAATGAAATCTTTTTCGAACCTTTACCTCGATTTTCTGATTTTTGGTGAATTTTTAAAGATTAATTTTTAGAATTTAATTTATTAAATGCCGATCACGTGATTTCTTTTTCTGGTACTTTAAATAAATTGATCGTCACGTGCAGGACAACTAAATAGACATTTTTTTTTCTTTCTAATGCAGCAGACGATTTGATATTATCCAAAAAAATATCCCTTACGATTTTTTTTCTAAAAAAATATATATATATATATATATATATATATATATATATATATATATATATATATATATATATATATATATATTTATATCAATTGTATACATTAATCGTCGCATTTATCATAAATATATATATTTATTTATTTTGGCATTAATTGCAAACATTGACCGTTGTATTTAATTTGAATGTACTCCGTAGCGAAACGCGGGTTTTCAGCTAGTATATCATAAAGAGAACAAAAGCAGAATTTTTACAACGCAGTATGTTACATTGTTTTTATGCAAGGGCTTACAACATCATAAATTTACATGATATTTCGCATGAAAATATCATAAAAATATAATTTTGGCATGTGATTTATGCAGTTGCACAGATTTTGTTTATTGCAATTAACTTTTGCTGTTTACATTTTTGTCCAGTTACAAGCATATCCGTTTAAGAAAAAATGGTTAGACTTTATGTAACAATACTATTTATTCTCTCCGTATCTTTTTGAAAAATATTTCTCTATTTCTTTTAAGTATCTATCGTTTTAATTGTCATTTGTAGTCTTGAAATTTTGTATTTAACTTCTAATTATTTCATATTTAATTTAATTATAAATAAACGGACACACTAAAATTCAGTGAGAACTACAAATACTTCATTTTGCAGTTGACACTACAAATAAAAAAAAAAACTACTTCGTGTTTTTTTTTATTATCTGTATCTTTAAATCTGCAGAATTTCCTCTGCAGATTTAAATCTTCGATGTATTGTAAAAGCGTTATTGACATTACTTACCTAAACATTTGACCTCAGTAACATCTGGCTGTATTGATGACTGACCCCATGTCATTCCAAGCATGTGTGTCAATTTTTACCTACATTATTCAGTGAATTATTACTTTTTAATATGCATACTCATTTTCTGATCACCCGGTACTTTGATTTCTAACAGTAAGTGAAGTTTTTCTTTTGTTTTTTATGTTAAAGAATTTTCCAAAAACCCTGTTGATATGACCGAATGCCAAAAAATGTTGGTTAAAATAATTTTTTTTAGACAATGTATGCGTCCCTGGAACCAGGAGCACAAGATCGAGCAAAATATATTTTTTTACATTATTGTTTAAATACCATGTTAAAATTGCTGAAATGCAGAATTTGTGTGACTATATATTCATAAAAAGATATCGCCTTTTTTTAAGTAATAAATACAAAAAAAAAAATCAATTTATCGGTTTTTATTAGTTTCAATTAACAATCATTTACTCAATTCATTTACTCAATTTAATTTTCATAAACTGATAAAAATAATATATTTTTGGACTTCACTGTATCTCAGAGATTATTTTAAAATGAAAAGAAGCATTTGGAACTGAGTTAATGGAAGGCGATAATAAAATTTCGAACAAACGCAATTTAAAAGTAAAAGAGCTAGACAACCTATATCGCACGGTCTAATCATTTATTCGCTAATTAATATTGTTATCTAAATTCAAAGAAAAATTGTATTCCTTTTCAAACTATTAGGTGATGCATAAAATTATGCGTTACAAAGAAATTCGATACTTGCGGGTAAAAATATCACGAAGTCTTTAAGTGTCAGGGATAGATAAGACTTTCTATTTAGGGTTCATAATTCAAGATAATTAGTTTTAGGAAGTACTGCTGATGCATTCGGTATTTCTATAAAGTAATTATCTTTGGTTCCCCTCAATATAATTTGTTCTTTTCGTTTAATGAATGTCATAATTATTTAGATATATGAATGACTAGCCATTATGGGAATAATTATTACAATTAAAAGGTAACCAGATATATAAATGTTCCGCCACTGGAATATAAAATTTGAAATTCTATCGGCTATAAAATTGTGGTAGTTTATTTCTATCACATTTGCATTTATGTCTAAGTAAAAATAATGACACTGATTAAGGGTTATACAAGTTATTATGTACTACAAGGTAACGAATGTTTAGGTATATCAACTTAGCATTCATTTTTGATGCCTTGTAAGTCGCTATTATTATTATTATTATTATTATTATTATTATTATTATTATTATTTTCATTTTCTACTTTCTAACTCATTTTACTTTTTTCGTTTCTAGATATAAAACAAAATGATTTGACGATAAAATTAAAAAGTGAAAAGAGTTATGGTAACTAAACAACTATGGAAAAATAGCAGGATAGAAAGATTGATAATGCAGTTGACAAACATATTGTACAAGAATGACTTAGCAGACGTTGACGCCATTCCAAAGCCAGGATTTTAAATAGAAAATGTGATCCATTTCATATCAGTAAGCAATTTGATAGAGTAGATACTTTGATTCACAGTAAAGGTGATTGTATGTCGAATGAAGTCTTGCTGTTAAAAGTGTATATAAAGATTTTAGTAGTTAACGTATGTCTTTAAAATTTGAGCTTTTTGCATTTGGTAAACCACTTTTAATATCATAAATTAAGTTCTCTTATGTCATTCCACCATAACATATAAAGCAACCTCTTAGTACGGTTTTGGGGAAATTATTTTGGAGCCTTTATTTAGTGACTTTCCTTACGTATCGTATATTTAAAGAATTTGCTCAAATACAATTATATTTTTTAATTTTTGATAAACATTTAATATAGAAAGTATATCATAAACTTTTATATCTCTTACTATCCCTATAAAATGAATGTACTTTATATTTATGTACAAAAAATAAATTACAGTTTCAGTAAACCACTTTTACTACGATTTTTTGAAAAAAATTATAGCAGCTTTCCTTTAGGGAGTTTCTTTTATATAAAGTGCATTAAAATACATTGCTAGCTATTATGTTTTAATTCTTAATATGGATTTAATATAGGAAGTATTTTAGAAATCTATAAATCTGTACCAATTTCTATAAGGCAAATGAATGTTATGTTTGTTTTTTATAAAAATTAAATTACAATTGAATTTTAAATAAAACATTTTCCTTTTCTCTCAGATGTTATCTTACTTCTAGAATCTGGACTTTTACTAATGTTTTTAGAGAAAATAATGGCGACCTTCATTTAGTAAGTTTCATTTACGTTTTACATTACGTTTTCATTACGTTTTCCTTAAATCATTTGCGATATTTTTTTTGTTTAAATTTATAGCCCCATTGATTTCACAAAGAAAATTTTTCATAAATAAATATATATATATATATATATATATATATATATATATATATATATATATATATATATATATATATATATATATATATATATATATATATATATATATATATATATATATATATATATATATATATATATATATATATATGTATATATATGTATATATATATATATATATATATATATATACATATATATACATATACATATATATACATATATATATATATATATATATATATATATATATATATATATATATATATATATATATATATATATATATATATATACATATATATATACATATACATATATACATATATATATATATATATATTTATTTATTTATATATATATGACAGGCGTTCGCTTTGCCTGCTATAAAATATCACTTTCAGTATTCTCATTTAACAGTCCATGGCATTGAGGGAAGACAGACACTCAAAATAAGTACTCAGCATCGTCCAGTTTAATTAGATTTTATTTCAATTCAACTTCACGTAAACCACTTCTCCAAATCTACACGTTTCAGCGCTCGCCATTTTCAAATTCGTGGCACTGGTTAACGCATGTCCTCCATCAACAATTTAATCCTGCATTCTGCGTAATTCTAGGTCTTCATTTAAGCGTCTACTCTTATGACACATGCGCAAAGCACCACCTGGAAAGTTCTAGAAGATTTTGTTTTCTGCCAAACCCTGCACATTTATCTAAAAATAAATTCCTTCCATGGAACTTCAA
>OU015495.1:191390179-191673226 GCA_907164885.2 Dolomedes plantarius
AGTTATTATTTTTATTCACAGTCTTTAATCGTAGTATGGTTTAGTTCTTTTTGGAGATCTCCTGGGTTGCAGTCACTTTTTATATTTTATTTTTTTATCATTGGTTTTCAATTTCAGCTTTTTCTCTAGATCATGTACACAAAAACATTAAAAGTTCTTTCAGAAATTAGGAGAATAAATTTACCAAATGCTGTCAAAATTAACTTTCAACATCAATACCAAATGTCTGGTACCTGATGTTGCAAAAATTCGAACAAAAAATACAAATTCCAACAATTGACACTAACATTCAATTATTGTGAAAAATAAAAAAATCAAGACAATACAAACATAAATTTAACGTATGTGACCTGTTGTGAGTACATCCTCGTGAGCGTTTACCAAAGGGAAGATGCTTCCAACCTGAAACAAAAATTGAGCAAACTGCACGAAATGAAAAGGGGCAGGCAAGTTTCTCAAACATGAGAGGGAAAAGCAACTGTTGAAAGGGAATATTTGAACAGTGCGAAGAGACAGGGAGGGCAGTGAGTGGAAACCCCAGTATAAAAATCAATAATATTTATCTAGTACATAGTATTTTTCATATAAAATGTAATAAGCTTTAAATGTAAAAAAAAATTATGTGAGCTTCACTCACACTCACGGGGTTTCTTCAAAATTAACTACGATGGTGATAGGACAGGAATGCTAAAATACAAAGATTAAGGATAGCTGAATTATTTACATATTGGTGACTTATTCGTGGTGTAGTTTGAACTTCTCAGGTGAATAATAAATTCTCAATTTTGATGAATGTACAATTTCAGTGGGTTTTTTCGTGTGGTAATTTTCTTTTATCAATTTCCTAATTAACTTCAGATAATTTATTAATAATCTGGTAAGGTCCTGCATAAGGTGAGGTCAACTTTCTAGTGTTTGGGTATTCGAATTCCTCATATATTACTAAGTTTCCAGGTTGAAATTTAGATTCTTCAAATCTAGTTTCATATCTCGTCTTATTTTTCTGGTGGTATTCAAGAGTTCTGGTTTTACCTAAAGTTCTTGCTTCATTAAGTGGATGATAAGTATTTGGGTCGATTGGAGATTCAAACAGAAGTTTGCCAAATAATATGTAGGCAGGGGTGAACTTAGTTACGGTATGAGGTGAGTTGTTATATTCAGTAACAACTTGCTCTAGCACTTTTGTCCACGGAACCGTTTTAGAAGTAGCATTTACCTTACATTTTATGCGGGTTACAAGGGATTGATTTACCCTCTCCCCTTTTCCGTTGGTCTGGGGATGATGAGAAGAAGTCAAAAGTTGTTTCATATTATGGTTTTTAAGAATTCTTTTGAATCTGGATGATGTAAAAGCTGCGTTTCTATCGCTTCATACTTTCTCTGGAATTTGCACATTAACAATTTGACTTAGACAATTTTTATATGTTTCTGAAGGTACGCTCATTGACGGAAATGCCCATACATATCGGGTTGCATGATCAATCACTATTTGCAAGTATTTTTTGTTTGAGTCGTAATAATTAAATCCTCCTACTGTATCAATAGATACATATTCAAAAGGTTGGTCAGTTGTGGGCACTTCTTGCAGGAATCCAATTCGTTTCCATTTTTTCTTTTTATTTAACTGACAAGTATGATAATGTTTCACGAAATTTCCTATATCTTCACTAATATGGGGCCAATAATATTGAGGGGTAAATAAATTTAGCATAATTTGAACTCCTGGATGTCCGAAATTTTCATGGGTATTAATTAACAATTTTACTCTTAAGGATTTATGTACTACAATTTTACAAAAGATATTTTTCTTAATTACCATCATGTCATATATATATATATATATATATATATATATATATATATATATATATATGTGTGTGTGTGTGTGTGTGTGTGTGCCAGTCAGTCAAAATTTTGACGCATTTTGGTACTTTTCTGTTTAACTGTTTACTGCTTGCCCAAGCGATACTGACAGGGTTTGGCGAGCTTTCAAAATTGTAACTTGCCACGATGGATGATTTTAGCGTCTGAAATTTTGCTTTTCGGATGACCATTCTGGAGGAACGCAATCCTACTTTAAATGCTATTTTAGAAACACCTAGAAAGTACTAATACTTTTGGAATGATGTATATTATATGTGCAAAGATCTCTTCTAAATGTTTAATTTACGATCACATCTAGTTATCAGATGAGCACATGTTCACACAATCAAGTGAGCTGATTTCAACTTGATCGTAAAGGTTGCATAATAATAATAATAATAATAATAATAATAATAATAATAATATTATTATTATTATTATTATTATTATTATTATTATTATTATTATTATTATTATTATTACTTTCAAACTATTTTTTTTCTCGTTTCAAGATATAGAATTATAAAACAACGATCTCTGGATAAAATGAAAAGGTGAAAAGAGTTATGGTAACTAAAAAACTTTGGAAAAATACCAGGACAGAAAGATTGATAATGCAGTTGACAAGCATATTGTACAAAAATTACTTAGGAGACGTTGACTCCATTCCAAAGCCAGGATTTTGAATAGAAAACGTGATCCCTTTGACATCAGTAAGCAATTTTATACAGTAGATAATTATAACACTGTAAAGGTGATTATATATCGAATGAAGTCTTGCTGTTAAAAGTGTAAATACAGATTTTAGTAGTTAACGTATCTCTTTAAAAATTTAAGCATTTTTCTTTTGCTAAACCACTTTTAATATCATAAATTAACCTTTTCCTTACGGGGTGGGATAGCATGTATCCCAAGAATATGGACCCAAGAATAAATATATATAACGTACTTAATGGCCGTTTTTACAAAGTGGATATGAAAAATAATGTATTATAATTTACCGTTCTAAAGAGGGAATCGGAAAAATGGGCCCCGTAAGCTAAAGGTTAAAAGAGTAAATAACTCTCTAACTTCTTTAAAATTGAATAGTATTAATTTCAACTGGATCAACCTTGATTCACAAGCAAGGTGCCTAAGATAAAATCTGTGGATGATCTAATTATATTTCTCAATTTATGCTATTCTTAATACATATTTTTGAAAAATTGTTGATTAAGCTTGCGAACTCATGATCTAAAAATTAGAAAATATTTACAACGTTCAGCAATAAGTACGTGTGTAACTAATCAATCTTCTTACTTCCTTTAATAAAGGTAATACTGGAATGGCTTACCTTTATCATCATCTGAGTAATACTTGAATAATAAGTCAACACTAAAAAATTTAGTTACTTGCATGTATCCTTAAAATGCATTTAATAATTGACTTCATTTTAACACATAACTGTTGAATTCCTGACACACCGAATAAGGCTTCGGAACTAGGTTTTACAAAATGATTAATTGACTTCAAAATGCCAAAAGCTTGAACAATAATTTGCACAGAATCTCTAACTACGAAAAAAAAAAAAGAATAAACGGAATCGCATGCAACATAGCGATTATTGAATTCTTACATGACATTGCTTAGAATAGAATATACACCACAACAGATTAAATATATCTTAGCCATTTTCTTGCCATTACTCAGAATCGAATGTGCAACAACACCAGAATTTAAACATTTAGCTTGAAGTTTAAAAAAAAGTTACATAGTGATGTAACATAGTGATGTAAAGTTACATAGTGATGTCCATCTATTGACCAGAAACACAATTAGAATACAAATTACAAACAATATGATGAATAAAATTAAACAATTATTATAATAAATTATTTTAAAATTAAAATAAAAATAGTAAGTGTTTTATGAAGACTGAACAGTACGCACTATCGTGAATATTCTAAAATAACATTTATAAATTACAATAATAAAAAATTTTTAAAAATATGACTTCTAATGATACTTTTCTTACTTATTTTTGCCTAAATGATTTTTTATCATGAATTTATATTAATAAAGTCTTTTTTATATTATATAAATCAGTATAAGCAATCAGCAATCTGCTGTTCAGACATCAAATGAGATTGATTTAAGGATTTTTTCTTTTACGAACTCTCTTTTATTTGTTTTATCAGACAGTTTCTATTGACAAAACGTGTCAAGAAAACTTAAAAAAAGTATTTCGAAAGCAGCATGGAAGAGGATAAGCTATTTCAGATTCCTCGATTTAATTCTCATATCATTCCCATGTCGTTGAGGGAGTAGAAAAACTCCTATCTGTAGCTTCATTTTATTCATAGAAGAGTTTCAGGGACTTTTGGCTGCTAAAAAACATATAATGATATATTATGATAACATATGACGGGCACATATCAGCTCATGACAGCTTGAAAACAATTTTAAATTTAAATATTTAAAAAATAAAAATCATTCCACTTCTAGTATGTTTACGCATTCTAAGTTGATGTCGATTAATTAAGACGTGAATAAACTGAATCTGATTATTAAATAGGCCCTCGTGGGATAACTACAACTTTGAAAATAATGTATACGTATTTTTTAACGTATTTAGTTAACGTATTTAGTTAACTAAGTTAATTAAAAGAATGATTTAAGGTATCTCGAGAATTTGAGTTTTGAAATAGGATATCTTGATGATAAATAATATTAAAACTAGTATGGTGAGGTGATTTAAGTAAGATTTAAGTAAGGTAAGATATAAGTAAGTTTTTGACAAAACTGTATTAAATTATTGTGGCTACTAATCTGAATATTTTAGCCTGTAATGTTTGAATTGAAAAGAAGGAACTGATTTTCTAGTAAAAAGTCTGTTATAAAATTTGTTATGAGAGATTGAAAACGGTACTTTAAGTACATGGAATTAATTTCAGGTACATTTATTAGGAATCATTTATTAGGAATTTCTACTCATCATTTTCAAAATGCAAATGCATCGTATAAGTCCTATCTGTAACTTCATTTTATTCTTGATAATACTTTTTCATTATTATTTTTCATTATTATGTTTCATTATTACTTTTCATTTTATAATAATGAAAGGATATCTCTTCTTTTAGAGAGACTATCCTGATTATTAAGTTATCTTTTTCTTATTTTTAGCATAAGTCTCTGACTTTTAATTTTCTGGAAAATTATTTTTTATCTACATGAAACATTTCTTCAGTCATAGTTAATTTATCTAGATAATTATTATCTAATTTTTTTTCACATTTGGAAGGCCCCTGTACAGTCCATAACGATAGTTTTGACCTCAACTATGTTAGTTACAACACATTAAAAAAAAACGCCTTCATTATGTCAGACAGAAATAAATTCTTGACACATGAGGATTCGGGAAATTTAACTCGGCATATGTCGTGAACTCAAGTTCGTCATTGTTTCCACGTAAGAATGCAAAATATATCAAGAGGTCAAGCAATAACAAACAAAAAAAATCAGGTAGTGTCTTCTAACAAAACTACAGCGGGTTATTAAAGTAGGATTACTTATCTTTGCTTACCTCTTTTGTTAACAATAAAATTCCTACATACGAAGAGAAGGATGAGTTATAACCATATACAGAATAGATAGATAGTAAGAAAAATAAGTTACATATGTCTAGTCTGCCACTCTTTATTTATAACTCACGACGACGGGTTTACCGTCATAAATTTTTCTTTCCGGAGGACCGTTATTGAGGAACGCAATCTTACGTTAAAAAGAGTGGCGACGAATGTATTAAAATATATATGAAGAAAAGACATTATGAATATTACTCAGGTCTCAGGGGATACTATGCAAACCCCTAGACTGTAATACCACTTTCAAATCGCGTCAGACGGTTGTTCAGCGACCGTCGTTAAGGGAATGTAGTTATTAGGGAATGGAATTGAGAAGTTATTGCATTAAGAAAGTATTCTACAAATTAAATCAGAAACAAAAAGTTTAATACTGTGTTGTTTATTTTCAAGAATGCGTTGAAAGATGATTTTAATACTGCTAGATAACTTTCCTGGTTCTCAAGAAAAAAAAAATCTGGATTAGAAAAGTTTAGACCATACCTTGATTACTTTTTCTATTCTGTTTGTATAAAAAGATTCTGTTGAAATAAAAATAACATCTATGGGAAATGGTTAACCTAGGAACTGGAGACAACTAAGTCTTTAAAATGATAAATAGGCAGTAATAATCAGTGAAGTCAGCAATTATCTCAGAGCACTTTACTTTTATGATTCATTTATTAAATGTAGAGTTCAATAAATAAATAAACAAATTTTTACTCTAGAAAAAATTAAATGCTTCTTATATCAGGTAGTTTTTAAT
The DNA here is from genome assembly GCA_907164885.2 of Dolomedes plantarius. NCBI lineage: Eukaryota > Metazoa > Arthropoda > Arachnida > Araneae > Dolomedidae > Dolomedes > Dolomedes plantarius. Next base: position 191,396,408 of record OU015495.1, read on the forward strand.
AAAATTTTAAAAAATACTTATATTTTAACTGAAATGGAGGACATTTCAAGCTAGTTTATAATAAGCCACTTAAGGTTAAAAACTTATACACATCTTCTCTAAACTTCCTGCTTTGAAATTCATGTCACTTGATCAGTTTATTAGCGAATGCATTATAAGCGAAAATTTAATTTTTCAGAAGCATAATGTATTCATAATGCATTGCGAAGGGTACCGAGTCTTAACGCCCGACACTTCATGAACTTTATTACACTCTTTGATGATATTCCTCCTTATTATGTATGTGCATATAATTAGTGTAAGGATCTAAGTGTACCCGAACATAAACTTTAACATACAGCTTTATATATAGTTATACTTTGGAATTATTCACAAAAGTACTGAAGTTTTTGAACACGCATGGCTCCATTATGTTATTATCATTCTTGATTGTATAATAGCTTCTCCTTGCGCGAGGAAAAATTATGTTCGTATATAATACCGCTTTAGGCTATAAAAATGCCTCAAGTTCATCTGTTTATTACAGCTTTATTTTTATACATAACGCGTCAGACACATATATTTAAGTACAGAAATATATATATATATATATATATATATATATATATATATATATATATATATATTATTGAATAACAATAGAATTGATTTTTGAGTAGTATTCAAAAGTTATGCAATGAGAAAAATGAATATAATAAAAATAAGATGAGTAAAAATATAACATCGAATTTTTGTTATGAATCATTTCATGGTTAAAATCTTTGTTAAGGCTAAAAACATAATTGGAATCATCAGTTTCACAGTTTGAAAAAGACGGGGAAAAAACATCTTTCTTAAAAGTTTTCTACAATTTTCCGATTTTCCGATAACTTCTATTAACGTTTTAATTTATCTCAAGTTCGACGCTACGCCTATGCTTTTGAGCTATCCTAGAATGTTAAGAGAATCAAGTTTTGTTCTCTGTCGTGTCTTTATTCACACTTTTTTTACGCCCATGAAATGAATTGTTAGCTGTTCATTACATACTGTAGTTTCTTGATTATACAGTTTTTGCTTCCCTTCAATCTGTCACATTTCAGAATGCTCTTTTCCCAATGTTAGTCATTCGTTTTCACCTTTATCATATATTTACTACACTCTTTATATAAAGTTTCACGTTAGATTTTATTTCATATCATCTGAAGATTCTCAGTTCTTCCTGCTATAAAGCTACCACATATTTAAAGAACGATCCATCAGAATTTATATTTAGTGGTCGAGCGTCTCTCTGTTTACCAAGACAGGGAGTCAAGCCAAAATCTTTTGTCTTAGATTAATGTTCTCCCTAATGGCAAGCATTGTAAAGAAGTTGTATACTCGTTTGCCTTCCTTCCATGATATTTTGAAAATATGTAGCAAGGAACTTTATGGAAGTTAATGAAATTTGGACAAAAGACTTACTCCCAAATAGCTTGAAATTCAATATTATTAAACTGTAAGTAGTTATTCTGAACAAGGACTATTTACACATTATGCTATTAGTGAATAAAATGCGTTAGCATTAGGACAACTTATATAACAACATTAAAGGTCGATAACTGAATTTTGTATGAAGGTTTCATGCAGACACATTTCATAAACATACTCGAATTTGTTCCAACAGTTCTGATGTAACGAAATTTTGTTTTCAGTCTTAAAAATATGCTTATTTCTTAAAATTAATTTTTTTTTAAAATTAAAGTTTAAGGTTGTCAAAGGCGAGTAAATCATGAATATTTAGTTTCGAACAGCAAAATCTTAAAGTGGCTGACACAGAAAATTAAAAGAAATATGTTAAAGATTTGCATATTAGTACTAAATTTCTTCAGCAGATCCGTTAAATGAAAAGGCCGAATTTTAATATGATTACTTTAAAAAAAATATGTATGGGGAAATTTAATTACTTTTTAAACTAAATTATCTGTTGGCATTCGTCATTATAATTTAATATTGCTCGAAAGAGAAGTTAGGTTTCTTCAATGCAATAAAAAGAAAATCCATTTCACTCTACAAGATGACACTAGCAGTAGTGGATGAAAATATGTTGAAGCCTAGACACTCATTGCTGATTATAAATTTAAATGTGAGAAAAATATTCTTTGAAGAGCGTTTCACGAGAGATAAAAGTTCAATAAATGTCACTTAAGAATATCCGAAAATTGTGGCTTTTAAAATAATATTCAGTTGAAAAGGGATGATAAAATTATTATTGTCAGAAAAGACATACTGATTATTGTATCCCATAATTCAAATTTTACATTAAAGGCTTAAATTTCATATTAATGCGATCTTTAAGCCGTATACAAAAGCCCTTAAAATTTCTAACATCTTTTAATGTCATTTTGTAGTTATGTTATGTGATTACACTAGCTGAAAACCCGCGCTTCGCTACGGAGTACATTCAAATTATATACAACGGTCAACGTATGCAATTTATGCCAAAAAATAAATATATATATTTATAATAAATGCGATGATCAATGTATACAATTGATGTAAAATATCTATCTATCTATATATATATATTTATAAAAAAATGGTAAGGGATATGCATTTTTTTTGGATAATATCCAATCGTCTGCTGCATTAGAAAGAGAAAAAAATGGTTTTTTGTCTATTTAGTTGTTACGCACGTGAGGATAAATTTATTGAAAGTACCAGAAAAAGAAATCACGTGATCAGCATTTAATAAATTGAATTCTAAAAATTAATCTTTAAAAATTCACCAAAAATCAGGAAATGGAGGTAAAAATTCGAAAAAAATTTCATTTTGAAGGAATTTTTATGATCTTTCTCTTGATTTAAATTGTATAACCCTCAATGTATTATTTTAAATGCAAACGTAAAAAAAGTTTAAAAAACAGCTTAAAAATTGAATTTAAAAAAATCTAAGAAGAATTTTTGAAAAATCTTTCTTAGTGCACCCCTACACTATTAGAAGAATCGCCATGCAAAATTTCAGCCCTTTAGGTCCAGCGGTTTGGTCTGTGCGTTGTATGTCAGTCAGTGAATGAATGAGTCAGTTACGGAACTGTTTTATATATATAGACTACTAAGAATCTTGATGAGATTTTATTCACAGAAAATAAAATTCGTTCTATAAAAGTTTAGTTTACCACATAGACATTGAAAATTGTACGTTGAAGATTTAATATATTTTTTTTCAATTTTTTGCTTATTTCTTTCACCAACGTCTCTATTAGCTTCTTGCATTCACGGCAAACAACGAGATCAATACTGACCACTTTCCTGATAAGCTTTTGTTTCTCACTTAATTATTTGAACAAAGTTTGATGCACAAGATATATTTCGCAAACTAAATAAAACTAATGGGTTTCACAGGCGGCATTTCAAGCAGATTCGTTATTAATGCGAGAATTTATATGATGCAGACAAGTACTTTAATAATCGAAGTGTTCATAAGGAGAGGATAACGAGTTGTTAGGTGACCACTTCAGCTGTTAAAGCACATCCAGACTAAGTGGAATTATGCATTTTGTTAACACGATTTTGTACTTTGGCATCCTTGTAAAAAAATAAGAAAAAAGGTATGGGAAATGTAAAAGATTTTAAGATATGCAGCAGCTAATTATCGAAGTAAAATAATAGCTAGAAATATATTATCCGCAAAATTATTGCGAAACATGTTTTATAAGTCAACGACAAGTAACAAGCTGATTTTCTTAAGAGGATAATAGCAAATTAAGATTGTGAAAAAACGGGAACAGCTGATTACATTCCATTAATCAAACATAATTTGATACATAAAGAATGAAAAATAAGTTTACTGTTTGTGTTAGATTGAGAACATTGTGGTTTTTTCTGTTGTAATCTTTACAAAGGCGCAGTGAATTGAAGAGCAGTTTGCATGTTAACAGATAAATAACACGTTCCTTTCATCAGAAATTTTTAGCAAATTTTTGAGAAAGCAGACATGTTTAATTTCAGAAAACTTTTGTAAAGAAAAAAATGCAAAACTTACATTATAGGTTACAAAATGTTTAATATGATCATTAAGAAGGTTTATGCAAACATTCATATTCTACTTGTATTTGAATATCTACAAATAAGCATGCGTGTATTTATCTGGTACATATAAATATACGCATGCTTATATGTACCAGATAAGAATGCGTGGTTATCTGGTACATATAAGCACACATGCTTATATGTACCAGATATAATCATGTTTGCACTGGTATCTGATAGTTTCAGTCGCTGTATAGTCTACATGTCTTTAAATGGTATTGTAAATATAATCGAATCCATATACCAATTCGACAGGGCAGACGAAATATTAAGACACTGTAAGATATACAGGAAGTATTCTGCTTGACTGGTATGATTCAAGAGCTTCGCAAGCTGAAGAGACTGGTATCCCCGAAAGTTTAAAGCAAACGATCAATTTCAAACATCGACTTTTCAAACATCGAAGGCGGAACTTTAAACCACAGACTTTACCATACAAGTCCTAGCTATTTTTCGTTCAACTCACTAGAAATGCATGTGGATGCAGAGTTAAAAAAATCGTTTTACTCGAAAGAAAATACACAGTAGGAAGAGCTAAATGATATCGACTAATTCTATGGGTAAGATTACATACATTTAAAAAATTAAAATATTTCTTGCACGGTGAAAAATTTAAAATGAATATTTGAAAGAACTCATTCAAACTTTTCTCATCGACAGGATTGATTTCACACAGTATTTTGAAATTTAGGAAATTAGCATAATTTTGGAGCGCTACTGTAAAGTATTATATTTTTTTAACCCATCGATAGGAATTGAATAAAACAAATGATTATAATTAAAAAATATAAATATATTTCATCACTGAACATTTAAAAAAAATTTTCCCAAGTTGTTCTTGCTGAGAGCCAAACCATTTGTAGATTACCATCTATAGATTTTAAAGTTTGTATTCCTTTATCACAACGTATGAAACCAGAATATAATTATAATGGTTTAGTTCAAGTAATAATTAACAATTATAAATTTTAAGTAAAACCTTTTCAAAACATTTAAGTAAGACACAAACTGAATTACAAAAAAGTCAAGAAATGCTTTTAGAGTTTGGTAGAATGAATAAAATTTGTTGGTGATACGTATCAGATTCTAAAATTTAAGGTTGGCCCAGTGTATCTGTAGCCTAGTATAATATGCTTTTAACTACAGGTAACTATCTGTTTAGAATTAGAGGACTAGTTTTAGAACTGGATAACAATTGGAGAGTATTTTAAATTGCTTATTTTGTTCTGGTATTTATCAGTTTTATCTGATCAACGTTCCTTTTCAAAAGAGATATGGCACAGGTCGGCGTTACTCAAATGACCTTTTAATAAATCATACTATGTTTTATTTTATAATTTATAACATACTGGAAAAGTGCAATGTAATAATGACATCGGTTGTTGTTGTTGTTGTTGTTGCTGATCCCTGTCGCCAAGAAGAGATAGATTAGGTCCGCACACTCTCAAGAGGTCAATGACCACCAATGGACGCTCCAGAAGATCTTCCTTTTCAAGTCCCAAACACACAAGGATATGATCCGGAGTGGCTTGGCCTTTGGAACATTTAGTACAATACAAATACGAATAATGAGATCTACTGAAGTATTCAACGTTAAGCTGTCTTGGAACATATTAAACTCCTTAAAAGACACGGATTTGAATTTTTCACGTAAATTACGCTTAGTCTTATTCTCCACGTTTATTCTTCTGCTTAATTTTTCATGGGTAACAGCAGAAAAGATATCAAAAAAGCTAACACTTATGAGGTGATGATGATAATGCACATTTCGTCATCATTGTCGGCTTTTTGTATTTCCTCTTTGCAATCAATGACACCAATAATTCATATACTCGAGTGTTAGTACTATTGCATGGACCATTTTATGACTTATTTACCTCAAAGTTAGTCATTTATCGCGAACACGTGCCATTCATTTATTAATACGATATTGAAGTTTACGTTATGAAACACTTTTTTTAATTTAATTGGAATTAAATAGAAAAATTGCCTATTATAAATTCATTAAAATATTTCACTTTTTACTAAAAGTAAAGTATTTGCGAAGGAAAAGTAACAACGAAAAAAATTAAGGCATTTGTTATTCAATTAAATTATCCCTTAAAAACATGTGAAAATTAACGTTAATAGGATTATGGGCTTTGTTAACTGGAGAAAAATTAAGGATAGTAAATTTTTTATTAGAACCTTTTGGGCTGTTCTCCAATATCTCAACACAAATCAATATCTAATTAAGAATTCTGTTTTTTTTTCTTTAACCCGTGACTAATGGCTGGCTTTATTTTTATTCCATTTAATTATTTTGCAAAATAAGAAGTGTAGATAGATTCTTTTTTTTTAAATTCTTATAACAATTTTTAAAAAAGGAAATACAATTTTACTATCGTTTGTATCCTCTCAAATTAGCCGACATTTAGTGAAAAAATATATATTCTTCTTCATTCCATTTTGTTAAGACTTTATCAGCACGTTCTTCTTAATTGTTTGGTTTTAAATAATCTAAATTACTTTTAATGAGATTGACATTTTCCTTTCATTGATGACTACGGAAAATGGTGGTGGGCTCGTGAATAAAATGCAAGAAACGTAAACTGGTGACAAATTCTAAGGAAATAAAGACTTCTTGATAGGCTTATTGTTAAAAAATATTCCCCTTGAAATACACAAATAAAAATCGAAGGCAATATAACAAAATTATTAAGGTATAGTGGTATTCAGTCAGGAAAAAGGAATAATAGTGTGAGTTAAAGAAAAAAATGCTATTATGGAACTACGAAGGCAAATCTAATCTCGTATTAATTAAGATAAAGCTAGCAATGTGGGTAAAGTCTATGCCAATTTTGAACACTAATGCATAATTTGCAAATATTGTGCAAACACTGTCATCGATTTTGGAGTCTATACTATTTCTTTAAGCCTGTTTAAAGGGCTTGACGAGTTTGAGGCATAAACGTAGGCCGGTTAGAGAGGTTCTTCGAACGTACGTATACAGAATGCATTTAGTGTTGTTGTTTTATCTCAACATCTAAACATCTGCAACTCTTACGATGATGCTTGCTGAGGGCATTATCGTACATAAAGACTTGGCTCAGTGCTGTCAGGAAGTTACGACATGATCCACTACCTTGGAATTGAAGCAACTTCGTATTGCTATTAGACTTGTTTCTGATCATACCAAGCTATCAAAAATTACATTGGCAGGGATTTTTAATGACAATTTCAGATTGTGTGTCTCATATATTAATCATCTGAAAGAACTACTTCTAATGGGGTCAGTCTGTATATGCTCTTCATAATATTTGTTACTTACCTTGTAGAAAGGAATATAATTCAGAAATTTATTGAATTTTTTTTAACCTTTTACCCCATTCTGTTACCTTAAATGGCATAGTTCATAAGGAAATGACATGATTTGTTTCTTAAGAAAAGACTGTCAATAATTGCGTGGTGGTAACTAATTTATTTCCTTTCCCCCCCCCCCCTCCCTAAAGTGCTTTCCTGTTCATTTTTTGTTATATCTCTTCCCGATTCCCTCCATGCACAGAGCTAACTACAAAATTTTTCATTCGAAAAACCAACATTCTTGCAACCCAATTAAAAGCTAAACTAGTATTAAACCAAAAACTGCATTTTCTGTCTAAGATAAAAATCGCACTGTTAAAGTTTATGCTAAATCAGATTTAGTTCTGATTATATAGCACGTGTTGGTCTTGTTGGTGTTAGAAATGACTGAACACTTAGTATCATCAAAACTTTTCCTTAATTTTTCTGAGATTTTGAAATTAGGAATCGAAAGCGCTTAAAGAAATTATATCTTCAGTTCATTCAAAGCTATGCAGATTTTTATAAAAAATTATTTCTCCTGCTAATGGAAACAATGATTTCGCATATAAGATTCAAAAAGCTTAGTTATGTTTAAATAAATAGTACAATTTTAAGCCCAGTAGATACTCTTTATAACAGTAAATAATAGAAAAATCGCATCCTTCAGCTATCTAGTTTGATGTTAATTGTATTATAAGTAGTAAACTCGGAATTCGAAGCTTTAAAGGAACATAAACTTATTGCAGTGAGAGGCTGTTCATCTTGATTCAAATGCTACTTTCTCTTTTATACACCTACCTCTCAAAGTAAAGTCCATATTTTAGAGTTTGCAACATTAATTGAGAATATAATTTTCAAAGTGGAATGAATTTATTCTGAGATTTTTTTGCTTACTTGCTGCTTTATTATTGTTGGCTGTTAACTGCATATTGGTTGCAATGTTTCTTTATAGAACAGTGATACTTCACCTTTTCTGAAAATAAAATTCGTTGGGGACCATCGCCCAAGTAAACTTTTTAGAGTCGAAAACGGGTTTAATTTTCTAAATAAACAGAATATTTTAGATAAACAACTTAAGAAAGTTGTACATAAGTTTGACAACGATAATTTTAAAGTTGAAGTAAACTAATTAGTAAACATTGAAGTCTATGAAAACTTATGAGATTCAATGCCTAAGTAGCCTTTGAAAATTAATGAGATCTTTGAGCTTGTATTTACTTTGCTACCTGCTGCGTACTTTTACTAATTGCTGCGATGCTGCGACTCCACGTAACAGAAAATATACAGATGATCGTTCGAACTTTATGGAAACGATTTTGAAAGTTAAGTTTTATGTATAAATGCAGCACTTTTTGCGGCGATTTGCTTCTATCTGATAGCCATGGTTCTTGAAAATAGCTCTAGCTCGAATTTTCCATGAAAGTGAACTTTTTCTTAGTACTACCATGTCAATTTTACCCCATTCCTCTCGTACCATTTTCCTAAGTCCTTTCAGTGTTCTTGGTGATCGTCCCAAGGCTCGTTTCAATAAACAGAAAGCGCAAAAGTCCACTGGAGAACTGTCAAGGGATTTTACAGGTATTTCATTAAATGAGATATAATATATTCCTGTTTCTGATTCTTTCTTTGCTACATAAGCGGCAGTTGATTTAGACGTGTGACTAGAGGCTTTGCGCATATGAAGCTCAACTTTATCAATGTCATTTCCATATAAGGCTGGAATTAATTCTTCAAAATTCTGCTCTAAAATATTCTGCTGATACTAGACGGAATTAATTTTAATTTTACTTCAGGCTTTTTTTTATTTTTAATTAGTCGTTGTAACAAAAACCTGCAACTCTCTTGAATCCCTTTGGGAACTTTTCTGTACACTGACGAAGCCATTACTTACGGTCATTTGCGTCAGTCGAGCAACAGAAAATTGATCTTTTTTTATTAAGGTCACTTAAATACACCCATGCCTCATGGAATCTTACCACAAATTTCCATTTTTTCAGCAGCTAGGTGTTTTTCATATAATTTTCTAAAATGTGTTTTTCTTTCAGCAATATGCTTTGGCAAAAGCAGATGAACTTTAGGTTTAAACATCTTTTTTAACTTCAAATCTTTATGAATGATTTTACTTTCAGTGCGAGAAGACACTCTTAATTTCGATGTAATGGATTTTCGAGTCGGCGGAATTTCTTTTAGAATTAGAGACTTCACTTTCGTGATATTTACCTGCGTTTGAACAGTCTTTGGATTATGTTTCGCTGTCATGTTTTCATCTTTACTTTCAGTTAGACTTTTTTACTTTCATATTTAATATATTATAAATACCATTTTTTTGAAATGGTATAACCGCGATTTTTAATTCGTTGATACAAACATTTCTCCTCGGAAAGTTCAGTTACGTAATCTTCGAGACATCTTTCAATTTTAGGAGTCATTTTAAAAATAAATCTTTTACTTTACATTCGAATGAAAGTAAAATGGTAGCAGTCGATTATTCGGAAGTTGCCAAACTTTTATCTCAAAATGCAAACTACAAAAATAAATAAAAAAAATCGTTTCCATACAGTGCGAACGACCTTCTGTATTAGGGATTTTTCAGAAGAAGAGGAATATTTTCGTATTTGGAACGTCAGGAAAGGGAAAAAATACGGGAGGATTTAGAATTAGCATAAAAAAATCAGAACCAAAATAAAATGTTCCCAATTTTATACAATTTGGAAAGTTGCGATTTGTTTTGAAACAATGAAATAAATTTTTGTTTAAAAATCACTGTTAACTTTGCCGACCACTTCTTGGGTCGTCTCGGACTACCGTTTAAGAACGAATGCTATAGGTGAACAAACTTTGCATCACAAAAGGTAATACAACCCATGGTTTTCAAAAATTATCGTTGTATTTCCGGCCCGTACTTTAGGGTGGGTCGAAAAAATAAATATTTTTTTTCGGAATGCTTCAGTGCGGAAAAGTTGTCTATTGTAATAAGAAGGATAACGTCATAAAAAATTAAAATCATTTAACATCTTACGTTCGTTCATCGTACTTAAAGTTTATGAAAAATTGCAAAAATCACGATATTTTTGTAATTTTTTTTCTGCTAGTTAAAACTTTAAAATTAAACACGATAGCTATTTATGCTTGTTTTATGGTTTAACTAACCTAAATAAATTAAATTCTGATCAATAATCTAATTTTTACCTTTCGCGAAACATCTTAGAATAAACAAAAATTTGTCAATATTTCGCAATTTTCACTGAGCTATTCTGCGTTCGTTTTGCTAGAACAAAACGAACCAGAACTCACTTGAAATAAGTTGAACTGGTTTGAACTAGATTGAACCGTGGTGTGGTCCCTCCCTACACTATTATCTTATCCAGGAACCTGTATCAACTTATATTAGACATGTATCTCCTTCCTCGAGTTCATCAAATGATATAACTCAATGTAATATTTCTCATTTGTCTGAACTATCCTTATCACTAGAAAAACTAGAAGTAGTAGGGTGTGATGGCACTGTAACCAACACTGCATGGAAGAACAGTGTCATCCAAGAAACGGTGTCAACGGTGTTATCCTAGAAAATCATGTAAGACGCCCGCTACAGTGGAGTGTATGTCTCCTGTATTTTAATGAGCTACCTTTTCACCACATTTTCTAACATATTGACGGTCAAACTGCAGGGCCTAATTCTTTTAGTGGGCCAATCGGGCAGAATCTCACTTGATGTGAAAAACTCCCTGTAGTTGATTATGAACACATAATAGTTCAATTTTCTGTTACAAACAGGAATTTGTTGAACAAAGACCAAAAGTATTTGTTGGACGTTTCAAATGCAATCACCTTGGGACATTGCACAGAAAACTTGGGAAATAGGGACCCTGATTATGAACCCCTTGATTATGAACCCCTGGTTATGGCCCCTTGATTATGAACACATAATTGTTCGATTTTCTGTTACAAACAGGAATTTGTTGAACAAAGACCAACAGTATTTGCTGGACGTTTCAAATGCAATCACCTAGGGACATTGTCCAGAAAACTTGGCAAATAGGGACCCTGGTCCTTGCCCCATTCCAGATGGCTAACTGCGGCGAACCGAGTCATTAGATTGTATATAAGTTCATCAGATTCATACGGAAACTTAAAAGAAAACTTAATAGTTGGCTTCATCTTGAAATCATATATGCCTATGTGGTTTGCCATAAAAAAAGAAAATATTTTACTGATAGACCGAAACATGTATTTCAAGCAATCCAAACATCACGGTATTTATCCGACTAATTACTTCAAGTTGTCGATACAGTAATTCAACGAAATGCATTCTTTGCGCACCCGGGGAATGTTCTGTTGGCAATGCTTGTTGATGAAAGAAAACATATTCGGGAGCTTGGTTACAGAAGGATCTTAAAAGCAACACAAACCATCCCAAAGAAGATGATTGTTAGAAATTTCGTACCACCGAAGATAAACTTTCAAGCTTCCGATTACATTGAAATTATTAATTGAAATTCTTGTATGGTGCATCCTACTCTAATGCTGCAGAACCTAAGTGAAGATTATATTAAATAATTCATCGATTCTGACACTACGCCCATCAGAGAAATACTAAAGTTTCCTTGTCACACCCAGGCTGTGGAGAGGTGCGTCAAAATTGTGACAGATGCCTCGAATAAAGTGCGTGAACATGAAGCTATAGATGGCTGTATTCGAGCAACAATGAAGTCAAGATCGGTTATGCATCATTTCTCCAAAAAATCAGACCGTAAATGTGTATAGATATAAAAATGAAAAAGTAAAAAACAGAGTAAGCCAAAGAATTCTACTCTATGAAAAATCTTTGTAAATTGTAAATGTAAATATAATGTAAATACCACACCCAACAACTGCATGGTTGGTTGGGTAGAGTGTGGATAGAACTCAACGTGCAAACCACCTTCGCGTGGTGAGTTCTGGATCGATTTGTTTTAGCAAATTGAGCAAAGATTTGCACAGTGAAAATTGCGAAAAACTGTTAAATTTTGAATTAAAATGGGTGCGATTCCAGCTTTCGAAGTATATCATTCTCAAATGTATATAAATATATTAATAAATGTGCTGCAAGTGATGGGCTAACTAACTAACCAATGGCGCAACAGTCAGTTGTGGACCAAAGTTGGTGGTGCCCATATCCGTTTTATGACTGTGGGGTTGGGATGCCATACAGCATATGTCTCGGGCAGGTGGTCAGCCTGCCGTGAAGTGATGGGCTTCTATGTAACAATTGAAAAAAAATAATTTAAACAAAAACCTATAGGCTTATTTTCTTTCAAAAAGGAAATATATGCATTTTTTTTTCACTAAAGGGGTCTAGGGCACAAAATTGTTCAAATTTTCGAAAAATTTTTTATTGCATTTAAAATTTTTGTGTTCTTTTGCGCTTAAAATGACGTTTAAATCATGTTTCTATCTTAATTAGAACAAGAGAAATTATTATTTTTTTTTCAACATTCTGATAGTAGCCAATAGTTATTTAAACCTGTAAGTGCGTTGTTCTGCATGATGGGTTTTTTCCCCATTTCTCGTCTTTAAATTGTTGTAAGTCAAGAACCGTTAAAGATAAATAATTGAAACTTGTAACATGTCTTTTTCAACTATTTTACTTTAATTTTGATTCAGCAAATTTGAAAAAAATATTTACTTTGGAAAATATGATTTTTAAAATATAAGTTACATAATTTTTTTCGTAATTTTTAATCAAAAAATTTTTAATTTTTTTAAAAATTAATATTTTAAAAAATGGTGAATCAAAATTAAAATTTATATATTTTTGTTTAATTAAATGAAAAAATTTTGAAATTCGACAAATAATATTTCGAGTTATAACGATTTTAAATTACTCCACTTTTATTAAAACTTTTAAATTAAAAAATTTTTTAAAAACTTTTTGAGAAGTTTATTGGTGTGATTTTTTTTACAAATTATATGGTTAACCATCAGAAAAAAATTCAAAATTTTAACTCAATAAATAAATATTTTTTCAAAATGTGCCCTGGACCCCCTTAAAAAATGTACCAAAATTTAAAATTTGTATCAGGCAGTCATAAAAAGAACTTCTATTATAGCCGTAAAGGGTGATTTACAGATCGGTTTGATACTTCAGTGGTTAGAATATGTACTTGAAATTCCAAACATGAAGAAGGAATTGTACTGGCGCTTGTTGAAATATAGTGTTTCCGACAGGAGTGCCCTAGTCGTACTTACGGTGGGAGAGAATTTAAGACTGACTAACGATATAGGGCAGTCGTTAAAATATTGGTAATATATATAGTATGTTGGATCCGATAGTCGACACAAAATTAGTAAATTTTCAAGGTTTTTTTTTTTCCATGAAAGTATGTTTAATGATATAATGCACGTTATCAATCCTGTACCAAACCGTACTTCAGTAATGTAGTAAAAAAATTTGGTTTTCTTTAAAATTTTAATAAAAACTGAAAGAGAGAAATAACAATAATTTCCCAAACAGTAAAAACCAATGAAATTTTCTAAAAATTTTAAAAAAATTAAATAATTTTAAAGTAATTCATATTAGTGTATTAAATGTAACAAAAACGTTAAAATAAATAGAAATTGATTTGTTATCAAACAAGAACTTGACAATTATTTTATAAATTTCCTCGCATTTCTTATTTTATGAATTTTATTTGGCATTCACAATTTTCATTGCCTTCAAATAATGAAAATTAAAGTAGAATATGCTACATTACGTCAAAAATTCAATTAATAGAAAAGAAATGTTTGTATAGGTTCAAACAATACATAAAAATACGTTTAATTATACGTTAAACTATGCATATTAATAATTAATTGATTTAATGATACGTTTCAAACTTTATATCCGTGAATGTGTCACATGTGAAATATTCCTATGTAGATAAAGAAGTACCGGAAAAGTTGAAAAAGAACACAAATTTCACTATCTAATACTAAAAAGAGAAAAAAAATAAGTCTATCGATTTTCAAATCGGCCCTTTTGACATTCCTTCTCGGTTTATGATTACATATGTAAGTCATGTACGAAAAAAAATGGGATCACTTTAAGAAATTCTTTATGCAAAGACGTAATTCAGTGTGTAAACCTCTTAAAGAAACTTTTTATTTTAACTTTTTTTTTGCGTTTGAGCATTTTTTTCTATAATCCATTTGAAATTTCTTTTAAAGTGAATCCTATTTTATTAAATTTCAAATTATTATTATTTGATTATTGTTCCTTAGAAACATTAAATAAGGCAGATAAAGATACTTAACAAAAGAAAAATACTGCGTAAATTGCATAGCTTATATAATGGCAGATAATTAACCCAACATAAAAAGCAGCAATAAGCCCCTTTGAAGATTAAAACTCAATGGAAAATGCATTTTTCAAAATTCAGATGCGTCAATAATCGTAGTCAGTTTCTTTGATCAGTAATTTGAAAGTACTCCAATATTTCATTTTCCTATGTAGCATATTCTGCAATCTAAGAATGCAAAATAATGAAAATTATTTTAACACAGTTTGAAACATAATTATGTGGTCTGAAACCTCTAAAATAACTGTTCTATTTTATACAAGTACATTTGCTTATGTGATATCGACACATTTCAGCGGAATAATGAAAATTTTATAATTATTCCTAGAAGCTAATGAAATAATGATATTGAAAAATATTCCTACTAATTGAAAAACTTTTGCAATGTTAAACACTAGTTGCAAGATATGATTCCCGCATTTTTGTAAATGCGTCTGCCAAAAATAAAATATTTTCTTCAAAATGTTAAAAATGTCTGTTAATCATGTGTCCTGTTCACAAAGAAGTGTTTTTTTACAAATATACTTCTTTTGAAACCTGCTTGCGAATTTGCACGTTTTCATAGCAATTTTAATAGCGGTGAATTTAAATTTTCATAACTTGTCAATGTATAGTAAGTATAGTAAGTATTATAAAACCGAAATTTCACCATTTTTTATTCGTTTTTATTAAAACATAACTTTTTTCAACCAGATAGATTTTGTACTCATCCCTATGGCAAAAATTAAAATCTATCTCCCTTTTTTATGATTTTTTTTTCTAAATGGGAAATCTATTCCCTTGAAAGAATTGTATTTCAATTCATTTTAAATTCAGCAAAATAGTAATTGTCACCGTTGCTTAAACACTTCATACATGTGTGGGTTAATACTGAATTTCTATGAATTTGATAACAAAAATGCAGAATGTTCCAGCAATGTGCCCCATATAGGCAGGTTAGCAGTACGGCGACTCATAAGAATTACTAACAAACACAGAACTTTTATCTTGTTAACTTTCGAATCGCCTTTGCAATCTGGGAACCGAACGAGGTAACAGGATTTTGAAATATTAAATTTGCATGCGTATCTGTGTGCTTAGCAAATTACTCTCCATTGGATTTGTACGATATGAAAATATTACTGTCATTGTTAAAATCATTGGTTACGAATATAGATTCTGGATATTTTTTTCTAATACCGAGATTTGTAGTTTATCACACTCCGACTCCAATCTAAATTAAATGAAAGTTATGAATGTAACAGTTTGCTACAAAATTTAACATATGTTTCATGAAGAATGACAGGTAATTTTGTTAGTATTATAATTATATTTGTATCATATTAAAAGAAGTGTAACATAAATTAATTAATCTCTGATTTCATATTTTAAAACCATGTAGCTAAGTATCATGCATTCATTGAAAAAAATACTTTTGTGCGAAGTTTCTCCGAGATTATTTCTAGAGTCAATTCTGCCTCTTTAATATAACTTTTAATACAATTGATCACATTCAGTTCTCGAAAACAAATTGCACTTTACTGCAACGCTTTCATACTTTTAAAACTTCAATCTCCACGATCTAGTTTCAACACAAGCAGATAAAATGATAGTAAAAGATATAGTTATATAGAGATTCACTGCAAGATAGCAATGAATAAAGTATGATAACAGTAAAGGTATCAAACTCCCATTACTTTAGCACAGAAGTATAATAAATCTAAGAACTATTTTGACTTAATTATTTTATGCAAAACTCAGATAGTTGAGTTTGTAAATATCAAAACTTCGAAATTGGAAATTGAGCCATTATAAATGTAATCCGTTGGTATAGTGAATTTTTTTTTAAGATTTTGCGGTATATTTTGTTTTAAATTTAATATTTTGAAAAAAAAAACATTTTGATTCTTAAAAATAAATTAAGTTTTCATTTTCTATTAATAATATTCCGTGGGGAATATTTTATGAGGCTTATGAAGACTCCTTTTGTTGTTCAAAAATTATAAAGCTAAAAAAATGTTGGTCAAAGAAATATATTATAAGAGAAATACGAGAGAAGTTCGTTATCATTTATAAAAAAATATATAAAAATTATTTGATTAGTAAGAAAATATATTCATATTCTTGAATCTAAGTATATGTTATTCAGTAACTAAAAATATTGTCACCAGTAAGGAAAGAAACTTTATTACATTCATAATTTCCCATGCTCTATCATGTGTGCTTTATTTAAATGATCACAAAAAATGCATAACACAAGCACAATAGCAACACTACAGATTTTTTTGTTTATAAAGTTACTACGATTTCAAAAGAGACTTCAAAATATAACTTCTAAAAAGTTTACTAAAGTTAATACTGAATCAAAATATTATGAATACACCTTAAAACACAAAATATTTCATTTCTATATCATTCATTCATTTGATTTTCTAAATTCATTTCTTTTTCTAAATATATTTAGAAAATCCATAAATGTCAAGAAGAAAGAAATTAATATAATTTGCTAAGTATATTCAGAAAAGAATCCAACTATTTATGTTCATTATAAATATAATACATCGAAGCAAAAATTTTAAACCTTAAGATGGTTACAAATATATGAAACAGAGACAGAAACTTTTAAAAAGTGAAATATACTGAACATAATAAGAGATAAAACAGAAAAAAAAGTGATTGTAACAAATATAAAAGATAAAATCATAGATATGATAAACTTTATCTGTTTCAGGAAATATTATTTAAAGAAGAGTCCAAATATACTTTTCTATAATAACTTTAAACGTTAACTTACCGATATGAAAAGGATGATATTGCTAAATGTCTTGAAAAAATAATTCTTTTCTGTCATTCAGGATTTTAATTTTCTCAGGTTAGAATTTTTTCGATTCATTTATTGTATCTGGGTGATTAGAAAATATGTAATATAAAATTAAATTTAGTATTTAATAATTTACCTTAGAAATAAATATTGCTCTAAAACTAAATAAATATCAAAGTGGTCTTGAAAACAAATTACAAAAGTTCCGCGCCTCTAATTTGAGTTATCGAAAATAGAAGGGAACTAAAGCAACAGTTACTAAAGATGTTGCGCCTCCAGACAACTGATGCTTGTTTCGACCGATTCCGTCGACGCTTTTATGATAATCTATTTGCGAAAGGTATAGGAGCTCTCTTAGAAGATTCGACCCTAACCGCTAGGTGGCGTGATTGGAGTAGTCAGTATCCAATAGATGATAAAATAAACAGCGCAAGCTTGAAGCGCCTACGCCTAAATAACCATTCTGGGAACGGCGTTTCGACGAAATGGATCTAGCGAAAAATATACAAAACAGTTGGGTTTGGAGAGAGATTTTTTTTCCAAATGGGACTACTTTAAATGTTTCTTAGTCCACCTAAATTTAACGAATTGGAACTTAATAGTTAAAATTAAATTAAGGGATTTCAATGCAGAGATATCTTTAAATCCTTTAAACACTATTCGTAATTAATTTTTTGAGAAAAGCGTGTCTGAAATTCCAACTTAAAAGTATTTTAAACTCAAAATGTATAGCATGTTTAATTTTCATACTCTTCACATAAACAAACAAACACGCACACACGCACACACGCACACACACACACACACACACACATATATATATATATATATATATATATATATATATATATATATATATATATATATATATAACAGTTCCGTAACTGACTCATTCACTGACTGACATACAACGCACAGACCAAACCGCTGGACCTAAAGTGCTGAAATTTTGCATGGCGATTCTTCTTATAGTGTAGGGGTGCACTAAGAAACATTTTTCAAAAATTCTTCTTAGATTTTTTTAAATTAAATTTTTAAGCTGTTTTTTTTTACTTTTTTTACGTTTGCATTTAAAATAATACTTTGAAGGTTATAAAATTTACATCACGAGAAAGATCATAAAAATGTTTTTAAAATGAAATCTTTTTCGAATCTTTACTTCTATTTTCTGATTTTTGGTGAATTTTTAAAGATTAATTTTTAGAATTTAATTTATTAAATGCTGATCACGTGATTTCTTTTTCTGGTACTTTAAATAAATTCATCGTCACGTGCATAACAACTAAATAGACAAAAAAATACTTTTTTTCTTCCTAATGCGGCAGACGATTAGACATTATTTTGTCTATAACAATATCCCTTACGATTTTTTTTATAAATATATATATTTTTATTTATATATATATATATATATATAAATATATATATATATATATATATATATATATATATATATATATATATATATATATATATATATATATATATATATAGATACATATATATATATATATACATATATATATATATATATATATATATATATATATATATATATATATATATATATATATATATATAGATACATATATATATATATATATATATATATATATAATATATATATATATATATATATATATTATATATATATATATATATATATATATATAAATATATATACATATATATATATATATATACATATATATATATATATATATATATATATATATATTAATATATATATATATATATATATATATATATATATATATATATAAATAAGAAAAGATGAAAGAGAAAACCAGTAATAGCTCTAAAGCTACATGAGCCAGGAACATCCAACATGTGAAGAAAAGTATGAATACGGTTTTTGACAGCATTTCGTCATCAGCGGGGTCAATACTGTCTAAAAACCAATGGATTGTTTCTGATGAGTATGATCTATTAAATAAACACACTCAGACACCGTACAATCCATTATTAACAGAAGAATTGCATTATAAATGAATTAAGTTTGAATAAAAGTACTTAACCAAAAACACCAAGCCTGGCGCTAGTCAGAGTGGAAGTTAAGAACTTGTAACCGCAAGATGACTGACGTCATATAACTTGCAACCATTGAGGTAGTGGATACTCAGTTACAGACTTACTTAGGTTACCATATTTTAAGACTATTATTCCTTTATTTATTTAGTTTTATTATTGTTACTACTATGAGTTAATTATTTTTTTATTTTTCTTATGTTTTTATTTTTGTTTTTAGTAGTTATTATTTTTATTTTAACCTATTGTTATGTTTAACTTATTAATGCAACAGAACAAACTATTCATTAAAACAAAAACAACCAATTATGTTTTTGGATAGACTAACTGGGTAATTATTACGAATTAGCACAGCTTTCAAGTCTATAATATGCTTAATCCTATTGTCTTTAGAACATAGCCTATTATACGAACTAACTGATTTACAATAATGTTATTAAAAACAGATTTATGTAAACAGGTTAGATAATTTTGAAATTTAACAATATTAAAATTATAGTCAGATCTTTTGTCGTATAAGTCATAAGTAAATTTATTGTTAGTACTTAATTTAATATTAATATCTAGAAAGTTTACATTAATATTATCATGGCTACTTTAATTAGTTCCAAATTAGGAGGGTAAAAATTTAAGTCTATAGGGTTATTACTTTTATTTATTACTATTATATCATTTATATATCTAAATATATTGTAATTGTTATTTTCTATATTATTAATTTCAAAATAATATAAGTATATATATATATATATATATATATATTATATATATTATATATATATCTATATATATATATATATATATATATATATATATATATATATATATATATATATATATATATATATATATATATAAATATATATATATATATATATAATATATATATACACACATATATATATATATATATATATATATATATATATATATATATATATATATATATATATATATATATATATATATATATATATATATATATATGAATATATATATATATATATATATATATATATATATATATATATATATATATATATATATATATATATATATATATATGAGTAAGGTCTTGTTGCCATGTCGGGTCCGTTGTGTGTTTTGGAATAACACACAGCGAATGAATGACGAAAGAGGTCGAATTGTAATAATTCACAAAGATGAAGGAAGGAAAGATGAAGGAGGCTCAGTCGTGGAGAATAGAGAACATAACACACCCACAGTTCTTTTGCCAAAGATTTTTACTCATAGCTCCATAGCATCATAGGCACAGACTTCATCAAAAGACAAACATATATATAATGACTTACAATGGAGACAGATTATTTTTAGTGGCCACGTAGCGAAAAACTATATTTCGTGACTAGGGTTTGATGGTTTTTCAAACCCGGTTTTAAAAAACCGGTTTTTAAATTAAGAAAACCGGTTTAAAAGAATTCAAATTATTATGTAAAAATTAATTTTTAACTTATTTATTTTGCTATTCATTCTATGCAACGGGCAGCTGACACATTTTTTCAACTTTGCGATTTGCGTTAGTCAGTGCTTGTGCATTGTGCACTGCGCACGTTGAAGAGACGTGCCTAACCGACTTATTTTATGTTAGTACAGTGCAATCCGTCACGAGTCAGGACTGGTTCGCTAAATCTTGCAAAGTGAAAACTGGAAAAAAATATAAAGTTGCTATAGTTATTTGGAAAGATACTGTCTAGAATATTTCCAAATTCTTTTGTGGAAACCGATTCTGATGAAGAGAAAATCGTAGAAACTACTTATCAGTGGAATGCTTTTTTAAAGGAAGCTATGGAAAAATAAATTCATAAGTTTCTTGAAGATCCTGAAGAAAAACTTACAAATCCAAAGGCACTGAAAGCTGAATTTTCATTATTTGAGGCAACGAATAAAAGAACCAAAAACTTTTGTTAACAAAAAGATTTGTTATTTGATGCCCTGAAAACTATAAAACCAAGCTCAGTAGCTAGTGAACGAGTATTTTCAATTTCAGGCATTATTGTGTCGAAAATAAGAACAAGACTTAGCCACCGTTTAGTGGATATTTAATGTTTTTTTAAAATCCTATCTTCTTAGGAGAAATTAAAATTAGTGAAATAAATATAAATATTATTTGAAATTTGAAATTTTTGTTTGATTTTTCATTATTTTGAGTATGTAATGTGTAATCCTTAATTTTTTTATATTTTGACTTCGATATTGATTTCGTTTTTTGCTATTTTATATAAATTAAATAAAATATTTTCCCTATTCTATTTTTTTTTTTGACAAAAAATCGAAAACCGGCTAAAACCGGTTTTTTGGAAATCTGGAATTCGAAAACCGATTTTTCAAAAAGTCGGTTTTTGTATAAACCCTATTCGTGACTTCGAAACGGAGAGAGATTAAGGAGCATCGCGCCTTTTTTGGACGACACATAAAATGGATAAATACGTGACTTTCCATAACAGCTCCATAAATTAAAAGAGCGGGTAATGTTTCTTCTTTAAAAGTATATAAAATGAAAGTATATAAAAGTATATAAAATGAAAGTATATAAAAGTATATAAAATTTTCTTGCTTAACTACTGGCGTTAGAATTTATTAATTGGTGACAGAAATTATGTGGTCTATTTCTGCGTGATTTTCAAATGCGTACAGTTTAGTGTGAATAAAATCGAGATTGGGGATAGAGCAGGTTTCTGCGTTTCGCCAAAGGATTATTTGTCCTTAAAGAGGACTTATTAATAGCACGAGCTGTTCAGTGGGTATGTCATTGAGTTTTGAACATTGACAAAAAGGGGGCTGGATGTTTAAAACTTTAAGGGATAGTAAAGTTTAGCTAATACATTATTAATAGATTGCATTTTAAGAACGGGGTTGTGCTTAGTAAAAAGAGGCAATTTGAAATACTCATATTGGGAAATTTATTTTATATATATATTTATTTTATATATATATATATATATATATATATATGCAGATGCTTGTAATTACATGTTTCATTGAATCTGTGTGGTTCTCCGAAGAACGTTCGTTGGAATTTCCGTTATGTTTAGCTGCCGTGGCAATTCGAATTTTGACACTTTCTTTGGTAGAAAGAGTTAATTTTATTTTTCCTAACTCGAATTGCCTATCGAGCCGCTGTTTTTCCAATTCGCGATCTGCCTGTTCCTTTCGTTGCTCTACAAAGGAAATAAACATGTCCTTGACGAATATTTTAGCTGCTTGATTATTTTCTATAATGTCCTTCAATTGCACTATCGTGGCATTATCATTCACCGATTTCATTAACGACATTAATCAAATCCTGCCTCTTAGAATTTTTAAACATTGTTACACTATAAATGCAATACCTCAAAAACAAACCTAATTTCCCAAATTATATTCTTCTTTTGGCATCCAAATCCCGGTGCCGAGCCCCCACTTGTAAGGTGACCGCTGATTGTGAGTGATACGATACAAACTATGATGCCATCATTTAATTTAAAACTATAAACAACCTATTTTCACTATAAAACAGCCGAAATGTCCGAACGTATTCTCCCTGGACCAGTGCGTGTAAACAAAACTGAGTTTTTTTGTTTATATATATATATATATATATATATATATATATATATATATATATATAATATTAAAAAACTAGTAATTTCTTAATTCAACACTCTTAACAATTAAAAACTATTAATTCCTCACTTTACTATTCAAAATTACATACCCCTTTTTTAATCCCTTAAGTTATTTAATTCCCTTTGGGCATTCGCGTTAAATTCCATTATTACAGCCTTCGGCAAAAACATTCAAGATGGCTGTCTTTTTTACGTCAGAGACGCGGCGCGGCGTCAGTACAAATTTAAATCAGTTCTGCACATCAACAACAACTTTAAACTAATCACCTATTAAGACACACCCTTTAATCACGTGATGGATTGAAGTTATATAAGTGTTGACGACAAGACATAGGACGGACTCCTGTACTTCCTCTTGCTGCATTCATACCGACGGAGTGGTCGGTGAATTTAATAAATATGTAGTTCGAGAAAGTTGTGTTATGATTTGTGTGTCTGAGGGTTGAGATGAAGCGGGAATGGATTTAAACATTTGTGATGCACGGCCGGGCGACATGTCATCTTTTTAACCTCAAGTAGAACGGCGAGAAAAGTCTTCCAAAGCTACCACTCAGTAATCATTCGTCGGCCCACGCCCGTGCTATTACACACACACACACACACACACACACATATATATATATATATATATAAGATATATTTAAAACAATAATGATACACCAAGATAAGTTAAAAAAGGATAGTGAATTTCTGAAGCAAAAAGGAAATTTTTGAAACAAAAACGGAAATTGATGTATTTAAAAAGACGTGAGGGGGATTAAGACCCCTCTATCCTGGTTAAAAGATCTTTTTACATAGCTAAAACTTTCCCAGCATTCGTCATACATCAATTAGAAAATTTAAAACTTTTCAAAAAGGTTTAAGACAAGAAACAGAAAAAGTGAGACATAAAAGTAGAAGTTATATACTATAATAAAATAAAGTGACATAATGTCATAATAAGATGATCTCTAAAAACTACCTTACTAAAAACAGTAATTAAAAATATAAGAAAAAGCACTGAAAAAGCCACACTACAATGAAAAATTACACTACCATCAAAAACACCACACTTTATAAACTATTTCAAATAAAACCATTAAAACTTTAAAATTCAAAACAGCAGGCAAAAAAAACAAAAAAAAACAAAAAAAAACACTATACCTCCTTTAGTAAGGTAGTTTTTAGAGATCATCTTATTATGACATTATGTCACTTTATTTTATTATAGCATATAACTTCTACTTTTATGTCTCACTTTTTCTATTTCTGGTCTTAAACCTTTTTGAAAAGTTTTAAATTTTCTAATTGATGTATGACGAATGCTGGGAAAGTTTTAGCTATGTAAAAAGATCTTTTAACCAGGATAGAGGGGTCTTAATCCCCCTCACGTCTTTTTAAATACATCAATTTCCGTTTTTGTTTCAAAACTTTCCTTTTTGCTTCAGAAATTCACTATCCTTTTTTAACTTATCTTGGTGTATCATTATTGTTTTAATTATATCTTATATAGTATTGTCTAATAATTGCAGCTTAGCACATATTGACAATATACATATTAATGCCTATATGTATTTATAATGTATTGGTTTTGGTGCAACACATGCTTTAAATATTTTAGTTATATATATATATATATATATATATATATATATATATATATATATATATATATATAGAAGACTAGGCTCGAAGCGGCTCGCTAGAGTTTGAATTTAAAATGTTCTGTGCGCTTCTTTCTCATTGGCCATAGGTGAGTCGTAGTGCCACACCACGCTGCTTTCTGGTATCCTTGCTGTTTCTGCCCTTGATGTATACATTGATTACCGGACTGACATATTGGCTACCTCATCGACGGCAGATAAGTTTTACCCAAAATGCTGTAACAAAAAAATCTGTTTTTTGCAATAATCTTTTCTTGGGTAAACGCTTTTAGAATTTTTACTACAGAAGAAAAAATACTAGGACATTTTGATGAAAGTAGAACAAAGGAACGCTGCACTAAATTACATAGAGATTTCATGTAAGTATATATATATAAGATTCGGAATCATGAAAAACTACATTCGTCGAGAAATTGAATTTACGATTGTACGGGATACACAGAGACAGTAGTCTAAGCAAATTCTCTATTGACTGCTGCAATCATAGAAGAAACATGCGGCCTTAGTTATTGTACTATAAAAGCTCTTCAGTGTGTTTTATTCTCAAAAAATAAAATTGTGCTTTTATTGTTTTGAATTATTTCTCCCGGATCCCTTAAAACCCATTTGATATTTATTTATTTATTCCTTTACGAATCACTTGTTTGTGGAGCGATAAAAAAAGATATACAAGTAGATAAAGTATTATGAAAGGAATGTAACTTAATTAATGATCATATTAATACTATCGTTTGTTTCGAAAAGGATGTTATAGTGACTGGGTTTCAACCAATTTTTTATCTGATTCCTCAGTATTACTAGTTGTTAATATGTTACATTCTAAAATATGCAAACGTTTTCTTTTTAAATGCAATGCTGTTACATTTTGTAGTAGATGTCAAATAATAATTATAACACGGCAAATATATTAAATTGTTTCTTTATTAGGCAAACAAAATCTGCATATCAAAATTATCCTGTAAAATAAAACTAAGAATTGATACATCGTTCCAAAAATAACATTCTACTGGGCTGATAATTAAAATTCTACAGTCTAGTTTCTTAATTTACCAATATAACAACATACGAAAATCTAGAATTTCCTATCTCAAAAAAAAAGTTGAACTAATAACTTTTGAGATCTGAAGTCATAAAAATTGGCAGACTAATAAAATAAATGATCCTCATTACATAAAGGAACTGTATGGTAATTCTTAGCAGTGAAATGCGGTTTAACAAATTTGTATCATACATTAAACCAAAACTTTACCGTTTTATTTGAATTTCTTCTCTAATTTTTTTCAAATGACCAATAAAAGAATTTTAAATTGTTATAAGAATTATAACCAGAATTTTAATATTTCCATAGGAATATTTTTTTAATAAAATTTTTTTTTAATAATTTTTTTTTTAATTTTGCAGAATATTTCCTTTAATATACAATCAACAGCCAATTTTAATTTTATTACATTTCTTACGGCACATACATAGCAATGATACATTTATATAATACAAAATCTAACTTTCTAATTTGCTGATACAACAGCCTAAAGAAATCAACAATAATGAATATGAATAATTATTTCTGTGTTTAAAACTAAATGCTTTTAAAAATTGAAATATTTTTAGAAAAACGATAAAAAGTATTTCTGATTAGACGAATAAACTGAAAGTTTTTAGCCTGAAAGTTACAAACTTAATATGGGTATATCACAAATATCATCAAACGTTTTCTGTTGTATTTAATATGCCTGTACTAATTTCTTACTTGACTTATACCACAACATACAATATAACTTAATTAATGATAATACTTGTCTATTTCTGCGCGAATTTCAAGTGCGTCTCTACGCATTCAAAAGTGAAAAAGAATAATTTCTTTTAACAAAACAATTTAAAATTTGATGTCGATTTAATATAATAAATATTAGACGACAAACAATTTATTAATATTGTTGCTGATTACACTAGGAATTATGAAATAGTATGCGAAATTCTCGACTCGTTGGAATAAATAAATATATAAAATAATACAAGAACAAATATCATTGCTTCCTACAGCTTTCATTTAAGCTTCCACTCTAATTTCAACTTTCCTGATACTAAAGAACACAATCAAAAAAGTTGGATCATAACAGCAACTGCATTGTTCAAAGTTATCACTTCTCTTAGAACATGTATATAGCGACTAGATGAAAACCCTCACTTCGCTACGGACTACATTCAAATTAAACACAACGATCAATGTATGCAACTAATACAAATATATATATATATATATATATATATATATATATATATATATATATATATATATATATATATATATATATATATATATATATATATATATATATATTTATAATAAATACGACGATCAATGTATACAATTGATGTAAAAAAATTATATATATATTTTTATAAAAAATCGGAACGGATATTTTTATAGACAAAATAATGTAGAAGAAAATATTCAAATTAAATCTAATAGAATACTAAAGAATATAGTACAGTTAATATAGTACAGTTTGAGGAATATATCTTTTACTGTATTTTAATATTTTTTTTGGCTAATATCCAATCGTCTGCTGCATTAGTAAGAAAAAAAATATTTTTTTGTCTATTTAGTTGTTTTGCACGTGACGATAAAATTATTTAAAGTGCCAAAAATAGAAATCACGTGATCGGCATTTAATAAATTAAATTCTAAAAATTAATCTTTAAAAATTCACCAAAAAGCAGAAAATGGAGGTAAAGATTCGAAAAAGATTTCATATTAAAGGAATTTTTATGATCTTTCACGTGATATAAATTTTATAACCCTCAAATTATTATTTTAAATGAAAACTTAAAAAGAGTTACAAAAGCAGCTTAAAAATTTAATTTAAAAAAATCTAAGAAGAATTTCTCAAAAATCTTTCTTAGTGCACCTCTGCACCATAAGAAGAATCGCCATGCAAAATTTCAGCCCTTTAGGTCCAGTTGTTTGGTCTGTGCGTTGTATGTCAGTGAATCAGTTACGGAACTGTTTTATATATATAGATAATTTTGATCTCAAAATAAATTAAAAAAATGATATATTTTTTACAACCTAAAAAAAGTTTTTAGGCCAAAAATATTTGCATGGAAAAAATTTTAGAGTGTAAGATATCATTTAAAGTTTTTGCCACTAATTATCTATTGACTTGATTTACTGCGATTCAATGAAAATACACAATAAATAATTCAACAAAGTAATTTAGCTCCAATTTTTCTCCTTGTATCCATTTCCTGGAGAGGGGATCTTATGTGATAGGAGGAAGATCGATGTACTCAGTAGAAAGAAGAAACAAGGATAAAAATTCAGCCAAAAAGAAAATATCTGTGCTAAGTTGAGAAAGCTCAAAATCACGTAAAAGAAATTTTCATGGCGATCAGCTTTTTGATTGATAGGATTTGTGTTTCCTATTTTATTTATTTTTATAGCTTTATATCTAAGAATATTTTTTATTTTGGAGTAAACCCACAATATCGAAACAACATTTTAAAAGTTTTAGTTGTGAGTATCATAAATATCCTTAAGAATTGAGCTAATTAAAAATGAAAAATGTACGACCTATTTAAATAAAAGGTAATTTTTGTAGTGTTATCTTACAGGTTTAGCTTAAAGAAAGTGGCTATATAAACGTGAGTGTTAATGTTCATATTTGAATAGTTTTTTAGGTAAATGTATATAAAATTTAATATCAATATCAAAACAAATAATTCCATTTTAATTTTTAAATTATTTGAACATTTCAAGGCCTTTATTAAAATGAAACATACTCTAAACACTCCCTTCAAAAAAAATTGTTATGAAATATCAACAAAAGTTTTTTTTTTTCTTTAGAGAAATATTATCCAATGTAACGTTTTAAATATAAACTGTTACATCATGAATTAAATCAGGGAAGAAAATTTATTTAAAATAAGACTTCCTCGCATCATCGGGCTGGATTATGAAATCAATATTTTATTTTTAGATCAAAGCATTGTTATTTACTCCAGGACCAAACAAAATGCAATTAGAATCACACATTACTATTGGAAACAGATCATTTTACAAATAAATAATGAGTAGAAAGTTAGATAACGAGAGCATTATGAAACAAAATTCTTCAATTCGAGTCTCCAACTTCAAAGGAAAATATATCTTTGTAAAAATGGTTATTGAAAATTTATATTAAAATTCTATATGAAGCTTTATGTTTAAGGTATTTGCGTATAAGACCTTTGGTTTAAAATACACGTTTCTCGTAAAAAAATATATAAAAAATAAATAATAAAGAGATTAAAAAATCATTTTGGATTCTAACACAAGAAAAATATTACCTTATCGACAAAATAAATTGAAAATCATCAGAAAAATAGTGCTTTGCGAACATACAGTATTTTTGGTCGAAAAGAAAATATTGAATATTATAAAACTTCTTTCTGCTGACTAAGAGATCAGCAGAAAGTAAGTAATTTTCATTTCGGTATTGGCAAAGCGTGGCTTAAAATATGAAAATATGTCCAAGTGATTTCAAGAAATAATGGTCTATCATTACGGTTACTCGAATTTGTTGGGAAAGAGATAACCTTATTTCTATTTACACAAATGAATATTTGAAATCAAATGACTTTAAAATCAAGTTATTTAACAGTGTATTCTGGTAGCGATATATCTTATTCATGTTGTTTTATCCTTAAACGAATTATACATTATTGAACACGATTTAATACTAAAGATGCAATTCGTACTTAATAGTTTTAAATTATATTCAACTGCAATTTAATATTGTTAATTCAGCAGGAATTCTTCATCCAATATTTAACTTTGATATCAATTTTTAAACAAAATGTGGTTCATGTGCATCTCAATGTTTAACTTGAATTAATTTTTAAAGTGAATCACTTACTGCTTCTAATCTAATAATCTTCAAACTCAAATATTTAAAACCATGAACTTCATATTTATGTAGTTCGAGATATCACTTAAATTCAGATCTGATTATACATAAAATGTCGTTTTATCGACGTCGGATATCCTTTTAAATGTTTAGATATTTCTTTCATGCGTGAGAGTCGTTTGTCGTCATGCTCCAGTGATTGAAGTTTCAAGTAAATTCTCCCTTTATATTTCCAGAATTTCTCTGAAACAGAGGAGATTAAGGATGATCAAAAGATATATTCTATTATTACGGGTACCTGAATCTATTGGAGTGAGATAATCTTTTTGTATTTATTTCGATTGAATACTGATAATCAAATGGGTAATTAGAGTGGATATATTTGTACCTTATTCTCGCAACATAGATCATATTAAAGTTGTTTTCACGGGAAATATACAGGAAGTTATCGAAATAAGGGAATCACCACTTTAAAAAGCTCGTGCGATTCGGTGTACTTAAACCGCAACAAAAGCTTCCTCGGCCAGCAGAGGTATACCGTACTATGAAGTACGAGTAACAACTATCCTACAGTAGTAGTGAAGTTGATGTAGTATAAGTTGTTGTGAAATCAATGTGTAAAATGCCGAATGTGAGTGACTTGCAAAAATGTTTGATAATTATTGCGAAGCTTGCTGGTGCTTCTGTAACTAAAACAGCATAAATTGTTCGAGCATCTCACGATGGAGAAATGAACAACTTTCTTTTAATCGCAATAAAATCGATGTCACATGATGAGGTCCACGAATGGAAGGAAGTACTTGGTACGGATAGTACGAGAAAGCGTAAGACTACAACATAAGTACAGAAAATAGTAGCAGAAAGGGATACGAGCTATACTAATCCTATTTTAGTAAGATATCGTCGAAAGTTGCTTAACGATGGTTTTTTCTACTCATGCTGAAAGATGCATAGGATATGATGGCACGCACATAATTACTGCAATTCAAATGATTGACAATGATTGACAATGCCTCATTCTGATGGATAAATCGATGTTCACTTCACCTCTTACCTCCGGTAGAGTATAATTTTGGTGAACGCATACTAAACCACATCGTCCTTACTGCTTAGCGTTCATTGTCAACCATGGTGGTAATTATCTGATGTTGTCTGATGCTATTTTGTAGCATTTGCTAGGTCCTTTAATTGGGGAGTTTTATGCACCATGGAATCACTCCACAAAAGTTGAAAAGTTGAATAAAACAGCTGGTAGGCTGAGCCACTTGTTTAGATAACTGGGAAAAAACATTACTGTTGTATGCCAAATAATATTCTCTTAATAAGCGGAGAACCAGACATTAGTAAGAGAAATGTTTAATGTAATGCTTTATTAAAACCCAATTTTCTCAGTTTCATTGCAGTGTTCCTCGTTTCATAATTTTATATTCATAATACACTGAATAAATAGATGGGTATGAATAATGCATTAATGAAACTCACAAATATGAAGCTTCATTGACAGAATAATGATGTCACCTTTTGATGAACCGTCATTTTGAGATGATAAAATTCACAAAAACTGATCACACAGTCATAATACTTTATTTAGTCTTAGATATATGAAATCTATGAATATAGCATGTCCTCCCGTTTTTTGTTGATCTTTGCTTCATTTAACATTTGTTGGACAGAGTAATTTATCAATGTTTAAAGTTTTCGCAAGAGTAAGTAGTTACCTTTATGATGTGTGTCTTAAATGTTTCATCAGATTTAAGCTTGTCAGTATCACTCTGCTTTTATGCATCACATGGAATGACAGATATTCTGCAAAGCATTGCAACGTTGTTAAGAGAGGCAGGGATGTTTTATAACATTTTTATTGGTCATAACTTTAGATTTATATCAATTTACTTCCATTTTTTCTTTATAATTACAATATTTATGAAATTAAAATTCATTGATTTTGTTATAAATTTTATTTACTTTTAGTTAAAAGAGACAGGATATATGGTTGTGTAAGAGTATGGTGAAGTTGGGAAATTTAAAGAGGAAGTACTGATTTGCATTTCAAATTTTTAACTGTATTTTTTTAAGTGTATCTCTCTAGATAACAAGAGCTTGTTCTAGTTAGCTAACAAGAGAAAGTTCTAGTTAGGCAGCACTACTGAGCTTAAATGATTATATAGATGACGTTTGGTGGCGCTGCTTGACTGAGTAATGTCACCTTCTCTACCTCGAGATTAAATTTAGATTTGACATGGGACGATCGGTCCTGTTTCGAACTAGCTCTATGGTCGTATTATTTATTGGGTTTTTAAAACATTCATTTCTTTTTCTACTTTTATGTTATTATTTTTTTTTGTTATGTTTAGCCGTGCACCAGATTATATGATTATTCATTGATTTACCACTGAACCACTTTCGATTTTGCAACACGCTAAAAGTGGAAGATGAATTAAATTTTTTTTCTACTAAAGATAAAAAATTATCTGAGTTATAATTAATTTTTCATCTAATCAACAATTTTTTATCATTTCATTCGATTTCACCTCATTTGTAATAACTTTAGTTGGTGTTAAGAATTGATTATCTTTTATCGTAACAATTATCACTCCAATTATATAAAGATACTAAATGCTTTTGGATGCAAAAACCGATGTCTATTTATTTATTTTACTTTATCCTGAAACGCTTGCTATTTTATTACAAAATGTTATATCATTCTGAATTATTAACATAGATATAAAAAAAATAGAGATGCCCAAAATATCGATGGTAAAAATGGAAATTAGGATTCGTAAAATCAAAGCTGTGATCAAGAAAATGCTGAAATCTAGAGACGCATAAAAATGAAAGTTGAAGGATGCATAAAAAGGAAATTTTTCTTTCTGACATTATGTGGTAGAATCAATTCCAATGTGGTGCATTTCTATATGGTGAGGATCAATGGATTTCTCTCGAGTTCTCATTGCATTTGATTCTTACGAAAGCCCTTCTTTCAAGGATATATCTATATTTCATGCAGTAGTAAGGATATTATGTATTCCATAATAAAAATGTATGATAAATAGGGAGATTTAAAATTCAACGGAACAGGCCTAAAAAAATACTGAAATATTCTACAAAAAACAATATTTAAGAGTGCATGCCTATATGATATCTACGTTAATAATTCACAGTGATTAAATTATTTCACTATTCTTAAAATTTCACTATTATATAAGGTTCTTGAGATTTCGCTACGAGTGTTAGATAACATAATACACTACTATTTTATGAAAGATTTTTTGCTGATGCAGCATGTTTTAGTATTTGTTTTATTTGCATGCGATTAGCACTCATAAGTGAGTAGACTAGACAATTGACCTCTTAACGTATGACAAAATTAAAATGTTGTATTTTGACAACGTTTACACCCAGATAACACATAAAACTCATTTAAAAGTTTTTTTTTTCCTTTTGTATTTGTATCTTTATTGAATCAAGAGTTTATAGAGAATAGCTCACTTCTACCCGCACTTGGGTGTATATAATTTGAAGTGGCACTCTAAATGAATTTGATACAAACACAGTTTATACATGAAACAATGTTTATTGAATTCGTTGCACATATAGAATTTGCTTTTACAGCAATAAGCATATGTACTACTTGTACGGAATATATATTAGCATTCAATAAAAATACACTTTGCCATACTCACAAACCAGCAGAGAGTCAAACCAGCAGTTCTGTCACGTAAACTTTGGGCCCCCCTAAGCACTACCGCCGGTTACCACCTGGAACTGCTTACCTCGTAGCTCCCTCTCGTTTATCTATCAACTTTAAGAACCTTTCTATTAATCAAGCTGCATGGTATTTATACCAAGCGCGTATGCCGAAATTAACATATCTCAAGCAGCTTCTTTAATTTATTCACTCAAAGTTCGATTCTTGTGAATCGAATCTTATGTATACCTTACAAGTTTTTCATTTGGATTTATCAGAACTATAATTTAATTAAACTATTTATTAAAATAAGAAAAGCTCTTTTATATTCTTACACTGACATTTGAAATACCTTGGAGCGACACAATAGTAAGAACCAAAGAGTAAGTAAATCTAAATTCAAAGCAGAGAAAAAATATGTATTTGCACAGTGGAAATTATAAAAGATTGAAGCATAGTAATGATATGGCACAATAATAATAAAACTTATAATTTAATATTATAATTGAGTTTCCTGGTAAAATCCGTAAGATAAGCCAGTGACAGGATTATATGGGCTATTATGCGGTGATATTACCACTACTTAAAATTTATTGTGGAACAAGATACATGTATTTGTTTCTTTTCCTAAAAGTTAAGTTACCATCATTGCTTGACATATCATGCCTAAAACATTACCCAAAGGTTTTACTCATGAATAAAATTTTAATTTTTACCTCAATATAATCTTGATCCAACTCCACATTAAAAAAAATACTTAGTATTGTAAATGGACGGAATGCTGTGTATTCAAGATACTTCTTTAAACAGTGGCCCTTTACCGACGAATTTTCTGTTTATGAGTATTAATATTAATATTGAAAAACAATATCCAATTGCTCTATGAAGATTCGTAAGTTATATTGGTACCCAGACATACCGTGCAAATTCTGCTAACCACTACCATTATTTGCAATACCCTGACAAATTTTTTGAGCTCAGCGAAATAGTAAGTAATATTTAATGGATTAAACTTACAATTTTTTTTACAATTTTTACATTCACAAGTATAAAAATTTTTAATTATAAAAAACTGCTATTATGTGAAAAAAATATTAAAATAATAATGCATAGAATGCTTTTTAGATAAAATAATAAATTTAAGATTACTGAAGCTATCTCATTTGTTACCAACAAAGTTTGTTATGATTTTATAATTTATGTATTTCAGAATAAGGCTTTGGATGTCAGTAGCTTTTAAATTCTGTTCTCATATTTTCTTTTTCAAAAGTAAATTTTTTTTCGCATTTGACGTTTAATATTTTTTGAAAACAAACTCTTATAACATATAAATGTCGTTTATTTTTGCATGTATAGCTGGAATTTATGTAAGAAGTTTCCCCCCAGCGCAGTTACGAAAAATGTCTTATTATTATTATTTGATGCACATTTGTTTGTATATTGTCCTTTTAATGTAGCTTTCATAACTTTTATTACCTCAATCATCAAACAAATAAAAACAAGAAACGTTATATCGTATAGATAAACAAAAATAAAAGCACATTCTTATACAGCATCGATGAAGGCATATACAGTAATCTTAGAAAATAAATTAAATGAATCGCATTTTATGTCTTGTTTTGTTCCTCTAACTTTTATTAGTATGAGTTCATTTATTATAAATTTACTACGGAAAAGTGAAAAAAAAAACTTTTAAAAGACTTTTCAAAAACAGTTTTAAAAAGTAAAAACAAACAAACAACAACAACAGCAAAGTAAAATAAATTTATTAACTGTAAACATGTCTCCTACGTAAGGAATTTGAGTAAATGAAAGCAGATATGTTAATATGACTCAAAATGTAGAGGTATAATTTGAAAACATATGTGTTATTAATATATTCCCTTGGATCAAAAGAATGCAGAAAAATATTGATATAGTCCTAAAATTTGATATTGAATTAGTGGAGAAGAAAATTATATGGGACGAGAAAATTGCTTTTCTTTGGTTAAAGATGAGCATGTGTGTGAGTGTGTGTATGAGGGAGGGGGGTAGATTATTTTTAAGCTTTGAACAACATTTGTAATCGGTCAAAGGATAATTATATGCACTTTTAATATCCGGCTTGTGAAAAGCCAAATGAAAAAGAGAGATTTAGTTATGAATTTGCATGAAAATCAATCACTATTACGATTATATTTTTAATTTTTTTTTTTAATCTGTATCTTCTTAATGTCTGGTTAAAATCTTTTTGCTTTCGTTTATAAACAAAAGGTTTAGATTACTTTCTTAATTTAGATGGAAATTTGTCTCAATAAAGACTGCATTCAGTAGCAGCATCTGTTTATATT
Organism: Dolomedes plantarius; assembly: GCA_907164885.2. Classification (NCBI taxonomy): domain Eukaryota; kingdom Metazoa; phylum Arthropoda; class Arachnida; order Araneae; family Dolomedidae; genus Dolomedes; species Dolomedes plantarius. The sequence continues at coordinate 191,432,126 of OU015495.1, forward strand.
TTATATTCATTAGTCTAGCACATTTACCTATTTTTAGGTGAACAAATTTATTAAAGTGCACTGTAGCTGTCTGTTCCCTATTTGCACTGTTTAAGTGTTTATAACCTGTCAAAATTAGTTTAAAATATTTTAACGGAAAAATAATATGAGCGATTAACTTATACATCGGCTGTGAAATTTAATTTTTAATGTGTTTCATGATAAGGAAAGCGTAAATATGTTTTTAAGTTATATATGTTTTATTTCAGGATTAATTAGATTAAGTTTTATCGCTTATTATCCTAGGCGGTATCAAATATGATCCCATGATAAATCTTTATTGATTGCTTCATTTTACTTTACTTTTTGTGATAGATGGTGGACATAATGTTAGAGTGTTCAGATAAAACATGAGCGATCGCCAGGTCGATTACAAACGATTTCACATTCAGCCATGATTCCAGATATTGTTCTTTAGATTCAAAGTTCAAAGTTAACGTGCCAAAAATCTGTTTGAGAGATTTCTGAAGCAGGCCCGAATTGTTATTTTGGATAGAAAATTTGCAAGGAAAGTTCTTTGAAATACAGTGATTTACGCTTATAAGAATCACGTTTGTTATTACTGTTTTTGATTCTTATAAGCGGTTGATTCTTATAACCGAAATTTAGGCTTTTGGACAGGAACACACACACCTATATATACATATATTAGATTATTTACCATAAAATAATCTTTAATTTACATTAACTATCTTTTATTAAAATTATTTTTTATAGTTTTAAAAATAAAACTTAATTTTTAGACCTATAAGTAGATACACGTGATTATAGTAAGAGAAGAAAAAAATACAGTATTTTTTACAAGTTACAACATACCTGCTTAACAGTTTTAACATTTCAACTACAGGAAGGGAGCAAGAAAAAGTTTTCTATGGTAGTTTGACGTCATGAAGTTTTCAGAAGGCTGTTTATACCTCTTTCAATACTTATAGTCTCAGACGAAGATTTACTCGGACGGGTAAAGTTGTCCACGGTTCAAGCTAATAGGACAGTGTTGCGGTAAAGCGTTTAAGGGGAAACTATTATATTATATCTAATAAAGAAAGGGGTGAATTTTACGACTATATTCCATCCCATCTTATCAATCTTTCTTTAAAAAAAAGAAAGAACTTCGTGCCTTTTGAGGGTTTAAGTAGCTTTTTTGGAAAAATGAAAGGAAAGCGAAGAGTGTAAACTGATTCTTAAAACTGGTGGATTGATTCTTTAAAGCGAAAATTTTAACATGGAAATAATTCATTTGTTTTTGTTTTCGCGATATTGATTCTTATAAACGGTTGATTCTTATAACCAGTGATCACTATAAGCGGTGGTTACTGTACTATAAGTGAGAGCTCCGCAACCTTTTATCATCCACAGCACAACAACGTTTTTTTCGATAATTCCGCGGCACGCCACAAGAAAAAGCTTGCAAATATATAAATTACAATAAATACATATATGTTTTAATTAGATAAAAACACAACAAAATAGTTCTATGTATCAAGGTAATTATAATCATTTAAGTTTTCTATAAATGATTTTGAAATGTACTCCAACACAAGAACAAAAATATAAAATTATAGTTTACAAGTAAAAAAAAAAATTCTCTACAATTTTTTATATTAAAATTTGTTTTTTGGTCTTTACTTAAGCCTAATAAATCAAAGTTAATTTAAATATAACTAATTTATTAATGACATATTTGAGATTGTTATGATAAATGTGCGTTTAATATTTGCACGTTTTATATTTGGCTCTATATTAGAAAGAGCTACAGTTCATGGTCAAGGACCTTTAAATATGATCGTTTGTCATTTTCAATTATATATAACCAGTCTCGAAAAACTTTGCCCGCATAAGTATGTCGTAGAAAATGGGAGCAAAATTGCAATGGCCTTGTCAGAAATTTGTGGATATTCTTTCTTAACTGAAATCCAGAAATATGACGCTCGAGCATACATACAATGTATGGCTAACAACATGTTTTTGCTTTGTGTATAATATCTACCCAGAAAAATTACATATTAACAAAAAGTTGGAGGAATATTTTACTTAGAAAAATTTCTATTTAATCCGGTGGTTAATTTTTTTTATTATCATAATCGATAAAATCACAGTGGCACAGTCAAGATCACATCGTGGCACACTTGTGTGCCACGGCACAGCGGTTGCGGAGCACTGCTATAAGTAAAGACAAAATGAAGAAAATACTACTGAATCAAAATGCTGATACACCGAAAAAAATAGAGAGTAAATATCTCTTTAAAATGTATATTTTTGGAAATTACTTACGATACAGTGAAAAGTATTGAGTTTGGATCGGTACTGAATAAATATTTCAATATATTAAGAAAAAAAATAGTTTTATCTTTTAAACGTGGTGTAAATGGTCTTATCCAAATGATAGTAATAAAATTAAAGTAATTTTTATACTTTTATTTATCAAACTGAAACGACTTTAAGACTTACATTTAGTACATTTTTACCAGTATTAAATTAATGCTGAGTAGGAAATCTTTGTAAGGTTTGTTTGTGATGGAAAATTCTACCTATATAAGATATCTGTTTGAAAGACTTTTCGACAATGGTCCAACTAAATCAAATCAGAGTTTTGGCTTCATTCAGCTATTTCAATAAGATATAAAGTTTGGAAAAAAACATACATTTTTCTCAATCACAGAAATTGTGCATTCCTTCACTCATGATGAGTATTGTTAGTCGCTGTGCTGGATCGAATCTGAAGTCTCGGTCACATCATAGAAAAATTGATAAGAGGTCTTGACTTGATTTCAGTAGGGAAAATCTGTGTTTTGCCATGAGTCCTTTTTGTTTTTATTCTACCTTGTGTACGGGATTGCTTCAAATATTGCTTTGTTATTTCTTTTCTTGTCCGTAAAGTAATTGGTGTGAAGCCTAGCGAATAGTTTTCAAGATTTGCAATGAGAATAATATAAAAAAATAGTAGTTAACCTTGAGAAAAAACCTTATTTAGCAATTTTTATAGATTCACAATTTTCAATATGCATTGCCATAATAAGTTTAATATTTTCAAAAAGTATAAAGACTAAATAAAATTGTCACTGTATTTAAGAGGATTTAAAGTAGTTTGATTACATTTTAGAGATTTTGCGTTATTTATTAGATGACATTTTAAACAACAGTTCAGTGTAAGTACTAAAAACACTGTGTTATTTGAAATAAACATTTATTTTCGAAACAATCCTCTTTTGAAATTTGCTTTAAATGGAGCGCTAACATCACTTAAATTTATTTTTTCCAATTAGAGTTGTTTATTCAAACTACCGTGAGTAAAGTTTCAAATGGTGCTTCTATATATTTCTTTAATCAAATATTTAATTTGAAAATGCTGTCTGAACAAAGAAGATTAGGAATTCAATCAAACTAAATCTATTAAGACAAAAAGTAGACGCAATACTATCAGTTCGAGACTGCAAAAATTTACTTGGAATTGAAAAGAAAAAAAGCATTTGAATGCTTTGATGTGATTTAGAAACAGGTAAATCCTTTTATAGAATAAAAAGAAATATTTTCTTTTCATTAAAAGTGTTGATACAACATCGTCCAGAGGGAAAAACTAATGAATTGCATACTCAAAATACTGTTATTCCAAATACCGTTTACTCTTAACACATGATTAAATTTCTTGGTATTAAAGATTGAAGAATCTAGTTAATATTAATTGTATTCAAATAAATCTCTATATCTCTGTTTCAAGGCAGGATGAAAATCCTATTTTAGTCGTAGATAAATAATTGTATTCTACAAATAGATGAACTTAAGATGACACATGACTTGTGATCTTATATACGTATATAGTGATCCAATTTTGGCTAGTACCGGCCTACGTCTATAAGCATCTAGGGAAGAATTTACAGAGTCAGAGATATTTTGTTATCGCATCAAAACATAATTAATTGTTAGCCTACCTGTGCGTCATCTGGGTGTGTCATAGAATGATTTTTAAGCAATGTTACTATAAAATTATTGAAGATATGTTGGACATATTGAAGTCATTTGTAAGTGAAGTGATGATGCGAAGGAAACAAAACAGAGCAATGACCGCAAATGAACGTTCAGAATGAAAATTACATCAAGATCAATCATACAACAGCAAGAGAAACGATTAAGTCTCTAATTACCGTAAAGAAGCAATTTGTTGAGAAGAATTTGTAAGGAATTCAGAGAAATAATCTAATTTGTAAAGAAAATATTAGTTGTCTGAATCCGTTTCATAATATAGAGAGTAAAAAACAATGATATATTTGATGATTTAAATGATATATATATTTTTAACTTGCTCTACAACATTTTCTGTACTCAAATATACAAGATGAAGCATATTTGAATATTGAATTTAATTTTGTTTTGAAAACTTATTAACCTTCTTGCGTTGTTGCAATGTAGCATACACGTAATGTGTTCGGGTCCCAAGGTGTAATGTTCAATATTGTTGTATTACAGTCACATTTTACTTATATTAGTAATTTAATTATTTATTTAGTTATCAGATTATCTGCACTTTTATGTATTTGCATATCATTTAACATTGTTTTACAGGTAAGTTTTCATAACCATAAGGAAGCTTGAATTTAATAAACCACTCTGTATTTATGAAATAAAAATGCTGAAATTAAATCCTTCACCCCTGAAAATTACTGAAAACTTTCAAATGCAATACAATGTAGCACAGATTTTTCCTGTATTTATAACATATATTTTTTTACATTCGTTTGATAAAACAAAGTTCGCACCTGCGTATATTGTTAGTTTATTTTCGGAAGTAAACTTACACATTAATGAAATATTTATGAAATATTTAGCTTCCATCCAACAATAAAATTTTGGACTCTTGAACAATCAATGAAGGAAAGTAATAGAAAATTTGTAAATTCGTTAGCCTCTAAGATGTTCCGTTTATATACAATTGTTACACACTTGAATGTAATGTTTCTTACAAGTAAACTGTCTATCTTTGAAACACCTCACAGGACTTTTGTTTTCAGTCTGTGTACAGAAGCGACATCTTCCCATTTTGCCAGTAGTTGCTACATTTCCGGATTCTTCAGATTGGGTCCAGGTTGCCCTGAGTTTTGAATACTCATCGCCAATACTCGGGCAGCACTTGCTCTTAGCAGATGCTTTCTTCCTTCAATGTGGTGGGTAACTAAATTCAGGCCAAGCTTCTCAATGAAGATTTTTCGTTTTGTGAAATGAGTTCATCTTCCATTCTGGGTTGATCCTGATGAATAATAAAAATGCTTTATGCTCGGAAATGTCTAGGATGTTGGAGAAAACTACGATGGACCATCTATTGGTCTTTTTCCGACAGGAATAGTGGGAGGCTAGTTTGTCTAAAGTCTACTCCTACTTTGGTGCTCTTACAATGTAGAATGATTTGAGGTTTCTTTTTGCCTGTATCTGCTATCTTTCTGTGATGGTGAAGAGTACTCTGTAGGACTATTCACTTGTATCTTTACTGGTTTATACGGCTGTATGTTCCAGACATAATTGGTGGCGTTGTGACAAAGTACCCAACATTTTATGCCGTACTTGGCTGGTTTGCTGGGCATGTACCGGCGGAAGGGGCACTTTACTCGGAAAGATACCAGTTGTTCATCCACAGTAACGTATATTTCAGGGTTATACAACATAGACAAAATTTCCACTCACTTGTCCCAAAGTTCTCTTATGGCTGCAAATTTGTCGGTTACCTGTCTTTTTGGTCGGGTCTGCTTGTCATCAAATCGAAGAATCTTTTATATCATTTTGGAATTTTTCTAAGGATATACTTGACCTGAAGATATCCCGTCCCGTTGTGGCATCTCACAGACTCTCTGTAGACTCATTACGAGATTTATATACCCCAGACAGCAGCAACAAGCCAATAAGTGCTTAAAAGTCAACGTTATTAAATTTCTTCCAACTGTAACCGAACACCTTTTTTCCTTCGACGTTACAATTTTTGAGTATGATATTCATAATTGCTGTAGGAAAAAACAACATAAATGCAGAGTATTCGTCTTCAATTCTATAGACGTTGCGTATCTCGTAGGCCCTGGAGTAATGCTCACTACATTTTCTGCCTCACTCCTACCACTTGAAGCTTGTAGTCCAGATTTCCATTTGATTTTACCATCTTTGCTAAATAGAGTCTGACTCATCGACTGGTCAGATTCGTCGCTTTACAACGCACTTTACGAGCTACGAGAGTGGAAAGGAAAGCCCAAGGAGCAAATACCGGTTACAGAAACTAGGAACTGCTAAGGACAGTGCAGTACTATAAGTGTCATCTATTGCGCCAAAAGGAAAGAAAAAAATATATAACGGAGAAAAATGAAAGCATTAATGTATTGTCACAGCAATAATTGAATAATATATTAAAAATTGCGGTGCACATGCTGCTATGCTCTGAAAATTCCATATGGGTGAAAATTGACCCGAACGACTTATGAATTACAATTTTTATTGTTAAAAAACTACCGTTTGAAAAAAAATAATTTCACATAGCTGGATATTTACTATGACTATAAAACTAAGTCACAATATATTTTTGAAAAATTCCCCAAACTGTAATAAATCTATACTAAATAAATTTGTCATGGGTAAAAAAAAAACACGAACACCCTAGGAAGGTTAAGTAAATTTAAGTAGATGCTTCCAAAAAGAAAATCGGACATCCATGGTATCATGTTTATGTGTTTACCTCCTTCTGTGCAAGATTTCTGAACTGGAATATCTTTATTTATTTCTTTTTTGTTTAGTTTATGTTGTGTGACATTTTTCTATCTTTGTACTATTTTTAAAGATCTTACGGAGATATTATGAATACTTGTTAGGTATAGGATAACTATAATTAAAAGAGTAACGATAAAAGTGCTACAATATTAACATTATGGATTTATGGTAAGATGCATTGCCAACCCTGACTGTATCAATTTTCCGAATTCCTACTGTTTATTTATTCTCGGTGGGAGGGATGTAATTTTTCAAATAACTTTGTATTATTTTTCCCACTGTTGTACATATTTTAATTTAAAACTGTTAGAAAGCAAAGATCCTATTTGAATTAGTTTGGTACTACCATAAAGTATTCTGCTAAAGTCTTCGCCAGAAGAGTCCATATACCGATTTTTTGATTGCATATATTGATGAGACAACCGGACAAGGAGTGAATACAAAACAACACATGGGGATTGATATCAAAACTTCATTATTTAGGCGAGCACAAATTCCACGTAATAATTTTGCTCAATGAGAGAAAACCACTACTACAGTCTTTTCACTTGACACACAAACTTTCCTACCTTTCTTTGTAAGGTACCTTATCTATTATTGACGGAATATATATGTTACTTTCAATGAATTATTAGGAATAGACACACTGTTCGTATGACACTGGATCTGTAAGATCCGGGTAGAAATATGCAGAGGCAGTATCCAAATCCTTTGTTGCTTTTACTTATAATCCAGGCTCATGAACATTATGTAGCTCTAAAATTACTTGAGATGAGTAGCGGAATCTACTGAAAGACCAGTGTTCTCTCCTAGAAGAGTCACCACTATAATTGAGTAACAATATGTCAGTAGACGCTATATCCATTTTTAAATCTAATAATGGAACACTTGCCTTTACAAAATGTTCCCAAATTTTGCAAAGGCTAAAACCTAACTATACGGGAGGGAGTAGATAACATGACTATATTCAACAAAAACATAATATAACCAAATAGGATAAAGAATCGGCATTTAGCAATGCCACCAAGGTACAAGAAAGTGCACCAAGGCGAAAAGAGTTATGTTACCCTTTGGGATTCAAGTGCAGGACTATTGCAGCACTGATCCCACATTAAATAAGATGCAGTCTTATAAAAAATAAAATTTATTAAAATTTAACAAAACGACGTATTAAGCAACTCGTTAAAACAATGTAACAAGAATGAAGCCTCCTGGGTTAAACATCGGTGCATACACACCGCACGGCGATCATGATGGAGTACCGGTGCACAGTAGGTTACAATCAGGCGTAATCCTATCGCCTGCACACTCGCTCTAGCTTTTATGTGGAAGGTCCACAGAAGGTGACCAGGCGAGTTTGCAGATTTGCATATTCTCTTTCCGCTTCTTCACGCCTAGGTGTTCTTCTTCGGCAGCATTTCCTACGTCAGCGTTTCGGCTGCTTGGTAGCCACACCACTCCCCCTCAAGTGCTTGACACTGAAACTTAAGGCAGCTTAAAATGCACTCGCCTTCCGGAACGTAGAACCATACCTGTAGAAGAGTCCTTACTGCAAGTAGAATCAGAATTAGTATTTAACATAAAATCGGGTTTTAATCTGTCAATGGATATACATTTTCTGTTTCCCTTAATTTACAAAATAAAGTTCTTCCTTTCACGCTTGATTACTTTAAACGGACCTTCGTAGAGCTTTTGTAACGGTTTTTTAACCGAATCAACCCTAACAAAGACAAAAGGAACTGTAAATAAATATTTATGGATGAATGTGTCTCGCTTAGAATGGTTAGATGCGAGAACTGGTCTAATTTCTCTCATAACTTCTTTCAAATTCTGTAAAAAATTAACTCTGGTGTAACTTCTTGTGTCCATAGAGTCATGAAAAAATTCACCTGGTAGACGCAGTGTTGTACCATACACCATTTCAGCAGAGGTTGCATTAAGATCCTCCTTGAATGACGAACGTATATAGAGTAAAACACTTGGGAGTTTTTCCACCCAATTGGCAGTGTTTTCAAGCACACACATCAGTGAGGCCTTGAGCTGCCGATAAAAGCGCTCAACTTGACAATTACACTTGGGATTATATGTGCAAGTACGAGCCTACTTAATTCCAATGAGTCCGAGAGTTTCCGTTAGCAGTTCACTTTCAAATCTCCTCCTCTGATCAGTGGTGGCGGAAACAGGTACACCAAAACGGCTTACCCAACCACTAACAAATGCCTCAGCACATGTTTCAGCAGTTTGGTTAACTACAGGGAAGGCCTCTGGACAGCGTGTAAAACGATCTACACAAGTAAGCAAATATCTAAATCCTTTAGAAGGGGGATAGGGACCAAATATGTCTAAATGCACCGCCGAAAATTGCGCGCTAGGTAAGTTAAATGACGAAAGGGGCGACTTAACATGCCGGTTAACCTTAGAACTTTGATATGATAGACATGTAGTACACCAGTGTCTAACATACTTATCCACACCTGGCCAAATGAACCTTTCTCTAACCAGTTTAGCTGTTGTCTTTATCCCAGGGTGAGACAACCCATGCACAAGTTCAAAAACTTTTCGACGGAACTCAAGTGGAATGTATGTAAATGGTAATTTTGTTCCTAAAAACCATTCATAAAAGGAATCAAGCATAGACAATTTTACAGGAACAAACACTGGAGCTCCTAAATGTTAATCTTGATCTAGAAGTACGGCACCAAAAAGATTTCGATCTTTGATACTCGAGTGGAAAAATAAATTTTTTCAATCGATATTTCCTTTGATATTAGAATCATATTAACACGGAGCAACATAATTTTATGTGCCTTAAAGCTATACATGTACAAAGCAAAGAACGACAGATTCGAATCCAAAGAGTAATTGGCATACACCCTTGCATTTCAGAGCATATAAAAACTCACAGTTTATTAAATATTTTAAGACAAATTTTGATTCTTTTATTTGATATAGTAAATTAAAACATTACTACAGGCTAGTCTCTTGAATTATTTACTTGGAATTCGATAGGAAGTAATTAGCTTAAAAAAAGTCGTATTATTTACAGAAAGACAAGTTAATTGCATTCATGCAAGAATTTCACTCCTGGGTTAAATTATTTTAAAGGAATCTGTGCGAAAATGTAATTCATTATTTGCACGTATTAACAGTTTACTTTCTTTATAAAGAAATAACAATATCCGATACCATGAATTAGGGAATGGGATTCTTTTCATGTATTTTTATTATTCTCGGGAATAAAATATATCAAATAAATACTTTCTTATCCAGTAGTATAAATATTTTCTTTTTATTTCAGTCACATCAGTACAGTGTTTTAATACAATTGTTAATTTATTTATAGAAGATAATCGTATGGAAAGTAAGTATTTGAATGAATCTAACCGGTTGGGAAAATCGAATCTACTAAAAAATAAATTTTATTCAATTTGTATTCAAGACACTGTAAAAGATAAAAATGTATATGTCTGCTTTATGAGTGGTACTTTGCAATTACTTTTTTGTATCACACTATTTTTTCTGATTGAAAATATTTTTATAGGATATTCTCGCATTGATTTCTCACCCTTAGAGACGTTTGATTTTATGTCTGTGTGCTAAAACAAAATGATGATTGTTTTCACAATCCATTAATGGGCAAAACATTGCAAAAATATATTTAAGCTTAGTGTAAGTACCATTTCGGTTATATAAGAAGAAATAAACCGAAAACCAATATCACTTTAACGTACATCAAGAAGAAGAATATGCAATTTCATCTCGATATCTAGAAGCAAAAATGGATTATTTCAGAGGTTTTTAGCACGGGTAAATGCGTAATGATGTAGATATTAAACGATTATAAAATATAAGTAAGGTAAATCCGGAATAAATGGCAAAACCTGGGGATCTTACTTTATGTACTATACGAATGGTACAGAAGAAAATTGATAATTTAAATATGTTTCAGATTCATTTTTCGATTGAAATATCACTATGCTTCAAGTTCATTTTCAAAAGCATTAGCACCACTACGTTTCAGTTATTTGCCTTCTTAAAGTTCCTTCGAGAATTTCTCTTTTGTAGTAATTCATTCGTAATCTCTTATGTAACTCTTTTGTAGTAATTCATTCGTAAATAACTGGATGAAGTAACTGAAAGCATATACACTATCTGGCCAAAAGCTGCATTTATTAAAGTATTTATAGTAATTTTGTCGCTAATTTTGCTGGGTATATTTCACCTCAATTAAAATTTTCATACTTTTTAAATCCACCTTTATTTGACAATTTAATAATCTGTTATTTTCTTTAACTGGAACCTACGTGTATTTTTAATAGCATATACATATTTAAGCAACTAAAAACAATGAAAGAATGAATAAAATACTTATATGCCACCCTTTTCCAGGGACTTATCTAATAATTTGAATGATAAATCTAACATCTGTTTTACCCCATTCATAAAAGATCCTAAAATATTTGTACAATAAATTTAGATTTCAGTCAATAATTCAGGGTTTTTTTTATAAAATTTTCTGATTCTATGTAAAAGGGTTCTACGCAAGGATTTTCAATGTTTTTCTTAAATGAAATTGAGAGTAATTGTGCGCATTATATCGTAAAATGATAGCGAAACAAATTAATCATATGTGCTGTTTAAAGTGTCTTATATTCTTTTCAACTTTTCAATGAATAAGAAAGTTTTTTTCTTGAATCTGCTTCAATTTATGGTAATTTTTACAACTCAATGCCCACACTGCCAATTTTTAAACCCTAACTTTCAAAACATGATCTTTAAACCACGTCATTTTCCAGATATTTGGTTAAAACTCTATATTATTTTCACCCTATTTTGAAGTACATTTGTAAAGTTCAGAGGACCAGAGGGACTATCATAATTATAATACAACTAATTTTGTATTTTGAACATAGTGAGTACATTACTTTTTGAAGTCCGCGTAAGATGAATTTTTAATACTTGTAATGTGTTATGCTGTGAAATCAGTTTCATAGGTTCATAGGTTTAAAAGTCACATTTTTATACTTCCGACAGTTATCTGATCAAAATTTGTATTTACATAAACATATTATTCTGATACTATGTGTAATCGGGAACTACTAGAGTTATATATACATTCAATGAATATATCAGCTAGGCTAATGAGCCGTAAATGAACAGGTAAATATATAAGTAACTAAAGTACATGCCATCAGTACTTTAACGAGTTTATCTGTAGAAGATGAACTTCTTACATTTCAACAGTCAAATTTAATAGTTTGAGTTACGTTTACGCAATCAACATTTTAACGGATACATGCAAGCTAAAACTTATTAATAAATGAAGTCCTAAAGGACTAGAAAGCTGATCGGTGGATTGACCAAAAACAGGCTTGTCTAGTAATTTCAAAGTATACCGTTTTTCCCTGAACGCCTCTGTCCTTGCTGAAGTAGACATGTGATATGGCTTAGCTACTACTACTTATCTGATGCTACTGTGGCTTAGCTAGTTTTTAAGTGTGGATTTTCATGGCAACGCAGTGGCACCCAAGCCATTACATTTATGATACATTCATTAAGATGAGCCTTTTCAGTAGGTTTGTCTCTCCTGGTTCAAGAACTCTAGATAAACTGAAAATTTATTCCTTGGATATATAATTTTTGATTGAGCGGAAACGTTTACATGCAGCGATAAGCTTGCCGATATCGAATAGTACTGTTTCTAAATATGGAACTCAGTATCCGTATGGATTCAGTGTAGATTCTCAGGATCCTTTTATTATTATGTTAATATCCATCCACTTTAATATGCACTTTGCCGGTCAAGACATTCGAACATTTTATTACTATGACATTCAAATGGACCATCGTCTGTTGTTAATTGTTATGATCACTGTCACTTTCAGTACGTTTGAGCTTCCTAACTTACTACACCGCATTTTTATGACTCCTTACCTGAAATAGTGATGGTTTGGTAGACAGATTTACTCAGATTTTTTTCAACACATATATCGGTGAATTGGAATAAGGGATTGCACAATGTCATGATGTGATATTTAACATAATCATAACAATAATATTTCATGAAATTTAGCCTTTATCTTAAAAATATTTTCAGTTAATATCTTTAAGCATGGAGATATGTTTATTTTCTCCAGTTGTTAAAGTCACATGGAAAGCAATTTTTATGACACTCCATATAAACCATTCCATAGTCTCATTGTAGAGTATTTTTGTAATCTACCGTATTTTCCAGCAATTTCAACTTACATAAATTGAAGAGTATTTTTTTCTGACGCACTTAATATTGAAAACACGAATACAATTGATGGTTTCCAACAAATACGTAATTTAGTGAAGATCTGTTAAAGTCACGTGCTTCAAATTTTATGAAACCATTATATTTAAATTTAATATATTTGAATTTATAACTGAAAATTATAATAACTTACAATATATCTGATAAAGGCGATGATTAGTTTTCCATGACATTATGAGAAATATTTTGTAATTCAAAAAGTATTAAATGTAACCTCAATTTAGATGTCGATTTCTTTGCATTGTAATATAATAATATATTGTAATTAAATACCTTTCTGTTAGAATATCTTTAATTATGTAGTATTGCTAAATCTATCCATCATTAACTGAATAAAAACGACTAGTAAACAAAACTATACAATTATAAATATAAAATATCCTCATGAGTTTATAAAAATCAAAACAAAATGAAAAACTTTGGAACAAAATGAAAAACTTTGGAATTAATGCAATGATATTATTAAAATAATATTATGACTTTCGAATAAGGTATATGTCAAATATACCCTTGAAGAGGCTTTTAACGTAAAGTGCGATATTATTGAATACCGTTTCAATGATCCGCGGTTTGATCCAACATAATTCTGAGTTGGACTATGTCTATTTATCATTCAATTCATTGAGCAATGGATATGGCAGCTTGTTTTAGCTTACAAACCACTCAGTTCTAAATACCTCTGAAATTTCTTGGGTCATTGCGCAATAATTCTATCATTAAAGCACTTTAGGGTACTTTGAGCACTTTATGTAAATTAACGTGACTTACTCTATGCACACGTGACATATGCAGTTTTGCAATAATGCATTGTATTATGGATATGAAATATCTACTAAGTGCTCTCAAGTATGGTATCAGAAACATATGCTTATATATAAAATGTATTTTACATTATACAGGGCAAACAAATAGTCTATATATATAAAACAGTTCCGTAACTGACTCACTGACATACAACGCACAGACCAAACTGCTGGACATAAAGGGCTGAAATTTTGCATGGCGATTCTTCTTATGGTGTAGAGGTGCACTAAGAAAGATTTTTGAAAAATTCTTCTTAGATTTTTTTTAGATTAAATTTTTAAGCTGTTTTTTGAAACTTTTTTTAAGTTTACATGTAAATAATAATTTGAGGGTTATAAAATTTATAACACAAGAAAGATCATAAAGATTCCTTTTGAATGAAATGTTTTTCGAATCTTTACCTCCATTTTCTGATTTTTGGTGAATTTTTAAAGATTAATTTTTAGAGTTTAATTTATTAAATGCTGATCACGTGATTTCTTTTTCTGGTACTTTAAATAAATTTATCGTCACGTGCATAACAACTAAATAGACAAAAAAAATTTCTTTCTAATGCAGCAGACGATTGGAAATTATCGAAAAAAAATAAATATCCCTTACGATTTTTTTATAAATATATATATATATATATATATATATATATATATATATATATATATATATATATATATATATATATATATATATATATATATATATATATATATATATATATATATATATATATCAATTGTATACATTGATCGTCGCAATTATTATAAATATATATATTTAATTTTGGCATTAATTGCATACATTGACCGTTGTATTTAATTTAAATGTACTCCGTAGCGAAGTGGGGGTTTTCAGCTAGTTCTATATAAAGGGCAAATACACATAGATATACATACATATTCGCCCTTTTTACTGAACATTGACGATATTAATATTTTGGGAACGTTATGCAATGAAAATATGTTTTAAAGTATACATAATCGAAATAAAAAGAATTTACGAAATAGTAAATTTGAAGTTAACATTTTTGAAAGGCTTTCAATTGGGTTCCTCTGAGCAACGTTAAGTGCAAGGTTTCATAAAACGGATGATTTGAGAGCATTTTCAAGCTTAATCATCATATGTTCTTTTCTATCAGCTATCAGTTTTCATCCATTAGTACATAAAACTGCCATTAGTACGTAAATTTCGATTAGTATAAAAGGAAATTATACTGATCAAAGCCTTATAAGAAATTTCAGACCTACGATGGAAATAAATAAGCCATAGAAAGGATTGCTTCTAAATCCAGTAAAACGTTCTAAGAAATTTGAAAACAGGGGTGTTTTAAAAAAACCACATAAATAATAAGCTAAAAAGGAAATTTTAGGATTCTATATATTTGAATGCATTTATTAAAAGAAAAATATTGAATGTTAATAAAATATCTTTAATGGTGTAACTACCGTTTTGCGAAATGTTTGCACAAAGGTAAAGAAATTGAGAATTTCCTTCTAAAAATTAAAAAAGGCTTCTATAAGCAACTCTACTAATCTAAGAGATCGGTAATGAAAAAAATACATTATAGTACGATGGGTTAAATCTCCAAATATTCTTTTAAATCTCATTAAAATTTGGTTACAGTTAGATACTTATGATTTACAGGGTGCCTAAGGAAGAAACTATACGAAAATGTGTGATATGAACATCTCAACTACTTTAACAGACCTAAACTGATCAGTATATCTTTTGAATAATAAATGACACCAATTAATAAGAAAGTTTTCTCCCCCCCCACCCTTAAGATTTAACACGTTTTTTGGAGAGTTTATCTTCATGTTAAAATGTTACCGTCGTCATGATAAAATAAAAATAGAGAAGATATAACAATAAGAATTTGCTAAATTTACTTTAAAAATTTCAATACTGCATTTCATTACGAATTAAAGTGTTTTGTATTTTTAATTATATGAAATCTATATTTTGATTACTTATTCAAACAAATGTTGTATATAATTTTATACAATTGATTTCTAACAATTTTTGGCACAAAATAAATTTTAAACAATCGTTATTTTTAGTTGAAATTATTATATGCAGAGTAACTGAAAATGCCCTTATCATTGCATTTACCAAAAATATTTTCTTGAATGGAGTGAAAACGTTTCCCGTATTCTACTTTCTCAAAAGCCTTGTTACACCTTTTGAAAAGGTTTTAGTTTTGGCCAACATTTGAAGCTGAAGATAGTGTTTCATTTAAGTAGGTAAGGAGTCGGAAATCGTTATTTATCTTTGTCATTTGAATGAAGTGTAATTCAGCTACAATAGTTTCATTCCAATATTAGTGATTGTGTCCTTTACTAATTTATTTCTATAGATATCAGGAGTTTGTTTTTATTCAATAAATGGGAATATACGAAATCATAGCCCTTTTCTTACGTGGACACTTTTGTTTCATAAATTGAAGGCATTTCTGTTTAGAGATATCTGTAGACTATATATCTCCTAACAAAATTCTATTTGTAATGGCGGTCTCTTTCTTAACACTACACTTTTGGCTGTTCGGATATACCTAGTATTATAGAAAGGGGTCATTTTGACCTCTCGCAAGAACGGCCTTTATAACCTGATATTTCAAATAGTATACATAAATATAACAAAGTAAGTTTTTTTATTCTAAATGTACATTACTTTAAAGTAGTTTTTTAAGATTAGAGCAGGAAACACAGGAATTTTGAAACGCGTAAATTTTAAAAATAATTTCCTTGAATGTACATAAAGTTTATAGAGAAGTTTTATATACATATGCATTCAGAAAAGTATTTTTTTAATCAAAGATGTGTAAAAACAGGGTAAAATATCATAGAAAGTTAATGGATTAATTAAAATACTTTTTTAATTAAAGGGGAGTTCAAATAAAGTACGACAAAATAGAAAGTTAATTTATTAATTACATTAGTACTGAAAAATTCATTCCTTCTTACAGCAATTTACATAGTAGTTAAAGCTCTCCTTTTTTCCAGTACAATATCCACAAGCAGCTAAGTTACATTTGGAACAGTTCACAGAAGATTTTTTTTTTCTTTACATAATTTGATTTGGCATTTTTAAGTTTTAGAGATAGATTTTAGTATCTATATATATAAAACAGTTCCGTAACTGACTCATTCATTCACTGACTGACATACAACGCACAGACCAAACCGCTGGACCTAAAGGGATGAAATTTTGCATGGCGATTCTTCTAATAGTGTAGGGGTGCACTAAGAAAGATTTTTCAAAAATTCTTCTTGGATTTTTTAAAATTAAATTTTTAAGCTGTTTTTTAAACTTTTTTTACGTTTGCATTTAAAATAATACATTGAGGGTTATAAATTTATATCACGAGAAAGATCATAAAAATTCCTTCAAAATGAAATTTTTTTCGAATTTTTACCTCCATTTCCTGATTTTTGGTGAATTTTTAAAGATTCATTTATAGAATTTAATTTATTAAATGCTGATTGTCACCGTAATATATTTATTAGTTATAGTATTAGTGGTAGTACAAGTAATTAGAGAGTGATGCTCATATGTATAGTTCCAAATCAATTTATTAAACCAATCATAAAACATAAACAAACAACATTATTCATTGAAGATTTCCGAATTTCTAATTCATTAACACCATATATCTACATATACATTTCAAATTATCTTCCTTCCTATATCTTATCAATACATTAATTCTGATTATTTATCTAACCTTCATTCTCATCAATATCAAACTACTAACATTTTTATCTACTCCCTAACATTGTTATATCATCCTACATTCTTAATTGCTATACATAAACACATTACAAAACTATTGCAAGATACTACTTCAATTAATATGGATATACACAAGCACTATTTTATGATAGATATTCTATGCATAAATGTAAAGATTTCACCTAATCTGCCCTATCTAATTAACTACGCTCTCTAGTAGGCATTGGGCATTGCTAGGATAAGTCAAAATACTCTCCTACCTTGTCTGACGACACATCGACATCACAAGCCTTGTTGCGGCGTCCTCACGGCGCACGTCTCCGAGAATACACTCGCGTTGGGAGAGCGTTCGTCACTCCGAAGGTCCGTACCTCATCACAAGCATGGCTGGGGGGTCATCGGGGTCTCTGGTCCAGGGTAACAGCTGCGATCATCGGTATGCGGCGGACTCAGGGTGCTTTTCTCCGCATCTAGGCATTTGCTACGGGGGCGCGTTGGTCCAGGGGAAACGGCTGCTCCTCTCTCGCTAAATGACAGGTTAGTCTTTCGGCCTCTCCGGTATTGGGGTCTGCATCTATCTCATATCGGTTTGCTTTTTCGGGTACCGAGGACTTGGCTTGTCTCTCCGGTATTAAGTTAGCAGTCCGTCATCTTCTTCTCTCTTCCTTCGCTGTCTACAGGGGCTTATGTGTTCTTAGTGAAAGATCTCAAATCGTTCTACTCTCTCTAAAAACTTTTCCTCTCGAGCTCAACTTCCATCATTAAATATTCAGGCCCTCATTGGTGGCCACCTTCTGTCCTATGGGTCGATCCGGGACCCCTTCATTGGCCGATCACCCATTTTATATTCCCATCTTCTCCAATCCATATTGACGGGGGCGTTCGCCCTTGCACCTGTCTGGGGTTTCTTACATTTTTGACTTCCCACGCTCTCGCCTGGGCCTCCTGTGGTTTTTCTAACGCCGGTCAACCTCGTAAATTGCCCTACCCCTTTTCTTCTCCTAACTGTGACTCCGTTTTCAGATTTTCCTCAGCTCATTATCACCAGCTGGGCCCTTCGTTAAACGCAGCTGTTGACCGTTTTCTCATTTCAATTGCCCCCTCTCAACTTGTTATCTCTCCTTGCCATTCGCATACGCGGTACATTATCCCGCTGTTCAAGGCATCTCTTTTGTCTGATTTTTTGAATTCCGTTTTCTATCGCCCCTTTTCTGAACACATGTCGTGTCTCCACGACACTGATCACGTGATTTCTTTTTCTGGTACTTTCAATAAATTTATCGTCACGTGCGTAACAACTAAATAGACAAAAAAAACATTTTTTCTTTCTAATGCAGCAGACGATTGGATATTATCAAAAAAAAATATTCCTTATGATTATTTTATAAATATATATATATATAAAAGTTTTTTTACATCAATTGTGTATATTGATCGTCTCATTTATTATAAATATATATATTTATTTTTTTTGGCATTAATTGCATACATTTACCGTTGTATTTAATTTGAATGTACTCCGTAGCGAAGCGCGGGTTTTCAGCTAGTTCATAATAAACCTACAAGAAACATCTTCAACAAATAAAATAAAACATTTTCTATAAAAGTGAAAAGAAATTACTTTTACATGCACGATATAATCAAGAATGATGTTTGAGAGTCAGTAATCCTTTTTGGTGTGCGCAATACGGACGATTCGGCTTTCTTCAAAATGCAATTTTCTCTTAGAAAGTAACAAAATAAAGCTCCCGTGATAAACTATTTTTCCCGTTACTTCCTTGAAAATTACCCATACATTTATCGCTACAAAGCCAGTGTGGCGTCACGACAAGTAGTAAGGCATTATCTCTCTGAGGCATTTTGAAGACATTTCACAACTATTGATCCATACCAAGAAAGACAGAGTTCTAATTAACAAACGAAGGTCAATTTTTTTAAACAAAATTTAACAATTTATTAACAAAAGAATTAAACATTAAACACTTCCGACGTAATCCCTTAATTTACGTGCAGATTCACAAATACACGCTCCAGGGCCCATTCTCGGCCCAACAACACAGGAGCCTAGCAAACACGTCTATCCCGCTCGGATTTTATACAGCGTCTTCCCTCAATGTCTGGATTTTCAGAAGGGGTGGAGGGGGGCGGCAGATGCCATGAGATTATCGGCTGACAGCTTTAGTGGCTTGGAACCGAACAACACATTCCTTGAAAACACGCAGCTGTGTTCCAAGCGCTTGTGGGTTCTTTGGAAAAATAACCTCATCTTTCCAGTACGCTACACCAGTAATATTAAAAAACACATGTTTTGGCCAGCAGCGTGAGGGTGATTTTTCGGAATACTTTCGGGCTATTTGATCTACGACATCCCCCCCCCCCCTATATTTATTCGAGTTATAAATTTCGATCACTTCTGTTATTTTTTTATCGTACTTTGTGATATATTGTTTGAATTATACAGGGTGCTTGGAAGATGTTTGCTCTTTTTGCATTGGTATGATGTAACAAGTACATAGTATTTCATTCATAGTATTTCATTTCTGTAGTTGAATACATTGGAAATTGCGTCTTCTTCAAAGATGTGAGAATTTCCTTTTTATTTTTATTTATTATAGTCCCAACTAAACTCAGAACGTCATTTCGAAGTTTCTAGGCAAGTTTCATCGATGTAGAAAAGCTATCTGTTGTTACATTTCTTCAATAGTTTTTGTATGGCTCAAGTAGACGGATACCAGCATTTTCACAAACGGTTAATTATTCTGACTTGTTAGCCTCTTTGCCCAAGTAAGGTATTTTATTTATCAGGAATGTGGGCTTGACATCAGGAGCCAGCGAGAATTTTATTCAAAA
Source organism: Dolomedes plantarius (assembly GCA_907164885.2). Classification (NCBI taxonomy): domain Eukaryota; kingdom Metazoa; phylum Arthropoda; class Arachnida; order Araneae; family Dolomedidae; genus Dolomedes; species Dolomedes plantarius. The sequence goes on from OU015495.1 coordinate 191,452,578, forward strand.
TTTGTCAGGTTTATTAGTCATGTACTGTATAAACTTTCGTCTTATCTCCGTAGGAAAGCTTTGCTCATCTATCGTTCCATTCTCAGACGGTTTGTGGCGCAAATAACATTTCTCGATAAAAATATTCCAGACTTCAAATACGAGAAAAAATCGCTAGTTTTTTAAATGCTGGGATTTCGAGGATTTCATATCTAATTGTATGCATTTCATGATTTCTACATATCTGTCTTGACTCATACTTTCTTGGAAAAACAATCTGGCTCCAGGATTTTAACCACAAACTTGAAAGGAATACGTTTTGGGAGGCGAAAACGCCTCTGACATATAATAGAGAAAGGAATACTCCCAGCTGTAAAAGAAAAGTGCATCATTTTGAAGCTGTCTTCTAGCTTCCGCATCGGTACATTTCTGTATGATATTCAATGTTTTTACGTTTATAAGTAACTGCCATGATCTTAGTAGACTCTCATCAAAGATATTTCTTTCAACATATGGAGTCTCTTTCAAAATATTATGAAGTGGCCGTCTTCCATGAGCATTTGGGGCTGAAATTTCTCTCTTCCTTATTTCTTTCTTTAAATTTTTTCCTCGTCCTCTTCTGAGTCTTCTTCCAGGACGTACATTTTCGCTTCAACTTTACTAAAAGTACATCACATCCAAAGAGCTAGATGTAGATAAGAATATCCTATGTGTGTTTATATCAGGAACATAAAGATCTTCATCGGTACCAAAGCTAGTGCGTGACTGGTACAGAATTCCAGTAAACGAAAATTAGGTGTCATTATAGACAAGATTGCATTATCTACAGAATAATAAACACATGAAACGGAAATGAAGGCGAGCTCTAAGAACTGTCTAGTGTTAGGGGTCAATTTGACCCCTAGCCATAGTTCTGAGTATAAGCAGTTACTCTAAATAAACTAATATATGAGGCGGCAAAAATTTTTGCAAACATAATATTTATAATACTTTATAAAACGTCGTAAGATTGCATATTTGTATGAAATAAAATAAAGCGTATACAATATAAGAATGTCATTGACGAGTCAAAATGAACCATACTGTAGTTTGAGTGGTAAATCCGCTTTTCTCAAAGACCCCAGTCTCTTCATATAGGACGACACTGAAACTTATGTTTTTGGTCTGTGTTACTGTGAAGCATATTTTAAGTTAGAGGTTTCTTTTTAAATAATCTTCGAATTATAAGACCTCCCTATTTCTCTGACGTGCATCGCCTGAAAATCCTCAGTTTTGAGCTCATATTTACTGTCACTACGCATTTGACCACCTATGCAAGTTAATTGCATGAGTAATTATTTATATCGTAAGTTAGTCTTACATTTCAAATTGTCGTCATAGGGTACCCTATATGATTACAGGTGGAAGTATACCATTCTTTTTCTAATGAAGGCTCTTCAAAATCCTCTTGCATGTACATATCAATCTCTATAAATGACAGTTTCGTAATGTTTGTATAAAGAGAGTAAAATATTCACACTTTGCTGTTTATGACCCCTCATAAATTCTACGTAAAGAACTGCCTTTATTAATATCAGATCTGGTATTGAATTCGAAATGTTGCCTTTAGAACACAAACTTTTAAGTGAGCAAAAATATTAAAAAATTTTATTTTAACAAATTTTAATATATAATATATAATAATATTAATAACAGTAACAATAATAATAATAATAATAATAATAATAATAATAATAATAATAATAATTAGTTATGTGCTACATGAAACCGGTGTATAAAAAATTACGATAAAAATGAACATAAAAGATCCTTAAAGCGTTATAAAAATTTTACAAGTTAAATTGTTTTCCGTAACGACATAATAACAGATAATGCACAAAAGTATACTTATTGTCACCATAATTGATGCAAAGCTCCATTTCTTTAGTTTCTTGTCGTTTTTCTAATATGTAATACGGTCGCCTTAATATCTGTCATAATAGGTATATTTTAAAACTTTTTCGTGTCTATCCACGCCGGGAATGAAAATGTTTTTCTTAATCAATGAAAATTTCAGTGTAAGAAATTCGATATGTCAAATATGAGTTTTATTTTTAATATTGTCTGTATTCATAATATCCCAACAAAAGAAATCTTCAACAAATAAAATAAACATTTTCCATAAAAGTGAAAAGAAATTACTTTTACATACACGATATAATCAGGAATTAAAGAACATAAAATGTAATAACCTGAGGAAATCCAGCAATTAACTCCCCATTCTTCCTTACTTAAGGAAACACATAAACAATATTAAAGTTGACAAACAGGAAGTAATGCAATTTCTAAGACACATCAAATGTCAGTTTTGATTATTTTTATGTATCCACTTTGGAAATATTTTCAAACAGTAGAAATATAACTAAATGTATTTTTGAACTAATTTTTTGCTCAAATTCTGTTCTGCTGATTAATGTAAATGTTATATTTAGAAAGCACACCCTAAATCGAAGTCGTTGGAGAACGTTGTAAAGCTACTTGAATAAACACATGACTAATTTTTATTTTTCAGCCTGTTTAATTTTCAACCCCTATTTATCTCTCTCCCTCTCTCTCCCTGTATATATATATATATATATATATATATATATATATATATATATATATATATATATATATATATATATATATATATATATATATATATATATATACATATATATATATACATATATATATACATATATATATATACATATATATATATACATATATATATATACATATACATATATATATATACATATATATATACATATATATATATATATATATATATATATATATATATATATATATATATATATATATATATATATATATATATATATGTGTGTGTGTGTGTGTGTGTGTGTGTGTGTGTGTGTGTGTGTGTTGCTAGAATAGTTATTAAATCATCCTATCATTCCTATCGTCATTAAATAATTCTTAAAAATTGTTATTAAACCTCTCTGCATTCTGTTATTAAATATGTGTATTACTACATTAGTTTGGCAGATATTGATTTTTAAACTACAATGCGGATTACTGCTTTTTTTCAGAACTGCGGAATATTCTTTTTTTTTCTAGCAAGCCTTATTTGTATTTTGTAAAATATCCTTGTGTATAATTAATTCCTTTATCATAACTGTCGCTGGTCATTTTATTTGGAAAAGTTAAGAAACTTATTGTTTTTCCTAATTACCTCAGCGGGAAAATAATTTCTTGCATCCTTGCAATGCCAAAAAAAAAGTTGGGATATACAAAGCTGTTCCTTAACACAACTATTAACATGTATGTTCTCTTGAAATAAAGAAAATAGTTTTACAATAGTTGAAAACTATTCATTTGGCATTCTCCATACAAATTAATGCTTTCTCATAAGCTTAGTCTCCAGCCTTTTTTACCGTTCATTTAATATTCGATTTTTTCACTAATGATGAGCAAACAATTCTTTGCTTTAAGCAGTTTTTCTCGAGTGGTAATTCTAAATTTTCGTATCAAATTAGTAATTATTTTTTCTCATTTACGATTTCTGGAATATAATCTATCTTATCTAAATAAATTCGTACAGTTGAAATGAAAATAAACTTTAAAAGTAATTTATATTCAGTATGTGACGTCTCCTTAACGAACTATCGAGAATAAATCTTAAAGCAATTAATCATTCCTACACTCTAATTTTGAAGCAAATGACACACCGGTGTTTTTTCTAATCCGTATAAAAAGGCTTAACATATGGAAGGTAAAAAAAACCGAATTAGTATTCCTTGAAAAGATGTAAAATCTGATCATATTAATACTTTACTTTTTCTTCCACCCTTTAATTAAATATTTTTTCTTCCCGTTTATTTGCATGACTGCCGAGATTAAAATCTTCATACATCTGTATGCATCGAACCAAAACAGCTTACAGATGATTATGGAAAAAAGTCTTTTTTTCCCGCTTTAATCGTTAAAGACAAATATTAAAGACACTATTTTGGATCGAAAAGGCTCGTCAGTTCTTTGGTAACGAAATAAAAATCTGCCTTAATGAATCATTGAGGTATGTTCCCTGATTTAATTGAACATGAAAAAAAGATTAAAACAATGCAGGTGGAAATGAAGGGACAAAAATGCCAAAGACAACGTATGAATGTTGTTTTATGAAAATCATATTATTACATAACATAATTCTGTCATGTAAAGATTATTTGCTATAATTACTTTAATCAAGTTTAAAGATAACTGGCATTTTATATTAGAAAACTCTGAGATAAAAGAATATTTTCTAAATTTGAAGTCAAGAAGGTAAATCAAAAAGAACGACTTTCGTTCTTTGGTAAATAATTTTATATCTTCTGATACCGTCATTGTAAAAAAAATTTATTATAGAGTGCATTATGAAATAACCTCTGATATAACTTAAGGCACCCAAATAAGGCGCTTGGGGGCTCTTAAAAAGGCACTTGGGAATTAAAAGGTATGTTTTTATCTCGAATCATTGTACAGAGGCTGTTCGCACATTTTTTAGACGATTTTGGTAAGCGATAATAAAAAATCGTTTGTTGCAAAAGAAATAATTGCAATTGTACTATGTTTTTAAAAGTCAAAATTATCGTCTGCGGCTTGAAAGTTTTGTTTTTATTCAAAATGGCGTTTTTAACAAAGCAGTGGTTCGAAGGCTACATTTATGCTCTTTCCGAAGAGAAATATGCATACTCCGTTTTCCAAAAACGATGTGAGAGTCGTGGTTTTGTGATATCTAAAGCGTCGATAGGTAATATCGTCAACAAGAAAGGAAAAAAACGTCAAATTGGAGCCTCAAGTGGGACAAAAATTCCAAACAAGTATCCAAGGAAAAAACGGACATCTTCGACTATTGCAAAGGTACGTTGTTTAATGTTAAAAGAAAATCCCCCTAGTCAAAGGACAGTTGCAAAATCCTTAAAATGATCGGTGTCCACTGTAAACAAAATGAAAAACGTTGATTTAAATCTTAAGAAAGCGAAAAAACGCAATGTGCATCGTCTTCTTCCAAATCATATCGCTGAACGCAGGACACGCTGCAGAATTCTATATGAGAAACACTTATCCAAAGAAAAATGGAAAACAATTGTCACAATAGATGAATCATGGGTGTATTTTTATATGATTGCAACAAATAAAGAGCCATTTATTATCATAAAAGGGGAGACAAAATTTAAGTACATGATTCAAAGAATCGAAAGAAAGTTTTTCTAAGGGATTCATGATTGTTGCTGGTTTTTCTTATAATGGCAAGTTAAAAATAAAGAGAGTGGAAAAAAATGTCAATCTTAACTCCAAATACTATCAGGAGCATATTTTATCGCCAATTTTTCTGAATGAAATACCATCGCTTTACCCACAGTGCCATCAATCTGTGAGACCCCATCAGGACAAAACTAGCAGTCACACATCAAAATCCACTGTAGATTTCCTAAAAGAAATGGAACAAAAAACTGGTATCAAGGCCATACCCTTCACTGATATCTCTACTAAATCTCCCGATGTATCACCTATGGATTTTTGTGCTTTCGGACTTTTAAAATCTGCATTATCCAAACGTCGTCCCAAAACCCTTACAGGACTCTGGAAAGCTGCTCAGGAGGAATGGGATAGAATACCTCTTCTGACACTTCAAAAGGCATTATTATCCTGGAAATTGCGGTGTCGAAAGATAGTTCAGAATAAGGGATGTCAAATAGAACATTTAAAACACAAGAATTTTATGTAATTTAGTTTTGTGAATACAATATACATCGTCTAAAAAATGTGTGAGCAGCCTCTGTATTTGAAAAAATTATATTGACAATATTTTTCAGGGATACATTCTAACGTAGGATTACGTTCCTCAATAACAGTCCTCCGGAAAGAAAAAAATTCATAATCCGTCCTGAGTAAAGAAATATAATTTTGGCAGCGCGCCAAATTTAGTAGCAGTAAACAGTTAAACAGAAAAGTACCAAATTGCGACATAAAAGAGGTAAGGAACGATAAGTAATCCTACGTTAATAACCCGCAGTTATTTCGTTAAAAGAGACTACCTGAAATATTTTTTATAACATCATCCTCTATGACACATAACGCCCTGTTAAAGTCAGAATGTAGTTCTAGTTCAAAGTGCTTTAGGGTTTCAAGTACAAAAATATCAGTTAATATCAAAATTGTTTGTTACCGAATTAGCTTCCTGTGGAAAATCACTAGAACGACTTTTAAGGAGTACATCAATTTATACAATTAATCTGATTATGTGATCAAGAAGTCAGAGTATGTCTTTCGTCACATAGACAATAAAATGAGGCTCCCCTGTTTAATCCTCATGTTTATTATCCTGACTCTTTATATATTTTTCAGTGCCTAATATATGGCTTTAAATCTACTTCTGCTTGCAAATAAATAGGTGTAACATCGTGGTAAGAATGCAATTCTACTGCGTCGTAACATCTAGTAATATGGTTATTTTGTTTCTTGTTTGAGATACGACCTAACAAATGCAATAATAACAAATAAGTAGTGTCATTTCGTTAATAAGCTAAACTTAAATCGTCATGTTATAAGTGGACCATAGTTTCATGCTTCTAATGTTTTGAAGTAAGTTTATTTATGGTTCGATACTTGTGGATTGTATTTACTGCTGCACAGAAATAAGTTGTTTGAAGTTTGTCTGCACACGGGTTTTCTTTTGATCTATTTCTAAGCTTACTCTTCGAATTCAATCATTTTGAACGGAATACTATTTTCTATATTGTATAATACTTATATGAATGATACTCATACACACACATATATATATATACAGAATCTTGCCTCTGGTGCGTGGATGCCCTGAGTGCTTGATTTCTGTATTGTTTTTGTCTACGTTCTTCTTACAATTGTCTAGCTCTGTTAAATTTAGTTATATTTGCCTTTTTCAATGTAAAAATATGAAGAAACTCCGCAATCTTTTCTTGAAAAGTTATGCTAGGGTAGGTTTTGCGTTAATCTGTTTGGCAGTCTATGCCCGCCTTTTTATTTTATTTTTTATTTTAATTTATTCTTTAGCTTATGTTGTTTTGTTTGTATTTTTATATTTCATTGGTTTTCCAATGTGGGGATTTGTTGCTGTTGCGCAATCTTTTATTGGAAAATTTCCTTTAATTTATTTTTTCTGGTAGGTTTACTAATTCCGGCACTATTACACAATCTTGCCTCTGGTGCGTGGATGCCCTGAATGCTTGATTTCTGTATTTTTTTGTCTACATTCTTCTTATAATTATCTAGCTCTGTTAAATTTAGTTATATATATATATATATATATATATATACACATACACATACACATACACATACACATATACATATACATATACATATACATATACACATACACATACACATATACATATACACATACACATACACATATACACATACACATACACATTCATATACACATGCACATGCACATGTACACATACACATACACATATACATATACATATACATATACATACATACATACATACATACATACATACATATATACATATATATACAATAGATTAAAGTTTCTTTTGGTCATAAATCCCTTTAAAATGGTGAAAGCAAGGTCTGCGAAAAGTAGAAAGCGTCGATTTAGTGGTAATCAGTACACTGCTTCTAAAGTAACAGCCATGAACGAACCGACTGCTAGTTCATCAAAATTGAACAATTCTGAAAGTGCTGATGGGGATTTTCAAAAGTATTCAACAGAGTAAAGGTAATAGAATAATTGATATAGAAACTTTGATTAATATATTTTCAATTCTCAGTTGCCCGAATTGGTTTGCTTCAGGTTTGAAATTTACTGAGCATTCTAAATTAGGCCTCTGCTCAAACTTTGCTTTAGTTTGTGACTGTGGATTTATAAATGAATTTACATCGACCCCTAAGCCTATGCAAACAAGCAACTTAAACACTTTATTGGTGCTTGGATTAAGATTGATTGGTAGAGGATTCAATGCTGGTAAGAAGTTATTGCAAACATTAAATTTTCCATATGTTTCCAAAGCAACTTTCCGGAAACATGAACTCAAACTGTTACAAGCAGTGGAATTTGCATCAGAAGAAAATATGAAATTGTCATCAGCAGAAGTAAGCAATTTTAAAAAAAGTAGAACTTGTGGCGTATCTGTAGATGGTACATGGCAGAGGCGGGGGCACATATCCCTAAATGGTTGCGTCTCGGCTATTTCTATTGATTCTGGTAAAGTTTTGGATATTGAAATAATATCTCAACACTGCAAAATTTGTAAAGCGAAGCGTTCAGAAAATTATCTATGCTCTAACTGTAAAGGGTCGTCTGGAAATATGGATGTAGTAGGAGCATATCGAATTTTTGAAAGATCAGTTGTAAAACGAGAACTCGCGTATAATGAATATTACGGAGATGGAGATTCCAAGGCTTTCATGAAAGCAAAAGATATTTACGGTGAAAACTCAATCACTAAACTAGGATGTATAGGACACCTTCAAAAGCGAGTAGGCTCTAAATTAAGAAAATTAAAGAAGAGCATTAAAGGACTTGGGGGAAAGGGTAAACTAACTGATAACTTTATAGACAAGCTACAGAACTATTATGGGATTGCAATTCGCAGCAATGTTGTAAATCTTCAAAATATGCAATCAGCAGTATTAGCTGCTTTTTTCATTCTTGCTCAAGAAATGAAAAGCCGATGCATGGACAGTGTAATGAAGGTCCCGAAAGTTGGTGTAAATACAAGCAAGCATTGCATCATGGAAAGCAGTTTTCGGAAAAACCTACAGGACTTCCAGATGCAATTATCAAAATTATAAAAACCAGCTTACTTAGAACTTTGTGATCAGAAGTTACTAAAAAAGTGTTTGCATGGCATGACTCAAAACAATAATGAATCATTTAACAATGTTTTGTGGAATATTTTGCCTAAAGAAAATTTTGTTCAACTGCAAACATTGTTATTAGGAGCTTCTATTGCAGTGTTACTGTTTAATTCAGGTTTTATGGGTCTTGTGCCTGTTTTCAATTATTTAAAAATAAAAACTGAACCAGAAATGATGAAAAAGTACATGGAAATTGACACTGAGAGAATAAAGAAATAGAGGCGACAAATTCTGCCAACTACAAAAACATGCAGAAAAATACTAAAAGCTAAAGGAAAATCAAAATTAATTAAAAATGAAGCCACGGAAGGCTTGACCTACAAATATGGTGAATTTTGAGGTTGTAAAGTTCATACATAATTTTTTGTTATACATTAAAATCTTTATCTGCATTTTCTTGAAAATTGCATTTTTCATTTTATACGTTTACGATAAATCTCATTTCTTAAAAGATTTTTAAGATATTGAAATAAATTTTTTTCACAAGGTTCTACTCATCTGTGGGTATGTTATGAAGCAAAATATAGCTTGTAAGTATGTATTTATTAATTTAAGAGCTATTTTTATTGAAAAATATATAAAAAAAAATTTTGAATTCTATTGTGTGTACAAAATTTGATATATGTTAGTAAGTTCAAGAGCTATTGCAAATATTTTGCTTCATAACACAGGTAAGTGATTTACTAATATATTGTTGAAAAAAAGTGAAATATATTTGTTAGATTTTGTTTTAGCTGATTTAGCGTAAACGCTAATTTTTTTTCTAAAATTTGACTAAAAATTGCCTAAATTTGAAAAGTTAATGAAAATTCCATTAATTTTTTAATTCATAGTTTTATTCCCTGTTTTAACTAAAAACACTTGTGTCTAATAAAGATTTCCAATTTTTCAAAAAAAGTTCCCAAAATGTAGGCACATAAAACACCTGTTATTGAACTTTTCTAGATCGAAATATGAAAAAAGCTACTTCTATATAATCAATTCAGTTATTTGTAATTATTTGGAAATTAAAACAATGAATTAAAAGGATTTCATTAGTTTTCTAAAAAAGTTTCTAGCGTTAAAAAAAATTACAACGTGCAAGAAATTAATATTTAAAAAAAAAACTCTAAAATTAAACAAGCACTCATATAAAATTGCGATAAAACGAAAATTTTTCTTAAAAGAAATAATTTTGTACATCAAAATGTTTCATTCATCTATCTTGATCTATAAATCCTGTATTTCAATACATAAAATGAACATTTCACTTGGTTTCCGTTTAAAATGGTAATTTTTAAAGCAAGGCAATGTCCGTTATGTAGATAAGGGTAACTTATATTTGAGCTGCAACTAATGTCTTAAACACATGCAACCCTTATGTGTAAGTGACCAGTATGTGATAATTCTTAATAATAAACAAAACATGATACAATCTTTGGGCAATTAAGTATCTTAGCAGGCAATTAAATTTCTTATTTCAGATTTTTCTCTGTGGACTAAATAGTTAATACTTTTTTATCATTTGTAAGTGAAAATGTAAATTAATATTTCATTAAAAGATTTCTTGCATTCCAATTTTAGATACATGATTAGAGCCACAAAGTTTTCTCTAGATATTATGCGACTTTTATTTTATATAATTACCATTCGTAGTGATTGAATCTAATAATTACCCCCTTAATGAACCTTATTATCTAAGTAATTTGTATAATGACATAAAATAACACATTTTTCGAAATTACTGCAAAGTTAAATGGAATATTTTCCCATCCATTTCAAGATAACTCTTTAGAATATTCTTAAAGGGAGCGTAAATTCTTTGTTTACTCTACTAATCATTTCATATTTAAGTAAATTCAGAAACTTTTGCTTAGCTTTATATTAAACGTATTTTGAAGACTAAACATTTCTTCTTAACTCATCTTGTTACATACGTCTAATCTATAACAGAGATAATTTTGTTCAAAGGATCTCATTACATTCGAGGACGATTTTGTTAATTTATTAGTTACACAAACACATCTCTATACCCATAGAGAAATCGATTTAATTCATCCACAGTCACTCAGTTATATTTAAACTAAGATCTAAATATATGGGGTATATTTCAAAAGTAATTTCTCTGAACTGAATGAGAATGGTGTATAAAATTTTAAATATTAGTAACGCAACACTACTTTTTCCCTTTCCGTACTGCAGAATATTCTACAGCCATTTTAACTAGCAACCCTAATTAATTTTGAAGGTCGTCCTCTACGTTTCCCATTGATTCCTCACATTAAGAAAATAACTTCGAAATACAAAGGGTCTAAATTTAAATATCATTAAAGATGTCCTGGAAGAAAAATCAAATTTAGCAAGGGTTCGACCAGAAAATCAAGTGAAATAAGAAAATAACTTACCACCGTTAGTGATAAACTATGAATGGATCATAAATAACACATAAAAAATTAAGGCTGAATTTAAAAAAAAATTTATGTTCATAAACTATGTAACTAAAAGTTATCGCACATTATCGCATTTAATAAAGGCCACTTTTGCAGCTCAGTTATTAGAAGAACTGTTTTTGAAGTCCAGTGTTAACATGTCTTTCAAAAATGCTGTCAAAATTTACAATGTTTAGACAACACACGTACACACAAGCCACATCTGCTTTATCAAATCAACAAAATCTCCGAAATTCGGTTTTGGTTGTTACTAAGACATTTAAAGAGGTTACAAAAGTGTTTTAGGTCTCAGAATTAAGGTTTTCAAGTAGTTTTAAATATTTGACTCAAGCGATTTTTAACATGCGAATTATAACAGTAACTTAGTTTATATAGCTCTCGTAAAAAATGGGAAATTGGTGAAAATGGTGATATCTACATTCGTTAAAAGAATGTAGATATCATAATTTTAATGCAGTTACATTTCTTAGACTTTTCTTGAAAATTGGTGAAATTCAAAATTTGTACCAACAATTTCATGAGACAAAGTTGTTCAGTATAGGATAGGCATTCTTTGTTAAACATTCCTTACTAAGAATTATCATTGTCTCTTAAGATATTAAACCCTTTTAATATAGGATAGGATGCGAATAACTACAATGAAAATGTTTTTGGATCGTTGACATGACGTCACGAAAGGAAAATTTCAAACACCTTATTGTATTCAATCTATTTATAGTACATTTTTCCTAATAAGTGATTGCGTGTCCATAAATGTAAGAAAAATGAATAGCTGATCAATAGAATTTAAATTTACAGTTAAATAAATGGTGGCACCAAGCAACCATAGATCGTCCCCAAGAGCTTTTGAGGTTTGAAGTAAAGTTCATCTTTCTTAATTTATGCAGTATACATATACTTTGTATTGAAAATCCTTGAAAATGTTTCTAAAAATAATTCCTGAATATCTTTACGATATGCGGGCATCACGTATGTGTAAAAGAAACATAAATGGTTTATTTTTAAAAATGGAATGCAGTCTCCAAGATATTTGACGTGTAAAAATTCAAAAATTCAAAATATTTCTATTCTCAAGCTTTTTTGATAAACTTAATCAAATGTTACAACATAAATGAAGTACGGTTATAGAATGTAATTAAAGTATGGAAAATTATATAAGATGTATTACATTAGAGCATAAAGAAGCCTATTAAACTGAGATTGTAAGTTTTAAAGACATTAGTAGCAAATTTATGATTATATTCAAGTTCTGATATTATACGTAAATATATTACAAAAAGAAGTTACTACTAACATCTTATCTAAACTACAACGTGAAAATATCCGTGATGTAAAATGAGTTTCATCAACGAAGAACGCCAAAATAATGTATAATATAATAATATAAAAAAATAAAAAATGATATTCTTCAAAACATGACGCTCATAATCTTGAAAGCTATTCCCAAAAGCATATAAGCCGATAAAATTGATTGATCTGTTCCATTTACTTTGCAGCTCTATTATATCATATTTCATCTCACCAAACATTATTTAGGTTGAAATTTATTGGCATTGTAGGTCAACAAAATCTCTGAACTATAAGTAAAAATATAAAATGTATTAACCAGGTCTTTGTAAGATCGACGACTTATGTATTCCCCACTGTAAGGAAAATTGATTTTATTCAAGATTCATTTCACACAATGAAGGAATTTTAAATGAAATATTAGATTAAAATTACTGAAAATTTATATACCATCATTTTTTTTTAAATTTTGCAACCTAAAATTTATCTTCATGAAATTATAATATATGGGATTGAAATATTAAAATTATATGTGTATTAACGTCATATTTTTCTAGCAGATTTGGTTTCAAAAAAAGAAAATATATTAAATGTTAACGGATTTTCCTTCTTTGGTTTGTAAATGTTACAATACATCAGAATAAATAAGGTGTCATTAAAAGAAAAAATATAAAACTTTCTATTTGTAGGAAAATTAACAAATAAAAGTGAAGATTTATCTGCATTATTAAATATCAGTGAGCAATAATTCTGGCCGGCACATGTCTGTTTTTTTCAATATTTGATATGCGGTAATGTAAAGAATTTATAGTGGTAATGCAATATTTATCATCTCAATTCAGTTTCTTAAAATGTCAACAAGTTTTACGTAAAGGCATGATGATGCACTGATCAAAAGATCATATTTGACGCTTGTTAAAATCTTTTAGATACTGTATTTTTTAGATAATTTTATTAATCTCTCTTCTTTTGTCAGATGTTTCATACAAGTGTGCTTTCATTAAAATGTTGCACGGGAAACTCGTTACTGTGTTAAGTATAATCTTACCATTCTGTGAACGTAAGTTGTAATGTTTTAAAGACACTTAAAAAAATACTTAAGGGAACAAGGGACCTTCATTCTCGTCCTTCTTTAATTTCCAATATTTTACCCTATATATCACATGAGTATAGTAAATATTCTTTTCTACTACACTGAAAAGACTTCGAATTCCCAAATAAGTATTTTGTGGAGAAATCAGTCCTGTTTCTCAAAACATTCTTCAAAAATGCTAGAATTTTTCAAAGGGCTCCATGCGTATTCATTTGCTTCTGATATCTTGCAAAATTTTCAGAATTGTTAATTGAAGTGTTTGTCATAAAACTGTGCATAATTCTTTGAAAACATACATTTTTTTAAATTTATAGACCATAAAATAAAGTAAAAACATAAAAAAATAACAGACAGAATAGAAAAAAATTTATTAATGACTTTAGATTCCTACCCCAAAAAAATTAAATGAAAATTTATATTTATATTCATATGGTAAACTTATAGTAAAAAATTTAAAGACCTTAATTAATATAGGGTGCACATAGATCATTTTGAAAAACGTCAGCAATTTTGAAAAAAATATTGAAAAATTCGTTATTCTACAAAAAATTCCTTATTTTGAATTCTAGGAGATTTTAGTGTAGTAAAAAAGAAAATAAATATATTCTCATTTTGTATTTAGAGTTAAAAAATTGAAAATTAAAAAATTCGAGTTTAAAAGTCCATTGTCCCCTTAATTGGTTATTTTATTTAAATTCTCTTCCCTTTTTTGGAGGGGGGAAACCAAAGGGGAAAATACACCGATGTAAACGGGAACTGAACTCTGAGTTCAACTTAATTATCATGACTGATTTGATTTTACATTTAATTTTACATTCCAAATTTACCTCTGGAGGTGCGGGGTCAACTGTTCCGGTCTCTTCACTTGACTCGGTTCTAAATTACGGGACTGGATTGTAGGGGGTAAGGCTTGCACCTATACAGTGCCCCCTTAAATGAATGGCCAGTAGTATCGCCCTTTTCAGTGAACAAATGGCGTGATAGCCAATTTTCCGGGTATTTGTAATAAATAAACCTACAAGACGAGAAATAAAATTTAAACAAGTTTCTAAAGCTGTGAAAGCACAATATTTAAGTGAAATATTTTATATAAAGTTTATTGACATGCAGTATTTGAATATTGGTACACCGCGTTTTGAATAAATTGGAAAATTTCATTTAACGAAAATATTAACTGTGTTAACTCTCACGCTGAACACAATTCTAATCCTTCAAAAATCATAGCCACTTTATACAATAAATTACAGGCTTAAAGATCAAAGAATTAAGGAGTTATTGAAATAAAACTTTTAATATTTACAACGCGAGGCCCTGTTTAATGTTATCATATTAAAGATATTCATTTATTATTCTAATTACTTAATTCCTATTATATTAAATTTTTCGCAACGGAAAATATCTGAAAAGATTTAGGGATCTTACGTCCATTATCATAAATCCCGAATATATAAAGATGATGCTTTTGTAATATATTTGTAATATGTTTTGAGGTTTAATTTATGTATTAAGATTCCTAACAAAATTTTAAATGCATTGTTTGTGCTGGCATTCAAAATGTTGATTTTTTTTTTACAATTAACCATATGATATTTTTTGGATTTTTTTTTCAATTTGTATTGCTCTTCATACATTGGGAAAAAGAAATTAGTCATTCTACCTCATGTAACTAAAAATACACTCTTAAACCCCCCCCCCCCCCAAAAAAAAAAAAAAAAAAAAAAACTACCTACCAAGAAGGAGTTAACCGAATGGAAAAAGTCGGTAGATGTGATGTACATGTACATTACAAGAAATGATTACAATTTGAAAAAATTGGATGATTTATTCAACAGAAAGAGCTTCACAAAGTGAAAAGTCGGTCCACCTCTGGCCTTTATGTAACCAGTTATGCGACTTGGCATTGATTGATAGAGGTGGCAGATGTCCTCCTGCGGGATATCGTGCCAAATTCTTTCGAATTGGCACGTTAGGACGTCAAAATCCCGATCTGGTTGGAAATTGGAAATTGGTTGGAGACCATAAAGATCCAAACGGGCTCAGTGTGTGTAGGGGGGGGGGGAGATCTGGCAAACTTGTTGGCCAAGGTAGCATTGGGCAAGCAGTAGAAACTCTCTCCGTGTGCGGGCGGGCATTATCTTTCTGAAATATGAGCCCATGATGGCTTGATATGAAGGGCAACACAAAGGGGCGTAGACTATCGTAGACATGCCCCTTTGCTGTAAAGGTGCCGCGGATGACAAACAAAGGGGTCCTTCTATAAAATGAAATGGCATCCCAGACCATCACTCCTGGTTGTCGGCACGTTTCGAAGAAGGACTCATCACTGAATTCAATTCTACTCGAGTCTGTGACATTCCAGGTCGAATGTGCCCGACTCCACTGCAAACGGGCTTGCCGGTGTACAGAGATCAATGGTAGTCGGCGCAGGTGCGCCTTAACCTCAGCCTCTTTCTCTGAGCCGTCTATCAATGGTCCACGCGGTCAGTTTAAAATTTTGCATTTTCCATCGAAACCTGTATTGCATATCAATTTGTGTGTGTGTGTGCGTGTGCGTGTGCGTGTGTGTGTGTGTGTGTGCGTGTGCGTGTGTGTGTGTGCGTGTGCGTGTGTGTGTGTGTGTGTGTGTGTGTGTGTGCGTGTGCGTGTGTGTGTGTGTGTGTGTGTGTGTGTGTGTGTGTGTGTGTGTGTCTGTCTGAAAGTGTATGTTCAGAAGTTTAATAAGTTGACAAACTTTTCATATACAGTATAAATAATAGTACTATTTTCATATAGAACATAAAATATTACTCCACGTATAAAACAAAGTTTTTATAGTAATAACTTTATTTTAGACCCATTTTCCTTACTCTGAGCCTTCAACATTTCGAAATAATCTTTTTATTTTTGATATTTAAAGTATATGTATCTGAATCTTATTCTTCTCTTTATTTGTAAATATCCTTGAGAAAATTATGTACAAAGCATATATCATACGCATCTTTCTAGTGCTGGAAAAAAGAATTGTTAGTAGGAGGGGGATATTTGTAAAAAATAGTTCATTTCAGAATCATCTTTCTTTGGATACACGTGAATTGCAAAATACATTATAGAGACATAAAAAATGTTCATACACCTCTTAGTTCGCATTTGAGGCACTACCAGAATAAAAATTCAGAATCATAAACGCAACTCTTGTTTTTTCTTGTATCATGCATTTTGCTGTAAAAATCTGTGCGTCGAAATATAGTTACGATATGCTAACTTTTTTCTATTTTCGAATGACATGATGAGTGTGCAAACTATATAGAGGAATGAGTACTCTTTCAAAACTACAAGGAGAATTATTCAAATTGTAAAAACTATTCTTAGTTTGACTGAAAAAAAAATCGATAAACTCGCATATGATGAGAGATTTTTGTAAACTTTTACTTTCTGCACATATCTGCAAACATATTAAAGGAAATAATATCTGAGATTAACTTGTTAAAAATGTGGACTTGTCTTTCTTTCAAAATTACTCAAATCAGTTTTTTTGCCTTTAATAAATCACATATTTTACAAACAGAGATATATGACTCATTCTTGACAGGCAATAGCACACACATGCATATTTCAATATCTGTAATACTCCGAAAGGTTTACACTAAGAATTTTAAAAAATTGTTTCATAAATCAAAAAATAAAGGTTTAAGATGAAATACACAAAGTTGTACATTTTCTAGACGATCTACAGATTTAATCAACTGCTTTTAAACATAAAATTTAAAGCCCTGAAAATTCTTAGATATGTTTTTGTTTACATATAGTTAATCAGAATTTTAAGAATCGTGCAGATAGAAAATCTGATACTTCTAGCGTCAACCCTTCTTGCTTGTAATAACCTCCGCTATTCTGTGAGAAATCTTTATGAATATCGACAAAAGTTTGTACGGCTGGAGATCTTAAGCGGTTTAAAACAATAATGGAAGAATACATGGATTTTCAATAATGGATTTTCAATTGTTACTTTCAAAAGGAATTATACACGAAAATTACGGCCCACTTAACCATTTAATCCGTGTACTGCGAAGGAAAGAGTGGATAATTATAAATACAGACCAATTTTTGTTTAAAAAACCTAGAAAATGCCCCAAAAAGATATCTATAAAATTCGTCTTATACTTCAAAGAACGAGTTATTCTATCATATAAATTTCAAAACACTTAGATTCATTTCTCTGTGGTACTAGTTATTCATACTTGAAAATTCTTTCTTTTAGCATGTTCTTATTAATGTAGTTATATTGTAGTAATAGTTGGGACTCGTATATTTTTTACTTCGATGTGAAAGGAAATAGGAAAGAGAAATCCTAATATAGAGTTTTCTTAAAACAGGCACTATGTAACATTCTATCTCATTTTAAGGGTCTTTCTTTTGTCAATTGCCTTATTATAATCATTTTATCCCTTATCGGTTGGAAATATGATGTATTTCTTCAAGTACTTATGAAGGTCGAGAGATCATTCAAACTGACTAAAACAATCAAGCTTTTAAACGCAATAACACGAATAACGGTTATTCTTTTATCTAGTAAAACTATTTATAAACAAAAGATAATCATATTATCCCCCTGGTACTATTTTAAACTTAGTCTATCTAAACTTGGTAAAAATAGTATTAAGAATTAAAGAAATATTGATTTTTTTTTTTCAAACCGCGGTAGGAATTTTCTCCAATTCATTTAATTTATTTCTCTAATTACATTAAACAAAACACAAACAGTAAAAGAGTTAATTTCGTTAACGTTGCTACAATACTCATTCTCATACATTTAGAGAAGGAAAATAAGAGTCTTCATTCCTTTTAATATAATTGTGAAAAAAACGACTTAAATAAAATATCAGACCGCGAATAATTTGCGCTTAAGAGTTGAAGTCAAAATGTGCATTTGTAAAAAATTATTTAGTTGAAGAGAGAGTTGTTTTCAAAAATATTTAATCCAAAGGAATCACTTTCATCCGAGCATGAGCTAAATCTTTGACCGAAAATAAATTCTGTCATTGGCAAAATAAAAATTGATACGTTAGAATTTTTTTTTTTATCTCGTTTCTAGAAATGACGAATGCTAGTGTAAACAACTATCATTTTCTTGTCGGGGTGAAATTAATTGTAGCTTATGTTGATCATTATCATATGATAAACATAATTAATTTTAATATATCAGTTTAATGTATTTCTGTTTATGCATTCGTGATAAAGATTTATTTTCCAGCTTAGAAGAAGAGAAAACCTAATAATAGCTTTAGTAAATAAGCTACAAAACAAATTATGACGTCCATTAAATTTAATAAATTTCTTTAATATGTTGCAAGTTTCGAGTAAATCCAGCACATTTCGTGTCTGTTCGTGTATTTTACTATTATATTTTTAAATAAAATATGCAATGCAAATAACGTAACCATAGCTGACGTAAATTTAATTTTTTTGTCTTTGTTATTAATTTCAGAGAAAATGGTTTAATTTTTACGCATGTAATTTCGTCTTCGAAATTATGAAATCGTTTTTATGTAAAAGTATTCATGTTTTTAAAGTTTATATTAAATGACTCGCATAAAGTATTTCATGCTTTTATATAGTAGAAATATGGAAAGGAAATATCAGGTACATAAAAGAGGAAAAAATGGTGAAACAGAATCTTTTGGGAAGCTATAAATAGGTTCTATGCAGCCTGGAAAATTACCTGTTTATATGCTTGTCTGTGCGTAAATAGTCTGGAAATTTCAGGATTTTTTTTAAATCTTCCGTGAATGGGTATGTAACCTGTAATTTAAAGAAATGATATTTAATAACATACTAAAAGTATGTTTATATAAAACATTGCACAATTTTTAATATGAATTATTTACAAGAACTTTTAACAATGATATACAATATTTTTTTATAAAACTAAACAATCAAATACCAATACAGATTTCGTTCCTACAGAATAAAATGCTGTAAATTTACTTAGCAAAACATCCGTCATTTCTGGTATGAGATTTTGGCAAGTATACAACAAACTTTTTGATAATACCAATTGCATAAATGTTGTGTGAGACAAGAATCGAATGCTGTAATTTGTTTTCATTCATGTTTTATTTCAATGAAATGCCCTTAATAATCATCATCATATTTGGCACGACAGTTCAGGGTGGGCCAGAACCTTCTGTTAAAGATTCGTCCAGGACAACCTATTTCTAGACCTGGACTGCCAGTTCTTCACTCCAATCGCTCTAAAATCGGATTCAACAGATTCGTCAAGCCATCTTAGTTTTGGCCTTCCTCTTTTCCGACTAGTAAAGGGCCTTGCAATAAAAATCTTCTTTACTGGATTTTTTTCATCCATTCTAGAAATATGAGAGGCCCAGTTCATTCTTATAATTTTAAAACTCTTAATAATATCGACCTCTTTAAAAAATCTTTATTCCTTAGTAATAATTGCTTCACAATATTCTTTAAAGTAAATAAACATCATTAAACGAAATATAAAAGGAAAATTATCTACCCAATCCCCAAAAATAGACCAAAAACAACTAAAAAACACTTTGTAACCTATGTGTCAATTATAGCGTTTTTCTGTGACAATAACACTGTACCAAAACCTTAAAAGCTTCCCTACATCAATAGGTTTATTTTTTTTTTTGCTTTGGATGAAAATAAATAAAATCACAAACATGCAAAATATACAGTTGCTGGAACAACTTAGATTAAAGAGGTGTGTCGCAGACTCCATGGTTTACGATGGTTTTCACTCGTTGTTTGATTTACCTTTTTTGACTCCTGCCACATTTCGCGAGATACCTTTTTGATGTTTGGCAACACGCAATTAAATTTTGAGTTTTATTCTTTTCCTTTTTTTTTGTTATGTTAAGATACGGCGCCTGTTGGTGAGTATATTTTTCGGTCCCGTTTTTTAAGGCGGGAAGTGTGTAACTTTGGTCTAAATTAATATATATATATAAAGTTGTGTGTGTGTCATTAGTAATCTGAATTAAACATTTTAATATTTCTCGATATTATATGAGTACCTAAAGAATAACATCACAGGATCTGTTTCATTTAAAGGAGCTCCCCCGGGACAATGGAGGTAGGAATTTTGCTTACCCTATAAGTTCGGTGTCACTTCGAAATATTTAATTTGAAAGTTGGGCGGAGTGACAACAAGGTAGTTCCAATACTCTATTAGCATAATTGATGTCAGTTCTGAGAACCATTCCATGGTAGGGACGATTGGACTGGGTACCACAGCTTTGAAAGTAATACGGCATTTTTGAGAGCATTCTGTCAAAGACAACGTACTGTCGGCATGTATAGGGGTTTAGTCCTAAATAATAGAAGAGTTGTATACCTGTTAATAAGGATACCTTGGACAAAATGTATCACATGGAACGAGTTTATACCTGATTGTAGTGAAAACCACATATATATCTTTTATTCCTATAGATATCTAGAACTTGTTCAAGATGGGAACGACATTTAACTCCAAAATACCAGAATGAGAAAACTCATTACCACCAAACAGTCGTCGCTAGCTTAAGACAACATGAATCACTCAATTAAAAAATTTTCAAGAGCATTTTTGCTTGAGAAATACATTTGCATGTAGGAAATTTTAAGTTTTCTCTTCAGTACCAATAATGTTTTAGACTTATAAAATGAATGACACGTAAAACCTGTTAAATCACTATTTTCTTTATAAAAAATTAAAGAAACGAATATTAGGACTTTAAAGTTGCAATTCTATTATCTGCAAATTGAAATTTCGTA
Organism: Dolomedes plantarius; assembly: GCA_907164885.2. NCBI lineage: Eukaryota > Metazoa > Arthropoda > Arachnida > Araneae > Dolomedidae > Dolomedes > Dolomedes plantarius. The sequence continues at coordinate 191,474,034 of OU015495.1, forward strand.
ATATGTGAAAATTTTAAACTAATTCATAAAAATCAGGTGTTTTACTGAAATAGAGTCATTTTCCTGTTTGAAGAAGGCAAAAAGAAATTTTATATTATTTTAGTCTTTAGAATCAGGTCAACAATAAACGTTCTACTGAATTTCGGATAGCTCATAACGTTTCTTTTTCAGCTTTTTCGCTCTTCATCCTAAGTGTGATCTATAAAATGAATCAGCTATACCATTTGTAAAATTAATTTAACTTAATATTTGAATTATTATTCATAATGTACAATTACATTAGTATTTATTTCAATTCCGTATAATGTAAAAAAATATCATCATCCGTCATCTTTGAGGATGATACCTGAGTTCCTCATCTAATTTGAAACTTTTACAACGATCACACATTTTTTTTTTCTTTTTCGGGGTAATACCTGACAACATTTCTATCACTGGTACCCCTATTATACCGTTTTCCGTTGTTGTAATCAAATTCAGTCGTTTATTTCAAAAATTATACTGATTTCACTTTTCGAATTGTCCTCTTCATCGAAGTACGTTTCCCTAAGTAACATCATTTTCTCCTGTTTTCCTCATCAAATATTTCGAATCCTTTTTAGAATTGTAAATTCGAAGTTGGAATCTAGTGTTTTAAAAGGAGGGATTTGTCTTCTAGAATATTTGTCTTTCCCCGTTTTCCTAATTTGCTGCTACTGGCAATGCGTTCATATGTATATTTACTCAGTTAGCATCACAATGTCTGAATTACTGACGAGAAAGAATCTCGCTGAAAGGAAAGGCTCTTTGGAATAGACCAAATATTTCACCACGTTAAGGGGACCAGGGACCTTCAAACTCGAATTTCTTAATTTTGAATTTTTTAACTCTATATAAAAAATGAGAATAATTAATTTTCTTTTTTACTGCATTGAAAACCCTTAGAATTCAAAATAAGGATTTTTTTGCAGAATGAATGTTTTTCAAAATTTTTCAAAAATGCTAACGTTATTCAAAATGCTCTGTACGCATTCTATATTAATTAAAGTCTTTAAATTTTTTTTTATTATGAGTTTACTATATGTATATAAATACAAATGTGGATTTAAATTTTTTTTATAGAAATCTAAAGTCTTAATTTTTTTTTCTATTCTGTCTGTTATCTTTTTTATGTTTTTACTTTATTTTATGGTCTATAAATTTGAAAAATATTTGTAATTTCAAAGAATTATGCACGGTTTTGGGACAAACACTTCAATTAACAATTCTGGGAAATTTGGAAGATATCAGAAGAAAATGAATACGCATGGAGCCTTTTGAAAAATTCTAGCATTTTTGAAGAATTTTTTGATAAACAGGTCTAATTTCTCCACAAAATACTTATTTTCGAATCCTGAGTATTTTCAATGTAGTAGAAAGGAATATTAATTATACTCATGTGGTGTATAGAGTAAAATATTGAAAATTAAAGAAGAACGATATTGAAGGTCCCTTGTTCCCTTAAAACTTACTACTTGCTCTATCTTTTAAGAGTGACATATGATCGACTATATAGTACGAAATTTTACAGGTCCACTCCATATTTTTTATACTATTACCTTATATCTGAACGCAGTCTTCATTAGAAACAATTAGGGACCGTTCGCGAGATTTAATGAAAATTTCTTCTGAGTTTTAAGACGCACTCAAGTTGAACTACAAATTTATCAGCTAACAAATATTACGTACTCCAACGTATTCATCGTTATACTGCATTTTTAAGTGTTACAATTCATTTTGCAGATAAGAATTACAGTATTTTTATGAATCAATGATATGAGACACTAGAGATCGGAAAACTATAAAAAAAAATTAAATAATATTGATGAATATAAAAAGCGATCAAACTGCATATACTCTAATGTGGTGATTACAAAACACAGCATTTACCGAGATATGCTATGTCAGATTAATCTTTGACGTTAGAAACGACATATATCTGTACAGCTAACAAATATTACGTACTCCAACGCATTCTTCGTTATACTGCATTTTTAAATGTTACAATTCATTTTGCAGATAAGAATTACAGTATTTTTAAGAATCAATGATCTGAAACACTAGAGATTGGAAAACTGTAAAAAAAAAATTAAATAATATTGATGAATATAAAAAGCGATCAAACTGCATATAATCTAATGTGGTGATTACAAAACACAGCATTTACCGAGAAATGCTATATCAGATTAATCTTTGTCGTTAGAAACGACATATATCTGTACACATCATATCTTTCACATCATATCTGGAGATATGATGTGAAATATTCAAGATGGATAATGGGATTATTATGTAATGGTGACAAAATGGCATAAATCGGAGTTGCGAAAAACGTCATGTTCTCTGATTATGTAAACAGCATCTAATATGCATCTCTTACCCATCGAAAATTGCTAATCGAATATTTCTCTCTCATATCTGTCAATCGGTGTCAAAATAGTTACAATTTTTGACATTAGATGGCAACGAGACCGTTTCCATGAGAACTCGCTTACGAAAAGCGAGGACTGTTTTTTAGTTTTTAAAAAATGAGAAGTCGCCTTTTTCCTGTTTTTTAAAGTCGCTGTCCTTTTTCTGCGTATCCTATTGTACATGTAGTCAACATGCCATTTATTCGTACATCATTAAAAAATATATTTAAAAACGCAGTTTACATTCTATTTACTCATGTGTGAAGTATTCATTCAATAATTTTAAAATGCTATCATCAACCTTTGGAACAAAGGTAAGACTAACTTCTCAATCTCTTTATCCTATTCTTCAAGTATTGTTTCAATCGGCATTACTTAAACGGTTGACTTCTCTTATTAAATTCCAGTCATACAGAAAACAAATGAAACTGGATTCAAATCCTTTAAGCTCACGTGTATCCTAGAAATTACTCTTTAATGTGCAGTCATCATTTTCGTAAGATTTTCTATTCCATTACCCGATTACCGTAATTTGTTGGAAGTCAGATGGTTGCTTCTCTGCTGAATTTGTTATTACTCTTTATTTCTTATAAACTCATAACTTTCTAGCCATTAAATTTGTTTCTTTTTATTGATGGAAACTTTTATTCATTCAATCAATATTCAATAGCCAATTGAAAAAACTTATATGAAGAAGAATAATTCTTGAAATTGCTCTCCAGAAAAATTTATCTGGTGGCAATGTAAAAATTCTGGTCAGGTGAAGAATGAGAAAAAGGTGATATTCGAATTCTGATGATTAATTTTCAGATGATGTGCAAAGGTGATCATAGAAAAATGAGAGAATATTGCTTTGAACAATATTGTTCATCCTAATCAAAAATATACAAAGTAGTATTAAATTTTATATTAATGATTACTAGTAAGCACAAAAGTTTTACATTTTTAATAAATTATGATATCAATTGGTTATTAGGATATCAATTGGTAATAAAATTCAGTGATTGTGACTAGGATTTGCGAATTGCTATTGCTATTTATGATTAATAATATAAAAGATTTATTTATTTAAATGCTATATTTTTTTAAAATCTAATTTGGAGATAATGTGTCTTTCAATTGCACGCATCTTAAAATATGTAAAACTTTAAGAAATGTTTCCATTTAGTTTAATATTGTACATAATTGATGTAAACTAGCATATTTCAAAATATTTTACTGTGAATAATCATACATATTAGGAGAAATGGAATATAGGGATATGTTCTCCCGGTTTACCATCCGTTATTTCTATGGTGATTTAACACGTGTTAGAAATTATTGTGAATTTAATAATTTTAGCATATGTACATGTAACTTCAGATATAAAAAAACAAAATCCATATTTTAAGTGAATTCCTATGCGAATATGCTTAATAATTTAATGATGTCTATAAACAAAAGACATTTTAAGAGCAAAGACTCCGGTTGAAAATGTCTTAGATTATTTCTTATATTTTTTGTATAGAAATGTATTAAAATATCTAAAGAATTAAAAAGCAATTTTTAGATTAGGTTACAAAAAGAAAATATTTTCAATAGAAGGTTAGTTTTTTAAATCCCTAAATTTCTCAGCTTATTAAAAGTTATTAAAACAATACTTTAACAGTCTTACTTTACCGAGATATTTCAATTTTTTTGTACGAATTGTTTTATGTGCACAAGAGAAGCTGTTCTTTATACAGAAAAATCCCAGAATTATATAAAAAAAATATTCTGTTGTTTCATCGAAAAAAATTCCTATATTTTCGCAACATAAAAAAGACGATAGAAATAGTACTTACAAATTTATTTGATGGACAAATCAATGACTATATTTCATAGAGATCATTTTCAAAATATATTCTTCTTATGATCAAAAACGATCATTATGTTCAAACGATTTCATTTTAAATAATCTTATTTCATCTGAAAAATTGTGTGTTAAGAGAAAATTAAATTCCTCATTTTATCTTTAAGGTACAACTCTCGGAATATTTGGCCCCTTAGCATAAAACAAGAAATAATTCTTAGATATTCCGTGCAATATTCCATGCATAAATGTCTTCTTTAATCGTATAACTGGTATAAATATTTTAACTATTTTTCTTAAACCCACAGAAGGGAATATATTTATATCTTATGGGGTACTTGTCTTATTTTTGCAGATGATACTGATTTGAACCTATACTCTAAATTAATATTAATGCTTCAATTTTGTATTTCAGATTTGCGCTCTAATTTTGCACTCTAATTTTGGTATGTAATTCTCAACATATATTGAATAAACATGCATTAATTGTACTGAAACTATTGTATTCAAACATAAATAATGATATTTTTTATTGTTTAAAAAAAACACTAATTTGGAGATTCGCTTGATAGTATATTTATAGCAACGAATTTAATCTTAACAAATTTTGCATAGGAAAAGCTTCTCTGATTAAAAAGAATGTAAAAGTATACAAATGTAACGCTGAAGCTTAATCTATTTCATCAGACTTTATGTACAATTTTTATTTTTAAAACTGGGCAGCATTGACAATTTTAACAGCAATTGTATTGAAACATATGACATCTGTTGCAATTAAATTCTTTTAGTTTCTATAAAGGATATTTATGAGGTTTTACAAAATATAGAAAATTTTACTTAATATTTGTTAATACGTTATGTATGTTGTGAGGACTAAACTAAAATTTTTGCTGAAGCCTAGAGCTCTATAATAGGATTGAATGTCGAAAAAAAAATTTAAAGTAGATGTGATGCATGTACAACAATGAAAATAAATAATTGAGAAGCAGAGTGTTGCAAAAGAGGGAAAAATCTATATTTCATTACACGTTGCTTTTTTTTCCCAGCATATTATTAAATTGTGATAACCAGTAATGTCTGTTAAAATCAGTATGAACATTATTCAGTATCAACATTATTGAAAGCATGTAGGGTTCGCGTGTTGCTCAGATGCAAATTTCTGGTAGCAGCGCTGTACATGCCAGCCAAAGTGAGTTCGGCGCAGGTGTTTGATCTATTTAAAGGGCACACGCTGAGTTGGCAAAAGCCCCAAGACTTTAGTAGCGATACGAGAGAGAGCGAGGCAAGCTTGATGGAAGGTGATAGCGGTGTTTAACTGATAGAGCGTGTATTGGTATTTAGCCGAGGTGGCTGCACGACTTCGAGAATTAGCTCAGAGCCGAGGTTTACGGGTATTTTTAGTGAATTCATACTCTGCCTGAGGGATTCATTGCGACCTTTAGTTTCTTAGTACCGCGGGTTGCGGTACTGTTGTGTATTATTTTGGAAGCCCCAAGTCTGTATATGTTAGTCTGCCTCTACGTAGAGAATAAAGGAGTTATTCAGAAGTAGCCCTCGTACTTTATAATGTGCCTGGACCGTTAGAGATATAAAAAGAAAGGAAGAACCACATAAGCAGTCTTATCACTCAATCAGTACAGTTTAAAAATACGAGGAAAGAATTAACTCTAGGATGAAATGTTTTGAAAACTTATCTATGAAAGCCTTTGAAATACAAAATATATTTATGCATCCATTTTTATTGTTTGTTATCACGCATTATTTTATAATGAAATAACGGAGGTCTGATTATGTGAATTTAAATCGTAAACATATAAAAAATATTACTAATTATTATGAGAGTTATTTCATATACAAATTGCCAAACATGATAAATTAAATTATCTTAAATTACGATTCTTGATATATTTACCACTATAAATTACCGCTAGGAATAGTTGCTGTTTCACCCTCCCATACGAAGTTGACACTAAATATGATTGATGAGATAGTTCGTTCCTTTATCTCCGGCGCAGAAAAAGACAGACAATAAGTTACAAAAAAAAAGGTCTGAAGTTTTGAAAAAATTTTAATATTAAACTGAGTCATATAACTTTTAAAGGAAAAAAATTGTATAGGAAATTCATGGATATGCCCTTAAATTAAATTTTTTGTTTAACTTAAGAGTAGAAGAATATTATGTTAAATTAATCTGAAATCGATTAAAAACTTTCCAGAAAAGTAGAAAATTTTATAATAAAATTAAATCATGCATTATGTTCCGAAACCAATAATTATAAAAATTAAGAAAATATGAAGTACATTCAAATCCAAATTTCCATCCCACAGGAAGTTTAATTAATCTACTGTAACTGCATTCTGACCCACGATATCCTGAAATTTGTTGTTTACGAGAATGCCGTGTGCTGGAATACTGAAGCTTGTCAAACAGATCGAAGAAACTGGGTCTCTGGATGATCGGCTACGAAGTTGGACTATAACTGGCATATTATAGCGTTGGGCTGTGTAACTGTGGTGGAAACCGTTATGCATGATATGGCGGCGGAATCATCCAAGTAGCAGTGCTAGCACAGCTGGACGGATATTGGATGTGCCTCACTCATCGATTTGACGTATCTCCCACAGGATATTGTCTCTCTACCCCTACAAATTTCAGTCAGTGCAGGAGTTACAACCGGGAGATACAAATATGAGGGAATCATTTGCGAGTGGGCTATGGCAAGAATTGAAAGCGACCCTCAGTGGTTGTTCAACGTTTTCTGGACGGTTGAGGCGCCCTTCTCGCTACACGGGGATGTCAACAACCAAAACACTCATATATGGGCGATGTTGAATCACCGTGAATACACGACGCATCCACTGCATTCACCCAAGTTGAGTGTCTGGTGTGGCTTCAACCCATCTTTCATTGTTGGACCATTCTTCTTTAAAGAATTGTGTCTGATATCTGGCCGAAAATCGTGCACAGTGACCTCTGAGCGTTATCTCACTCTTGCGGGACAACGTTGTGTCCGTAATAAATGTAAGAGATGCGTTATCTGTAATAATCTTCATGCAGGATGGCACACCGCCACACTTTGCTAACCCAAAGAAACGATTCATATTGAGTACCTTCGGGGAAGACGGAAGAGTGACAGAGTATCATTCGAGGTTGTAAGATCACTGGGATTCCAAGGTCTTCCGACCGCACCCCGGTCGATTTCTTGCTATTTGAAATCACTTGTGTACCGTTCATCCCCTACAATATTGGCCGAACTCAACGATTCTATCTGTCGTGAGATTTCTGTAATTCATTTCGACATGTTGCATTCAGCTGTAACGGGCTTTGTAAATATCGCTAGTTGTGTCATACAATGTTCTGGAGGTCATTTTGAACAATTGTTATAGCAAGAAAAAGTGAATGGATCGTACTGTTGTCTTGTTCATTGTGTTTCAGGTCATCAGCTCTCTCTTCCGTTGACTTTTTATACTAATTTTTATTTTACTGGTAAAAAAATTCGACTTCATTTTGAGCCCTTTCTTGCAAACCGCACTTCTTTATCATAATTTCTTCTTTTTTATGCATTTTTAAAGTTTTTATGAAAACCTGGCTCACCCGGTATATACCGGGTGGTCATAAAGAAAATTTGCCGATATATGGACCTCTAGCGGCTGTTCCGTTCAACCAATCAAGATTGAGATTTCAGATATAGTTATTCAGAGGTATGCGCTCAGGAATCTGTGAACGGCAACAAAGTGGAGCTCACGGTTAGGGTTATAGGTACAGAAACTTGAAATTTTCGAATAGCAACACCCAGTTTTTCCCATCGCAAAATGCTCAGCGCATGCGGAAACCCTAAAGAGCTTTAGAACGGTATGTGTATCACAAAAAACGGACGCGTTATACACGCACAAAAAAACAGCTCTCCGAACGGTCTACAAAAATGATATAAGGACCTCTAACAGCCGTTCCGTTCAACCTATTGAGATGTGATTTCAGATATAGTTATTCAGCTGTATGCGCTCGGGATTCTGAGAACGGCAACAAAAGTGACGCTCACGGTTACGGTTATAGGTATAGAAACTCGAAATTTTCAAAAGACAACGCCCACTTTTTCCCGTCGCAAAATGCTCAACGCATGCAAAAACACTAAAAAGCGTTGGAACGGTACGTGTATCACAAAAAATGGATGCGTTATGCGCGCACAAAAAACAACTCTGCCAATGGCTAACAAAAACACGACCAGAGAGCTTTTTATCGGTTTTCTACGTTGAATATCTGGCGAACGGCGTTCCATGATTGGTTTCTAGACTCTGTCATATGCAAATTTCCACCGTGCGCCCCAATCGCATCTTTGTTGACAGTTCGCAGAGCTGCTTTTTGTGTGTGCATAACGCATCCGTTTTTTTTATACACGTACCGTTCCAGAGCTTTTTAGGGTTTTCGCATCCGCTGAGCATTTTGCGACAGGAAATAGTGGGTGTTGGCATTTGAAGATATCGAGTTTCTATACCTATAGCCGTATCCATGAGCTTCACTGTGATGCCGTTCTCAGAATCCCGAGCTCACATCTCTGAATAACTATATCTAAAATCTCATCCCGATAGGTTGAAGAGAAAGGCCGCTAGAGGTCCATATATCGGCAAAGTTTCTTTATGACCATCCGGTATATATATATATATATATATATATATATATATATATATATATATATATATATATATATATATATATTACCGTAAAAGACCGAAATCTGGAGAATGTCGATATTCTCCAGTGAATGTCAACATTCACTTAGTCGCTTGGTGTATGTCCGAAATATTTGATAAATATCCTTATTTCTCACTTACACCGGCAAATATCTTCATTCACCATGCTGTCATGGTGAATGTTGAAAAATTTATATTTTTGTTACGTTTTTAAATCATACTTTATTATGAAAATATATTATAATACACAGGTATTTATCAAAATAATGGAAACACTAAGAAACCTCATGAAAACCTTTATTAATACGACGCAGAAGTACCTTAGTCATGTAATACCACCTGATTCACCTTGGAATTGAATAATACAAGTCATAAATAGTGGTTAACAATATATTATACCATTCTTCAGGGATAAAACATGAAAGTTCCTGTACAGATGCTGTGGTGGATATCGATACCTTTATCTATCCACTAATACAGATCACGGTGGTTGGATGATATATAGTCGGGGGGGGGGTGTACATTACAAGATAAGATATTTGTCTTCTTTTTCCTGCTCTTCAAACCAATACTTGATAAATTTAGCTATATGTTTAAGGGGGTTATTAAACCGGAGTTTGTCATTTCCTAGAAGAAACAATCTTTGTACCATAGGACGAATCTGGTAAGCTAAAATTTTGACATAGTCCTTCCCATTCAATCTCCCTTTTAGGGTTACAAGAGGGCCTGAAGAAAACCATGAGATGCCACCCCAAACCCTGATTGATATACCTCCATGATTGACAGTTGAGATGAGACAGCCAGAATCTTACGCTTGTGTAGGTGGTCTCCAGACATACGCATGTCCTTTTGCGAGGAACATTGTAAACAATGATTCGTTGGACCAAATGTCGTTTTTCGACATATTACTCGACCAGGATTTGCGCTGGTGGCACCAGTTTGGACGGTATTTTGTACTGGCATCTATTACAAGTTGCTTGGGAATAGCTACTCTTTCGTAAATGCTTTGTTTGTGAAGTTCCCTTCTACCTCTAATGGTTGATACCGGAACATGCAGATGCAAATTGAGCTCGTCGGTCATTTTGGTTGCAATTGTTTTCTTTCTTCCTGTCACAATCCGCTTCAATACCTCGTCCGTCTCTTTCATTCAGCTCTCCCTTTCGTTCACTATTCTGTTTCACAGAGGATGCTTTTCCGTGCACTCTGTACGCTATCATGATTTTCGATACCATAGCCCGAAAAACGCCAATTAGCCTGGGGGTTGCAGTAACCGATACTCTAATTTAAACGAGCTCTAACAATTTGCCCTTTACTCAAGGTTCGCAAGATTTCACATTTTACGATGTTTCCCTCAAAAGCACGACACCCTTGACTTCATTACTGCTACATGATAGTAGAATAATACATACAGTGTATATTATATAAAAAATACTGGCGGCCAGACTCGTTTTTTAAGGAATACGAAGCACATTTATAAACACCACTAATATTGATAGGAGTTTCTATTATTTTGATAACCACATGTATGTCAAAATAGGAGAAAGAGTAAGTTACAGCACATATAAATAAATTACTGAACTCATAACGAACAGTACATTCTAAATGAGAAAAGAAAACAACACTAATAATAAACTTAATTAATTATGTGATTGACGTTATACAATCTTATTTATTACATCAGCAGCTGAGTTTCAGATAGTATACTGAAGAATTCATCATTGGTAACATAATACTGTGTATTTGTTTCCCCTGGTTCTAATGGTACAATTAACTTCTCTTCATCATTAATTTTGCCAACGCCAAAAAGTTTTAATTGTCCTTTAGTCCAAAGGTGCACTGTTCTTAGTTTTTGCAGAAATGACTTAAGAAATTATTCTTGAGTACTATTTTTGAGAGCTTTTTGAGACTTCTTGAGAGCTTTTAAAGCAGTTTTTAGAGGTTTCTCGTTCCGACATCCACCAGAGAATATCTATGGTTGTCAACATACACCGGTGATGGTCCGAATGTATAAGAATATAACCAAATATTCGGTCTTTCACCGACGTATTTGGTATGTGTTGACATTCACTGGAGAATGTCGAAATTTTACAATTTTGGTCTTTCACGGTAACACGCACATACACACACACACACACACACACATATATATATATATATATATATATATATATATATATATATAAGGTAAACGCACTAGTAATGGGCCGGTTAATAGAAAAATTTAAGTAAACCTGCATTTTCACAGCTATAGATAAAGCAAACTGGTCCAAATTTTTACCTGCCATTTTAATAATTGTCTTACATCTGTAATAGCAACTGGAGCGCACTGACTGCATTCATAAAAAATATATATATACATAAATAATAACCAACCTGATGCACCCATAATGGGCCATTATTTTATCCGATGTACCAATAATGGGTCACCCAATAATGGGCCATCAATATCGCCCATCACATCATTAATGGCCCATCTATTTAATCTGTTATGGAACACAAATCAATTCTACAATATCATAAAATTTGAAAGAAAAGGAACTAAAACCATGATGTATATTTTAAAACCTGTTTATTCATTTTATAACTACAATACAACTACATTAAATATCTAAAAACTGAAATATAACTGAAATATAAATTTATTAACTTAAACATCTAAAATTAAATTTACTTAAAAATTGTTTTTAATGTTGCCGGTGATGTATCGCTTTGCTTGTCACAGCTGGTTTGTTGTTGCAAATATCGACATTTCCGAAAAAATAATTTCTACCAGTACACGGGTTGGCCCAATACAGGGACAGTGTATCAATTCTTTATCCCATGATGGGCCACGCTATTTTGACAGTGGAATCTAAGTTTTTTGTCATTTAATCACTGTACAATTTGAATTATACATACTATCGTAATGAATAATAGTTTAAGTCAATAAACAGGCATTATAGTACGTAAATAAAATTTTTGAAAAATTCACTTACCTTAACAGATTTTTTAAGCAGACGGTAAACAAGCGCAAATTTTCTTCTCTCTTGCAGAATACACCTTACACTTCGCACAAAGTTAAGGAATGAATTAAATTCCAATGCTAAGGGATCATCGCAGGTAGTAGCCGATGACCCTAAGGTACTATAGAGCCTTAACTTCCACTGCCTAAGGTAACAATAGAGCCTTAATTTCCCGACATTTCTAAAGGGTGGCCCATTATAGGGGCATGGCTCATTTACCCATTGGTAGAAGTATGATTTCGAAATAGTATGATCAACTCCCGTAACGACAGATTTCAATACCGCAAAACTTCTATTTTCGGCCAGTTTTTCTTGCATAATTCATGAACTGACTATTGTTTGACGGTCGCACTGCGAATGGGCCGACAAAAGCCCGAAGCAGTCGTTAATTCTCGATTATTTCGAGCTTTGGATGAGTGATTTGGCCAATGCTAGAAGTGGCCAGTCCTTTATCGAAATAGCAGAACTTCAGACATATATATATATATATATATATATATATATATATATATATATATATATATATATATATATATATATATATATATATATATATATATATACACATATAATATATATATATATATATATATATATATATATACACATATATTATATATATATATATATATATATATATATATATATACACATATATTATATATATATATATATATATATATATATATATATATATATATATATATATATATATATATATATATATATATATATATATATATATAGGTGTGCTTGTTATTAAATATAAACTGTGTTGAAGTGATGAAAGTATTTTTCAGAACTGTATGCTCGTGTATGCTCGTGTATGCTTCGTGTATGTTCGTATATCTAAAGAGGAACACATTTATTAAATTATTCAACGGATAAAAAGAAAATAAACATCATTGTACACGAAACTTCTCATTTAATTATTAAAAGATCATAGTGACGTTACTTTGCCTGGCAGTGATTAAATAGACAAAAATATTATTGTAATAGATTTGCTTGGGGAGAACCATCTGCTTATCTGTAATCTCTTTCGTTTCGATTGGATCTATCAGATGTCTGTGACAAGAACCTTTTTTTCATATTTTGTGAATGCTTGTGTGTGGCAAGTTGTAACCACATAAGCTGTTTTTCCCTCTTCCCTCTAATGGACTAATAAAAATTAGCATCTTAAATAATTTGTATGGTTTTATTACTGAATTATGTGATAAATATACTAAAATAAATTAATATCTGATATTTATGTATGATGATCATAAAGTTTTACATGTCGATTGCAAAAATAGAACAAATTTACTACAGAAACTTTATATAGTGAATTTAGAAATTTCATTTTGTTCCAACGCTTCTTGAACCAGTTTTGCCTTTACTGATGAAAATGATTCAGCAACTTGCATATTACGCATGACTTACTTACAAAGAAAAAGAAACATACTTTTTGCACCAATCTCGAAGTGAGAGCTTTTTGCTTTTTTTATTCTGAATGCGATTGGAATTCTTTATACTAATTAGATCCTGATGGAAATTTTTCTATCAAGATAATTAAATCAGTTGAAAATTTGCAACGAAAAAAGTGTAACTCATTATACAATGGAATGTTACAATGCATGAAAATTATTTTATTATGTTTTGTAGTTTTAGACGAAATTTTCGGTCTATTTTGGTTTAATTTAATGTCACTGTATACAATCTTTAGTTAAAAGCTATATATATATATATATAGTTATTTATATATTTATAGCACAATAAAATGTATTATATATTTTTAGTTCATTACCTGTCAACATTATGTTAAAATCATTATTCCATTTAAATTCATTTTACACAACAAGGATGGAATATATATTATTTAGAAGATAACCTTAGTAATATACCCTACGAAACTCAAAAATTGTTATATATGTTTTGTGACACATTGTGAAAAAAATTGATTTTCTTGAGTATTTACCCTAATATTGCTTCAAATTCAGAATATATGCTTCAAATTCCATATACACTGGTGTAAGAAATTAAAAGAATTTGCAGACTTGGTCGATTATCTCTAGAACTACAGTACCGATTTTAATGAAATTTGATATGTACATACACTGATACAATACAAAACAAACAACCATTCAATAATTGTAATGCACACACATGATCGTGCGTAACACTCAATGGAGTCGAAAGGTATCAAACAGCGGTTGCAGAATAAACAAAAAAATGGGTTAATAGATGGGTTAATAGGGGGTATGGTCCCCTCTTACAGATATACAGGTCTCGCAGAATTATTTCATACTTGAAATAAGGCAGTTTATCATTTCCTGTGGCAATTGGACCCACTCGTTCAGCAACGCTATTTTCATTCCCTGGATGGTTCTCGGAGGGGGGTTGCGAGTTACAATTGCCCTAACCAGAGCGTCCCAGACATGATCTATAGGGTTAAGGTCTGGAGATCTGTGTGGCTAATCGATCCGGCGAATATCCTCACTCTCTAGAAATTCGTCGACCAGAAGAGCTCTATGTGGCCTCGCGTTATCGTCCATTAAAATGAACTCAGGCCCAACTGCACCCCTGAAAAGGCGAACATAGGGCTCCAAGACCTCATCCCTATACCTCACACCAGTCACAGTGCCTCTTTCAAAGACATGGAGAGGTGTGCGGACATCCAACATGATGCCTGCCCAGACCATTAAACCTCCTCCGCCATAATGGTCGATTTCGCGGACATTGGAGGGTAGGTAGCGGGTCTCTGGTTCTCTCCATATGAACGTACGGCGAGATTCGGTGTTTAGGCTGAACCGGGACTCATCAGTGAAGAGAACGGTCGCCCATTGATCCATACTCCAATCTCTATGCTCTCTGCACCATGATAAACGGATTCTCCTGTTCGTAGAAGTGTTTGGGACACAAACAGCAGGTCTTTTTGCAAACATCCCTCTCTCATGAAGTCTTTTGGAAACAGTCACCCTTGATACACGGGTTCCTGTGGCTGCATACAAGTCACGAGAGAGCTGAGAATCTGTAGCACTCCTGGTACGCCTGGCTATAATCGACAAATGTCGATCTTCTCTGGCCGTCGTGGGTCTTGGACGACCTTGCCCAGGCTTTATCTTATATTGAACTCTCTGCAAATTTGGACTTCAGATTGGCCTGCTTCTAGCCTCCCCACAATTCGCCACCTCATTCCATCATCTAAACGTTGGTGGTTACTCATTTTTACTGTTACAATTTGAAATTAACCGATTGCTGCAAAATAACACCAAGAAATTCGCCGAGGTGTGCTAGCGAACGAAATGAGTCTTAACTTAAGCGCGCTTATAAAACCTGTTTCTCTACTGGCTCCGTCTACACACATGTGTACGCTTACGTATTTGACGTACAAGATTTGCATTTTTGTCTAGAAGCAGTGGTTTTACATTCAGTTTAGTTCTTTTCATGAAATTCGATAAAATATGCAAATTCTCTTAATTTATTTCACCAGGGTACATATAGATACATCCATACATACAGACATGCACACATACAATTGTGGAGAATTTTCTTTTGGGCTCCTGACATATGTATTGCACTTCTACATTTCCCCGCTATTTGTAAAAAATTGACAGGAAACTCTGAAATTTCGAAGCGCAAATTCAATAAGATAGCAGAATTGTATGAATATATATATGACAAGCATGAATTGGCCTGATTACATAGGCAAATTGAAGTATCTTTCGATATTTGGGATTTCGTGAAGAATTGAAAATATAAACACTATTTACTTGTTTTGAATTATAAAAAGAAGATTTCGAGTTTTTTTCACGACATGAGATGAAATATGCTTGAGAAGAAATGGGTGTGATTTTAATTTCAGTAATTAAATATCTATTGCTGGAAATATTCGTAGCATTGCCAATCTTGTAATTGAAACGCAGAACTCCAGATCATTTCAAATATTCCTCTGTATAATCACGAAATTCCTTAAATACTGGGTGTAGTATTCAGTTGTCGGGCCTTGATCGATCTCTGATGTTATGTCTTCTGTTAATATTATTATCCAAAACATTGTAAGTATTGTTTTGCATTCACTTCGATTATAATAATATAGAAAAAGACACACTAAAAATCCCTAGAATTATAAGTATATATTATTTTATAATTCCTGACAATGCCCCTAAACCAATTATTTTTAATAAATATCAAACACCAGTAAATGAAGGATATCACCGAATTGTTTTCAATTATATTGTCTGAAATGAGTGATTCAAACCAGCGAATTGTTTTGAATTGATTTTCTAGTACTTACAACTATTTACGTTTAGTAGTGCCTAAAATGTACCAATTGTAGCGGAATATACATTCTAAATATATCAATTGTGTTAATCGAGTATTTATAATAATTTCGTGTAATGCAATCATTGTACACTTTGTAACAGTTAATTATATTTGTTGAATCTTAGCCTAAATGTTTTATTAAGTCATCGATTTTTGGTTTCACTATTACGTCTTGACTAGGAATAAGAATAGATTATTCTTTATTGGAAATTCGGTACATTTTCGAAATACATATGATCAATAAGAAATAAGTAGTTTTGATGCCGAAAGAATATATTTGTTCTCCTGAAAGTAATTCCGCGACACGTGGATTACTATATCTAGATGATTACTAAAGGGAAAAATTTATTGTAGATTATAAAGAATGACATTTCCTTAAAAATACAGAATATCTGTATTAAACCTAAATACCTCTTTCACTCGTGACTCTGATGTACTTATGATAATAAAATTAAAATATTTATAAATATTTATAAATATTTATATATATATATATATATATATATATATATATATATATATATATATATATATATATATATATATATATATATATATATATATATATACATATATATATATATATATATATATATATATATATACATATATATATATATATATATATATATATATATATATATATATATATATATATATATATATATATATATATATATATTTATATATATATATATATATATATATATATATATATATATATATATATATATATATATATATATATATATATGTATATATATGTATATATATATATATATATATATATATATATGTATATATATATATATATATATATATATATATATATATATATATATATATATATACACTGCTGGCCACTGTAAATGCAACACCCTGAAGGAAACATGCAAATAACGTGAAATTTACAACATGCATTAGAGGAGGTGAGATATGCAAATGATTAGAATTTCAGCGCAGATGCATCACGCGCGCCTGTGGCGCCACTTCAAAGCGCTACTTAAGGCTTGGAGATTTCGACGATTTCAAGTTCGGCAATTGTTTTATTCTTGTGGTTTTTTCAAAAAATCGATCAATTATGCCTCGTCGAAAACAGCGATCATCTTTTGATCAAGTATCCGAGTTCGACAGAGGAAGGATAGTGGCCTACCGAGATTGTGGATTATCTTTCAGGGAAATCGGTAGTCGTGTTGGACTAAACCAAACAACTGTAATGCGGATATGTGATCGTTGGATGCAGGAGGGCATCGACCTCAGCGCACCACTTCACGTGATGACAGGCAAATTGTGCGCATGGCAGTGACGGATCGCTTAGTCACATCACGAACCATAGCACAGCACATGCAGTCTGTAACGCATCATCCAGTGTCTGCGCGTACCATTCGACGCCGTTCACAACAGAGTGGTCTGTCCGCAAGACGTCCATTGCTTTGTCTACCCTTGACGCAGAACCACAGACGTCTCCGCCGCCAATGGTGAGATGACAGAAGGATGTGGACGACAGAATGGAATGAAATTGTCTTTACTGACGAGTCACGCTTCTGTCTGCAACACCACGATGGTCGCATTCGAGTCTGGAGACACCGTGAAGAGAGGATGCTGAACAGCTGCTTTTTGCACCGTCACACTGGTCCTGCACCGGGTATTATGGTATGGGGCGGTATTGGATATCACTCTCGCACACCTCTAGTACGCATTGCCGGTACTTTAAACAGCCAGCGCTACATCTCCGAGGTGTTGGAGCCAGTTGTCCTTCCTTACCTTCAGGTCTTGCCCACAGCCATATTTCAACAGGATAATGCGCGACCACACGTGGCACGCATTGTCCAACGGTTCTTCGTCAATCGCCAGATTGAATTGCTTCCCTGGCCGCCTCTCTCTTCGGATCTTTCAGCGGTAGAAAACATGTTATCTTCAAAATAAATTTTGTTGTGATATCTCTTGTCTTTCTTGGTGTTGCAATTTGGGTGGCCAGCAGTGTATATACACTCAAGAGCCAAAACATTATGACCACCCCTACATTTTGCAATGAATTCGTCTGGATGACGTGGAAGGCACGTGATCAGGTGGAAGTGGTATTTAACTGCTGCTGGAGAGTCTGAAGAATCATTCTTTCACTTACTTCTGTGTGTGATGGGAAAGGCTGCGGATCTAAGCGACTTTAATAGAGGGCAGATTGTAATGGCTCGAAGGCTCCGAACAAGTATTTCCGAAACTGCACGACTCATGGGTTGTTCGCTACCTATAGTTGTTAGTACTTATGCAAAGTGGATGAATGACGGTGAAACCAGCAGTAGACGACATGGTGTTGTACGTCCACACGCTATCAAAGAAAAAGGTCGTCGGACACTGTCTCGCATGGTGAAGCAAAACCGGAGCCAGACAGTGGCTCAGCTGACAACCCAATACAATGCAGGGCCAAGTAGAATAATATCGCAGCACACTGTTCAGCGGACACTGTTGGATATGGGGCTACGCAGCAAACGTCCCACTCGTGTGCCTTCGCTGACCAAGCGTCATCGCCAACTGCGCCTGCGCTGGGCCCGGGAACATCGCGACTGGTCCATGGATCAGTGGGAGAGAGTTGCCTGGTCCGATGAATCACGGTTTGTCATTCATCATGCCGATGGCTGTGTCAGGATAGGCAAACTGTTGCTTCCTCAATGTACAGTAGGTCATACACAGGCCGGTGGTGGCGGTATTATGCTTTGGGGGATGTTCTCTTGGGCGTCTCTGGGACCCGTGGTTGTGGTAGAGTAGACCATGAATGCTACAGGGTATCTGAACATCATTGCGGACCAGTTGCACCCTTACATGGCCTCTGTTTTTCCAGCTGGAAATGGAATGTTCCAACAGGACAACGCCCCGTGTCACAAGGCTAAAATTGTGTTGGAGTGGTTCCAGGAACATGATGCTGAATTCCAGTTAATGTCCTGGCCGCCTAACTCACCGGATCTCAATCCGATAGAACACAATTGGGATGTCATGGGACGGCAGCTCAGAGTTCAAAGACCACCAATTCGTAATATCTCGGATTTGCGTGACCGTTGCTTAAACATCTGGTACAATCTGTCTAAGGCCATCTACCAAGGACTTATGGCATCCATGCCAAGGCGGGTTGAAGCTGTGTTGCGTGTCAAAGTGGGTCAACTCGTTATTGACAGGTGGTCATAATGTTTTGACTCTTGAGTGTATATATATAATGTGGGTGTAGGTGTGCACGGTCACCCATATACATCCGTACATCCATGTGGATGTGTCAGTGCGTGTGTGGGTCAGTTGGTAGGGGGGGGGTGTAAAAGTGCAGCATAAGATAAAACCAAAATATAACAAGAACATAAATTCTGTTATTGAAACGGAAGTCATGAATTAGTGCAATACGAAAGAAAAAGTACCAACGCAAATAACGTGGAGGAAATTTAAAAATCCTAAAAATTATCGTTTAATTCCTTAATTTCAAAACATTTTAAATATTTTTAACTTCGTGCAAGGGATCAATAGCGGTATTTATAAACGGGTTAGTATTTTCGAATTTCATTGCAAATATATCTGAGCGAAACTTGTTTAGTATACGAATTAAGTGTCGCCGCTTTAATACTATGAAATTATTTATAACTTAACATTTTTTTGTTACTTTAGCGACGGAAATCCTTAAAACATTCTTATGCCTTTTTTTATTATGGTAAAAGAAAAAAAAAACCGTTGATATAACTGCCATAGAAGTTAGATTTAACAAAATAATTTAGTTTGTACAAACATCTCAATTGAAACTTAAACTAAATATAAATTATTCCAAAGTAAAAATAATGCAAATTTTAAAAATAACAAACAAAATTTTGGATTGAAAATTTTAAACTATTTGGATCTGTATTCAGATTTTAACACTTCTAGGATAAGCGGTAGCTCTGTCAAAAGAAATAAAATGATAGACAGATGGAAAAAATCTCTGAAAATGAAATAAAACATAAAAGTGAAAAAATTCAATTTATTCTAGCATAGGAATCTATATTGCTTAGAGAAGCCGCTGCCGACGTTTTGGCAGAGCTTTTTTCTGGAAAGAAAAAGAAAAAAACACATGCGGCTTCGACGCATTCATTGTTCAAGAGATGGAAATGTAACATAATTGTTGGAGAAGAAATACTCACATAGAAAAACTAGTAGGAAAATTCAATCTAAATATTCATGACCATGCTTTTGAGTTTCCAAAAAACTTAAATAGATATCTTAAGAGAAAGTTTTCAAAAATGAAGAATTTATTTTTTTTAACGGAAAAAAAAAATACTGTAATTTTTTTTTCTTCTACAATAACGAGAAAACTCTCAAAATTGTAAGTTAGGAATGGAATTTTAGATAGACTGTGTCTAAATGATCGGATAAAAATTTTAAACTTGTGTATGCACTGACATTTATAAACAGAAACTTTCAAATTGTCCCTCCTAAGTAAATAATCAAACTCGATAGAGTAATAAAACTCGGTTTAGAAATTTATAACAAATAATCTATATATATATATAAAACAGTTCCGTAACTGACTCATTCATTCACTGACTGACTGACTGACTGACATACAACGCACAGACCAAACCGCTGGACCTAAAGGGCTGAAATTTTGCATGGCGATTCTTCTAATAGTTTAAGGGTGCACTAAGAAAGATTTTTCAAAAATTCTTCTTAGATTTTTTTAAATAAAATTTTTAAGCTGTTTTTTAAACTTTTTTTACGTTTGCGTTTAAAATAATACATTGAGGGTTATAAAATTTATATCACGAGAAAATCATAAAAATTCCTTCAAAATGAATTTTTTTTCGAATTTTTATCTCCATTTCCTGATTTTTGGTGAATTTTTAAAGATTCATTTTTAGAATTTAATTTATTAAATGCTGATCACGTGATTTCTTTTTCTGGTACTTTCAATAAATTTATCGTCACGTGCGTAACAACTAAATGGAGAAAAAAAATATTTTTTTCTCTTTCTAATGCAACAGACGATTGGATATTATCCAAAAAAATGCATATCCCTTACGATTTTTTTATAAATATATATATATAGATGGATATATATTTTACAAAAATTGTATACATGGATCATCGCATTTATTATAAATATATATATTTACTTTTTGGCATAAATTGCATACGTTGACCGTTGTATTTAATTTGAATGTACTCCGTAGCGAAGCGTGGGTTTTCAGCTAGTCTATATATATAAAACTGTTCCGTAACTGACTGACTGACTGACTGACTGACATACAACGCACAGACCAAACCGCTAGACCTAAAGGGATGAAATATTGCATGGCGATTCTTCTTATAGTATAGGGGTGCACTATGAAAGATTTTTGAAAAATTCTTCTTAGATTTTTTTAAATTAAATTTTAAACTGGTATAGTAACTTTTTTTAAGTTTGCATTTAAAATAATAATTTGAGGGTTATGAAATTTATATCACGAGAAAGATCATAAACATTCCTTTAAAATGAAATCTTTTTCGAATATTTACCTACATTTTCTGTTATTTGGTGAATTTTTAACGATTAAATTTTAGAATTTAATTCATTAAATGCTGATCACGTGATTTCTTTTGCTGGTACTCTAAATAAATTTATCGTCTCGTCCATAACAATGAAATAGACAAAAAAATATTTTTCACTTGCTAATGCGGCAGACTATTGGACATTATCCAAAAAATATTAAAATACAGTAAAAGATATGTTCCTCAAAATGTACTATATTAACTGTACTATATTCTTTAGTATGTTCTATTAGATTTAATTTGAATATTTTCTTCTATATAATTTTGTCTATAAAAATATCCGTTACGATTTTTTTTATAAATATATTTTTTCGTTTTTTTTACATCAATTGCATATCTTGATCGCTGTATTTATTATATATATATTTATACATTCTTTTGGCCTTAATTGCATATATTGACCGTTGTATTTAATTTCAATGTACTCAGTAGCAAAGTGCAGGTTTTCAGCTAATAAATAAATAAAAAAATTACCTTTTTTATTGCGTTTTAACTCCATTTGCACATTTCAGCCTGTTTTCAACATGCATTTTAATTACTTTCAGCATTTAAAAGAATTAATAAAGTTTATTTAGTATCATTTGACATTTATTTTCCCTTTAAATGTTGAACTAATAAGATTTATCTTACAACATATTAAACATAATATTTAATGACATCTTGAACAGAAACGGAAACCTGTTGAATGCTGCAAATTCCATCAAAATATTGACACTAGCTTTAACGTTCTTGTTTTTAGGATCTTACAGCTAACAAGAGAAGAAAAAACCTTATTATTTTCACAGTGAAAACAATTCACTTTTCGGATCTTCCTGCAGCTCCCAAATGATTTTTCGCAATGAAAAGAACTTCGTGATACTTCATTTTTAACAAGACTTCAGATATTATTCTATTTACGGGATCTTTGATATTAACCTTTAGCTTACGGGGCCCATATTTCCGATTTTCTCTTTAGAACGGGAAATTTCATACCCCCTTTGTAAGAACGACCATCAAGGAGGAACCACTAATTGCCTCACTCGGACCGTGGGAGAGTGTTTGCTACCCCGGGGGGTGGGGAGTGTTTACGAGAAGGAGTGTTTCCAATTTCCCTAATTCCCCTTCACATGGACAGACCGGCTATTTGTAAACATATTGTGACGACAAGGGGCTTTGTACATCTCGTTTATTTATTGTAACATGCGTTACCATTATTTATCGATTATACTATTTTAATGGTGGGAAAGTTTTCAGAACAATTTCCAAGTAAAAAAAAAGATGAATTTTAAGAAAATAAAGGAATATGTACAATCGAAAATAATACTAAAATTATTTATCTGCTCACATGTATATATATATATATATATATATATATATATATATATATATATATATATATATATATATATATATGTGTGTGTGTATATATATATGTGTATATATATACATATATATATATATACATATATATATACATATATATATGTATATATATATATATATATATATATATATATATATATATATATATATATATATATATATATATATATAAAACAGTTCCGTAACTGACTCATTCATTCACTGACTGACTGACTGACTGACATACAACGCACAGACCAAACCGCTGGACCTAAAGGGCTGAAATTTTGCATGGCGATTCTTCTAATAGTGTAGGTGTGCACTATGAAAGATTTAAAAAAAATTATTCTTAGATTTTTTAAAATTAAATTTTTAAGCTGTTTTTTAAACTTTTTTTACGTTTACATTCAAAATAATACATTGAGGGTTATAAAATTTATATCACGCGAAAGATCATAAAAATTCCTTCAGAATGAAATTTTTTTCGAATTTTTACCTCCATTTCATAATTTTTGGTGAATTTTTAAAGATTAATTTTTAGAATTTAATCTATTAAATGATGATCACGTGATTTCTTTTTCTGGTACTTTCAATAAATTTATCGTCACGTGCGTAACAACTAAATAGACAAAAAAAATATTTTTTTCTCTTTCTAATGCAGCAGACGATAGGATATTATCCCAAAAAAATGCATATCCCTTACGATTTTTTTATAAATATATATATAGAGATAGATATTTTACATCAACTGTATACATTGATCATCGCATTTATTATAAATATATATATTTATTTTTTGGCATAAATTGCATACGTTGACCGTTGTATTTAATTTGAATGTACTCCGTAGCGAAGCGTGGGTTTTCAGCTAGTATATATATTTATATATATATATATATATATATATATATACACATATATTTACATATATATATAAATATATATATACATACATACACATATATATATATACATACATACATATATATATATATATATATATATATATATATATATATATATATATATACATACATATATACATATATATACATACATATATACATACATATATAGATATATTTATACATATGTAAAATCAATGCCTAGGAGCTGAAAATTTCCCTAATTAGCAGCAGATATTTCCTATTCCCTCTTAAATTTCCCTCGGAAATATTTTCAACTCTCCGCCAAATTAGACTCCCGCTGATCCAATTTCCTGCATCCGCTGCGGTCTTTAAGTAAACAGGGGGAAAAAAACTTTGGGACGACAGCTATCCCAAACCCGTCTTTTTGGAGAGTAGGGTCTTGGGATACATGCTATCCCAGCCCGTAAGGAAAAGGTTAAGTCTGTTAGACATTAAAGCAAAAAATATTACAAACTTACAGTGTTTTAAGAGTACTTGTGTGGTATATTCTAAGTCCAATAAAAAATATTTTTTAGTTAGAAATTCACATAATAAATAAAGGATCTTGCTTGATCTCTCCCCTTCAGGACTATCTAATGTCGTCCATAATAGTTTACAAAATGGAGCTCTATAAAATAAAAGTTTCAATGCATTAGGATATCATATCATCATTAGGATAGAAAAAATATATTTTGTCCTTTTTTCATAATTTAAACATACTTTTTAAACTGTTAACTTATTTTAAACTGTTTAATTCCTAAATTTTAAATATTAAACACAAATTTAATAGTCCAAATTTTTGTTTCATTACTTAAAATTTTCGTATTTAGCGCAAACTAAATCTTTTAGAACGACATTTTAAAATGGGGTGTTACCTTTTCCATGTGCAATGAAGTATGGATTAAAAAAAATATTTAGCTACTTCTATACAAATATTTGTATATAAGTTGTCAAAACAGAATTACAAGGAAACGTAATAATATTTTCAGAAATTTGAAATAAAATATAGTATGCGCGTGTAACAACATCATATGACAAATGCCTGAATGTTATTCTTTAAAGGGCCGTGTGCACTAATGGCAGCTGGAGCACGTAAAATCCGTCGTGGCTGCAAAGTCCTCCAAGTTCTCGAATTTATCTTTGGAGGTGCGGGGTCAAGTCTTCCGGTCTCGGCACTTGACTCAGTTCTAAATTGCGGGACCGGCTTGTAGGGGGTAATGCTGGTTGTCACCGTAATATATTTATTTAGTTGTAATATTAGTGGTAGTACGAGTAATTAGAGAGTGATGCTCATATGTATAGTTCCAAATCAATTTATTAAACCAATCATAAAACATATACAAACAACATTATTCATTGAAGATTTCCGAATTTCTATTTCATTAACACCATATATCTACATATACATTTCAAATTACCTTCCTTCCTATATCTTATCAATACATTAATTCTGTTTATTTATCTAACCTCCATTCTCATCAATATCAAACTACTAACCTTTTTATCTGCTCCCTAACATTGTTATATTATTCTACATTCTTAATTGCTATACATAAACACATTACAAAATTATTGCAAGATACTACTTCAATTAATATGGATATACACAAGCACTATTTTATGATAGATATTCTATGCATAAATGTAAAGATTTCACCTAATCTGCCCTATCTAATTAACTACGCTCTCTAGTAGGCCTTGGGCATTGCTAGGATAAGTCAAAATACTCTCCTACCTTTTCTGACGACACATCGACATCACAAGCCTTGCTGGGAGAAACATAGGGCTCTTTCGGGCAGCGGGCTGGTCGGTTCCGGGGGAACTGCGGTCACTATCTGTTGCGGCGTCCTCACGGCGCACGTCTCCGAGAATACACTCGCGTTGGGAGAGCGTTCGTCACTCCGAAGGTCCGTACCTCATCATAAGCATGGCTGGGGGGTCATCGGGGTCTCTGGTCCAGGGTAACAGCTGCGATCATCGGTATGCGGCGGACTCAGGGTGCTTTTCTCCGCATCTAGGCATTTGCTACGGGGGCGCGTTGGTCCAGGGGAAACGGCTGCTCCTCTCTCGCTAAATGACAGGTTAGTCGGTCGGCCTCTCCGGTATTGGGGTCTGCATCTATCTCATATCGGTTTGCTTTTTCGGGTACCGAGGACTTGGCTTGTCTCTCCGGTATTAAGTTAGCAGCCCGTCATCTTCTTCTCTCTTCCTTCGCTGTCTACAGGGGCTTACGTGTTCTTAGTGAAAGATCTCAAATCGTTCTGCTCTCTCTAAAAAACTTTTCCTCTCGAGCTCAACTTCCATCATTAAATATTCAGGCCCTCATTGGTGGCCACCTTCTGTCCTATGGGTCGATCCGGGACCCCTTCATTGGCCGATCACCTATTTTTATATTCCTATCTTCTCCAATCCATATTGACGGGGGCGTTCGCCCTTGCACCTGTCTGGGGTTTCTTACATTTTTGACTTCCCACGCTCTCGCCTGGGCCTCCTGTGGCTTTTCTAACGCCGGTCAACCTCGTGAATTGCCCTACCCCTTTTCTTCTCCTAACTGTGACTCCGTTTTCACATTTTCCTCAGCTCATTATCACCAGCTGGGCCCTTCGTTAAACGCAGCTGTTGACCGTTTTCTCATTTCAATTGCCCCCTCTCAACTTGTTATCTCTCCTTGCCATTCGCATACGCGGTACATTATCCCGCTGTTCAAGGCATTTCTTTTGTCTGATTTTTTGAATTCCGTTTTCTATCGCCCCTTTTCTGAACACATGTCGTGTCTCCACGACACTGGTCACCTATATGGTGCCCCCCTTAAATAAACGTCCAGCAGTCACGGTTGCAAGTGTAATAGATTAAGTTCCAAAATTGCAATATGTAACAACATATTCTTTAAAGTGTGTATATATCATTTGGTGAATGTGGGAATCAAAATTCAAGCCACCTCGTCTCAAACCAATTTCCTGATCTCTAGATGACCCTGAAAATGTAGAGACATTTATAGAGAAAATATGCTCACTTCTACCCAGACTTGGGTGTATATAATTTGAAGTGGCACTCTAAATAAATTTCATACAAACACAGTTTATACATGAAACAATGTTTATTGAATTCGTTGCACATATAGAATTTGCTTTTACAGCAATAAGCATACGTACTACTTGTACGGAATATATATATTAACATTCAATGGAAATACATATTGCCAATACTCACAAACCAGCAGAGAGTCAAACAAGCAGTACTGCCACGTAAACTTTGGGCCCCCTAAGCACTAGCGCAGGATAACACCTGGAGCTACTTACCCCGTAGCTCCCTCTCGCTTATCTATCAACTTTAACAACCTTCTTTCAACCTTAACAACCTTCTTTTATTAATGACGCTGCATGGTATTTATACTAATCGCGTATGCCGAAATTAGCATATCTCAAGCAGCTTCTTTAATTCATTCACTCAAAAGTTCGATTCTTGTGAATCGAATCTTGTGTATACCTTACACATTTCACTGGGAATTTAAATTGTCAAAAATGTTATAAAGGAACGATTTAAAAGTACATGTATGATACCAATGCACTTGAATAATTACGAAAAAACTAAGTACGATCTAGATAAATTCGCCTGTTTAAAATGTTTGTATGCTATGGAAACTGGTATATAAAGTATTTTTTCAACTGCTATCAACTTGTCGTATATGCAGGAACATGGTTCAATGGTTAACAAATTCCACATGAGAGAAACAACAGCAGCCGTATAATAAAGATTTAGTTCAAAAGCATTATTACACATGAAAACCCCAGAGGATTAAAAAGAGACCGCATGCAGCAAATTTAATACATGGAGATAAGCTATGGATAAAATATAAAGGAATATTATTGGTTAGAGAAAATTAGTGTAAAATATTAATGCAAAATAATAATGTAAAAAAATGTAAAATATACAGGCAAAATATAATGCTTCATAATGTGATATATACATGTGTAAGGTATACACAAGATTCGATTCACAAGAATCGAATTTTGAGTATATGAATTAAAGAAGCTGCTTGAGATATGCTAATTTCGGCATACGCGCTTGGTATAAATACCAAGCAGCTTGATTAAAAGATGAGGTGTTATTAAGGTTGAATGAGGGGTTGAAAGAAGGTGTTGTTAAGGTTGATAGATAAGCGAGTTAGGGGAGCTACGATGTAAGCAGCTCCAGGTGCGATCCTGCGCTAGTGCTTAGGGGGCCCAAAGTTTACGTGGCAGTACTGCTGGTTTGACTCTCTGCTGGTTTGTGAGTATGGCAAAGTGTATTTTTATTGAATGCTAATATATATATTGCGTACAAGTAGTACGTATGCTTATTGCTGCAAAAGCAAATTCTATATGTGCAACGAATTCAATAAACATTGTTTCATGCCTAAACTGTGTTTGTATCAAATTCATTTAGAGTGCCACTTCAAATTATATACACCCAAGTCTGGGTAGAAGTGAGCAATTCACTCTATACATGCCTATTAAACAAGTGAAAAAAATTATTTAGAAAATAACAGTTACATTTATTCATGTTCTTATTCCTATTTTATAAAAGTAAACATTATTTTTTTGCACAATGTTTTTCTCTCAAAACTAGCTAAAAGCATTATAGCCCAGTTAACAATAGGAGATCGGTACGCTATGGCCCGGTCAGAAAAGATGTCAAGCGAGGGATCTGTAAGTTACTGGTTCGATACCTTACGCTAATAAAAGCACCTACGTGTTCACTACGGGCGGCTGCTGCAAGGAAAAAATCTGTCGTAGCAGCAATGTCCTCCAAGTTCCCAAATATTAACTCTGAAGGTGCGGGGTCAAGTGTTCCGGTCTCATAGCTTGAATTTTTTCAAAATTACAGGACCGGTGCGCGTGTAGAGTGGACCCATTCCCTGTGGTGCAACCAGGGCAACACATGCAATGCATGCGGCGAAGTGGTCACACATTTCTGGCTTCTCTCGGGAAAAGAGCTTCGTTCAGCTTCCTGTCATCGTAAATAAAAACAATAGGAGATCCAGGTAAGGGATATTTTTGAAACATCAACTATAACGAAATATGCTATCCGAGAAACATACAAATATTTCTTAACTGAATTAAAAAAATAGGCATATTGTTTTAAACCTAGACACAGGTACAATAGAAGTTCTAAAATCTTAAAGAAATGCAATATCTACTATACAATAATAAAATAAAACATAAAATTAAGAAATATCTATTAAAAATTTAAATATTGCAATGAAAAATAACGATCTTACGATATTAAAACAAAATTCTGTATTACTTTCCTTAACTTCCCTGAGTTAAGTATAGAATTTCAACAATTTTAAAACTCCCGTTATTATCTTATTACTGCCAACATTATTAAATCGTAAAATTTAAGCTCGAAAGTTTCGAATAAACTGGAACATACTCTCTAAACTGGTAAGTGGCAGTTGCAAGCATTTAAAATAAAATTCAGGTTTCTTCAAAGATTTATTGCGACTTCTTGAAATAAAATACTGTTTAAGGTCATGTTTCTTGGCATTTCTCATATATTATGGTGGATAGAAGCAGGTCACACAACCCTTCACATAGTTCAGCTTTTTATAACGTTTGTGGTAATGAAAGAGTTTAAAATATCATTCTTTTATAAACCTCTTTGCAAACAATTTATGAAGAAAAATACATAATTTTCTTTTAAAAATTGGCTAATCATAGATCTTAAAAATATCAGTGCAATACAACAAGTTTAATTGTGTAGTCATTCAACAGTATTTGAAAGTTAAAAATTATTTTAATACTCAATTTAGTCTGACCCTCAGTTTTATGTTCAGCTGCAGATAAAAGGTTGTTGACAATATACTGAAACAAATAACAATAATTTCAATAGCTAATCACTTTAATAAAACCGTAAGTTTGAAATCTAAACATATTTCATTTGAAGACAATTATAGTTATGAAAACAATTACTTTTTGGCTCATAGTTTTCTGCTATGATAGATCTATGCATTCAAACTGAAACTAGATGCAAGAATTTCATTATAATAATCTGGAATCATTGTAATGTCGCATGCTACCATCTATATGACGAAAGACGCAATGGAGCAATAAACAGCTAAATAACTCACTCAAAAATACTAATTTACAGTATAGGATTTATTACACGTCTCAAAGTTTATCCGTATATGTCATTCATATGCTCAGACCAGTTTATTATGACCCAGAAGATAATATTAACAAATCAGCCGTTACATCTCACTGCTGTGGCTAGAGGGTTTGACTGGAATAAAAAAGATTGCTGGATAATTGTAAAGACAGTTGAACTGCGTTACTAGTAAAGAAATAGCGATGTATCGTATTTTGAACATGTGATACGGTGATATTACCCTCCTCATTGCGCTGTGTTCATTCAGGATGGAAAAACATCTCTTCAGGCCAATCAGGTATCCGGTGCAACAAAACACTACGCTGAAGTCGTTTTCAAGTATCTTAGTTCGCACAACTAATACATCGAACAGAATACCTTATTCTGTGAAAAAATGGGCATAAAAACTCTCTTTTCGGCTGTGGTCAGCCCTTATGAAGTCAGGATTGTAAGAAAATGTGTGCCTCCAGAAAACCACCAACAAAAACAAAGCTTGCCAAAATTCGTTGGCTAACACTCATAACCCTAGTGACTGGGACACAATGATCGGAAGTACTGACCTCGCCAACATAGCAAAAAGTCCCCAAACGATCCCCTCCCCAATGACGACAGCAGATGTTCGAGACAGGTGGCAGAAGCGATTGTCTCCCGGTCATCACATAATGCGACAAAGCCTTTCTACAATAGGAAGCTATGGACGGGATTAGGGACTGCAAGGTATTTACAAATGTATAGAAAACAAACAAATGCCGTCACAATACATGGATAATTGACTAGAAAAAGTGCAGCAAGTATTAGCGTAACTTCTTCCCTTGTGGAGTGTTCGAGAGAAGCTTTTGCTCATGTATACAAAGAGTGGATTCGAAACAGCTCGAAAGCATGGATCCTAAGTACATTGCCTCAACACTTCTAGCTGCTGGAGACAATGTTATGGTTTGGGGCATGATTTTATGTCACCGTTTGGACCTTTTAGTTCATGTGGGAACACGTCTAAATATCAAGAGGTATTTGAATATGATATCAGATCAAGCCAGTAATATTTAAGTTTTGTCAAACTGGAGAGGAATTCTTCAACCTGGGCAGTTCCATGCCATAAATTTCACATTGCTCAAAGAAGGGTTTGAAGAGTATTACCAAGACTTCACCTTGCTCATTTGGCCTCTACAATTCATACATCTCAATCCAATTGAAGATTTGTAGTATAAGGTCTAAAGAGGCATCACGCACCTGGAACCAAAACCTTTAAATCTTAGAAAAATGGAGATTGAAATTCATTGAATCTGGCCTCATATTCCTCAAGTCACCGACCAGCATATCTTAGAGTCCATTCCAAAGATAATCGAAGAGTAAAAGGTCTCAGTGATGTGCTGAGTAGGTGATCATAGTAAACTGTGCCCTTAATGGACTGTTCTACATGGGCTTTCAGCAATTGTTTTCTTTCATTAAAAATCTAAGAGACTAGAATCAAAGTAATACAGAAATTTGTTGAACTACAGCAATAATTACTGATCATCTTCTGCATCAACACAACACTCTAAAAGGACTTATATGTACTTATATATATATATGGTTACATTACAATATTTTATACGTAAAGAAATAACTATATGTTTATTATTTCTTTATTTTCTTAAATATTTTACTCTAATTTCTATTCTATAACTGGTCTATAAATTAAAAGAGAAATTTCTTTTTAATAAAACTTAATTCGACGATTTCTTTCAGTCATTTTATTGCTTCAATTATACAAAATATTAAGCATCCCCTTTTAAATTTTCATATAAATGGTCTTAAAGGTTGTATTTCCTAAACTCACAACTTCAGCAAAACTTCTTGACAACCTTACAGAGTTCATTCTACTAGAAAAATGATAGGAACAATCGAAAGGCATCAAGCTGAAACTTTTACACGCATGAACAACGATAGATTTTTGTGTTGGTTAAAGTTGAAATGGATTCTTGAGAATGTTATCGAAGCCGATAAATGTTTTCTTTACACATGTTTCTTGAAAAAATAATTAGAACTTAGAATGGTGAAAAAGGTTTAAAAAAAGCATGAGATTCTAAAAATTATTATTATAACACTATATTATTTTTGTCTTTATTTTTGACGACGTTGCATTAATTGGTTGCAATAATTCGTCCTTGACCCCAGGAATTCCTAAAATAATTATTTAGGCAATTTATCGCTAAACTGTAACAGAGAGTATATCATATATACATGTATATATATATATATATATATATATATATATATATATATATATATATATACCGGGTGGCCATAATTAAACTGACAGTGCTCACAGTGTTCTGTAGCGCGATCTATTTGCGATAATGACGCCACATTTTGTAGGAAGATTAAACAAGACGGGGGACGAAGGATTCCGCGAAAAAATAAATTAGTTCCAAAAGTCACCGCTAGGGGAATATTTGGCACTGTGTAATAGAAGAATGGACCTACGATAAATTCCGATGTGAACCCACACCAAACAGTTACCTTTGGTGAATGTAAGGGAATTTCTGTGACTGCATGTGGTGATTTGTCATCCCAAATTCGGCAGTTCTGGGTATTCACACTTCCATGCAGGTAAAAGTGGGTCTCGTCTCCCCATAAGATTTTCCACGGCCAATCATCATCCACCTCCATTATGGCAAGAAAGGTGAGAGCAAAAGTCAATCGCTTATCATGGTCGGGGTACAGTAATTCCTGTACACGGCTGATCTTGTACGGATAGAAGTTGATAATCTTTCGTAAGATTTTCCATACCGTACTGTAAGGCATATCCATATTCCGAGCTAATCCACGAGCGCTAGAGGTGGCAGCAATATTGTCTGGTCCTCTGTCGACAATCGCCGTGGCAACTGCTTCGATTGTATCCTGTGGTACAGGTTTTCGTCCTCTGCCTGACTGAACCTTCAGAGAACCTGTTTTCTCAAACGTCGCAACCATTGCTTTTAGCCCATTAACTGACACAGGACCGTTACCTTTACGCATTTTTTTGTGTGTTCTAAAAGCACGAAGAGCGGCTGACGCGTTGCACTGGTTGAGGTAAAAGAATTTGACCAGTAATGCACGCTCGACTAAAGAAGGAGACATTGCACATAAACTTTCAATCCGATTGATTCGAAACGTAACACATTGCTTTTTAAAACCCAAGCAGCTGGCACTGTGCCAATGGATGTAACGTGAAATTTGAATAAAGAACTTCTTCTGCTCAGCGTACGTGATATTACAGATCACGAGACTTTATCGGTGTTTATGTAGATTTTAAGCTTTTTTAAAAGTGTTGCCATATTGCACTTGAACTAAATAAGAAAATGTGCATAATAAAAGGTAATTTTATTCCGTATTAATTTGCATTTGTTAACACTCTATTTTCTATTACACAGCGCCAAATATTCCCCTAGCGGTGACTTTTGGAACTAATTTTTCTCGGAATCCTTCGTCCCCCGTCTTGTTTAATCTTCCTACAAAATGTGGCGTCATTCTCGCAAATAGATCGCGCTACAGAACACTGTGAGCACTGTCAGTTTAATTATGGCCACCCGGTATATATAACGGAGGAAGTCCTGACTTATACATCTATACACGTATCAACGCCCATCAAAAACTATTGGAGATACAGATCAGAAACATATGTATGTTTAACGTGTTATAATTTATTCCACTTTATTTGTTGTTGGAAATGAATTGTCCAAAAACTGTACAAACGAAATTAAATACCGTACAAAACCGCTCAGGAATTTCCTGTCTATAAAATGCATTAATAATATATCGGTTTAGCGTGGGAAAATCTCCTTTCCAGTGACTGACATATTTCTCGCTAAGATAGATTTCCAACCAAATCCCTTGTGAAGTGTGAATGATAAGCTATGGTGGAAGTCAGCCATTCAAATACGATTTGGAAATGTAAATAAATAGTCAGGATTTGAAATGTGACAGGACGCTTTTAGTTACGATTTTTTGCTCCAGAAGAAGTGTCTACTTTACTGAAAGAACAGGTACGAAAAGTTTTGTTCATATTGAACCAATACATTTTTAGAAATATTTCAAAATTTTAAATGAAATTTCTATGTGAAATACACAAATATATATAGGAATGGTTAACAAGTTTTAATTATTCATTTTTTTCCACTTGTTCATTAGTGAATAATTTATATATACTTATTTAGAGATCTCAGCCAAACGTTTTGTAAGGACAGTTTAGAAATATAGTATAAAACACAAAAGTTTCCATATAAAAAACGAAAATTATATTTTGCGAAAATAAATTAATAAAAAAATCCCTTTTGATTAACTGTTGCTTTGTAACTAAAATGCAGTTAACTTTTTTTTTTTTGATTTATTGAAATTACATGTACAGGATTGTCATCACAGTTAGAAATTTTACTTAGATATTATTTTATTTTTTTAGTTATTTAGCTTCTATGTTATGGAGTGCACATTCCAATATTAATCCGTGGGGTAGTTATTACATTTTTCTTTCAGGTAAATTAAAATCGCCTTCCAAGGAGCAGGATTAAGATATGTTCAGGAAAATCCATCACATACAGGAAGTTAATTTCCAAAATGATCAACAAACACAGGAAATTGGAAAATTATTGGTATACACAGATCGGATTATGTGTGGCTAAAATAGTGACTCAAGATTTATGAGAAATTAATTCACGAGAAAAATTATTACACAGTGAATTAGGTTACGCATTTTGGGTGCACAAAATTTCAACTAAATGAAGTTTTGTGCTAAAATCTGATTTTGCAGATGTTTGTGAAACCTACCCACAATTGTTAATCTCTCATATTTTCAGTATGTATTTTTTCGGTAAAGAACAGCACCACCTGAGGTAGAAATTGCTATGTACATAGCAGAGTCGTTTGATATACCCATGCAAAAATAATAAAAAAAAACTTCTAATTAAATATTTGTCGATATAATCTCCCTGATGGTATATATATATTTTGGTTCAACGATTTTAAAGCTCTTTTATCATTTCCAACAAATAAAACGTGTCATAGCTTGTTGTAAATACAGAAATTGTTGCAGTAATGATTAAGAGAATTTCTTCCCCAGAAAGAACTATTTAGTCATAAATGAATCAACCGGATCATTGATATGATGAAAAAGAAACTTTTTTAGTTCTTGATTTCACCTTTTAAATGATCTAGTAAAGAGGAACAGTATTCTACGGTTATTGTTTTGCTCTTCTTTAAGTAGTCAATAAAGATAATCCTATAGGTACCACAAAGACAGGCACACCCACACACACCCGCCCACACACACACACACACACACACACAAACATATATATATATATATATATATATATATATATATATATATATATATATATATATATATATATATATATATATATATATATCTATACATATATATATATATATATATATATATATATATATATATATACATATATATATATATATATATATATATATATATATATATATATATATATATATATATATATATATATATATATATATATATATATATATATATATATATATACTGCTGGCCACCCAAATTGCAACGCCAAGAAAGACAAGAGATATCACAACAAAATTTATTTTGTAGATAACATGTTGACCAAGTATCAAATGATTAAATTTATAGACTTCTGTGAAGTGTGGTTCCTGCCAAAATCAGTAGCCAGAGTAGCCGCCATTGTTTGAGATCACCGCTGCCACACGCCTCGGCATTGATTCAAAGAGACTTTGGATGAGTTCTTGGGGTACAGCAGACCAAGCAGCTTCCACACGTTGCCAAAGTTGATCTGCTGTGGCAGCTGGGGATGGAATCTGGGTCAATAGTAGAGCAACCATGGACCACATGTTTTCTATCGGTGAAAGATCCGGAGAGCGATGCGGCCAGGGATGCAATTCAATCTGGCGATTGACGAAGAACCGTTGGACAATGCGTGCCACGTGTGGTCGCGCGTGATCCTGTTGAAATATGGATGTGGGCAAGCCCTGAAGGTAAGGGAGGACAACTGGCTCCAACACCTCGGAGATGTAGCGCTGGCTGTTTAAAGTACCGGCAATGCGTACTACAGGTGTGCAAGAGTGATATCCAATACCGCCCCATGCCATAATACCCGGTGCAGGACCAGTGTGGCGGTGCATAACGTAGCTGTTCAGCATCCTCTCTTCACGGTGTCTCCAGACTCGAATGCGACCATCGTGGTGTTGCAGACAAAAGCGTGACTTGTCAGTAAAGACAATTTCATTCCATTCTGCCGTCCACATCCTTCTGTCATCGCATCATTGGCGACGGAGACGTCTGTGGTTCTGCGTCAAGGGTAGACAAAGCAATGGACGTCTTGCGGATAGACCACTTTGCTGTAAACGGCGTCAAATGGTAGGGGCAGACACTGGATGATGCGTTACAGACTGCATGTGCTGTGCTATGGTTCATGATGTGACTGAGCGATCCGTCACTGCCATGCGCACAATTTGCCTGTCATCACGTGAAGTGGTGCGCTGAGGTGGATGCGATCGAACACGCCGGTCCGTCGTACTCTCCTGCATCCAACGATCAGATTTCCGCATTACAGTTGTTTGTTTTCGTCCTACACGACTACCGATTTCCCTGAAAGATAATCCACAATCTCGGTAGGCCACTATCCTTCCTCTGTCGAACTCGGATACTTGATCAAAAGATGATCTTGTAATGATAATTGATGATAATTGATCGTTTTTTGGAAAAAACCACAAGAAAAACACAATTGCCGAACTTGAAATCGTGGAAATCTCCAAGCCTTTAATAGGGCTTTGAAGTGGCGCCACAGGCGCGCGTGATGTGCGTCTGCGCTGAAATTCTAATCATTTGCATATCTCACCTCCGCTAATGCATGTTGTAAATTTCATGTTATTTGCATGTTTCCTTCAGGGTGTTGCATTTACAGCGGCCAGCAGTGTATATATATATATATATATATACGAGGGTTGCAAATAAAGTAGTGACAACGTTGCCCAGAGAGTCGTAGAACATCGGGCATGCTCAAACAGGATATCGGAGGAGTGGGGTGGAGCTGTAGTCGATCTGTAGAGTACATAAAACCGTAGATCGGGTAGAGGGGGTAGTTTATGCGGGAAGTTTAAGGGGACAGTGTCGTCTCTACCGCTTTAAATCATGTTTACAAAAAGTGATCAGCGGTCGGGGATTAAAACCAAGGTTACCCGCTTCTACAGCACCATTTGCACCCGGGAGTTGTTGGAACACCCTCCGTACTCCCCTGACACTAACTCTTTCCTATTTTGATAGAACCGCGTCGAGGCATCAGATTTTCCTGACGTGCCGTCTGTGATCCGAGCATTAGTGCGCTCCATCGCTGACATCTGACATATATATATATATATATATATATATATATATATATATATATATATATATATATATATATATATATATATATATATATATATATATATATATGTATATATATATATATATATGTGTAGGTTAGTAATCAGCTGGCTGAACACGATAATATAAAACCACAATATTTATTTAAAATACTTGGACGAAACATGTACACATTTAAAAATAGATCAATATAGCATTACGTATGGAAGCTTGTTCTCTATAAAACAGTAAAACCCGTCGTTTAAACCTGCACCTGACACTACACTTAAGTCTGTCTTATCAGCGCTCGTTCTGCACTCAGTCCGCTGGCACTCAGTCCGTTCGGCTCGCTCTGCTCACGATCTACCTTCGTTCCGCCGCCCCTGTTTGCCACTACTTCTTCTCGCCGCCGCTTCTTCTTCTGTCTCGTCACGAATAAATCTCAGTCTTAAATGGAACGAAAGCTTCCCATCAGCATGACGTCACGGGAGAGTAGATTATGAATAATGAGGGAGAATGTAGCTCACTCTTCATATATATATTTATATATATATGTGTGTGTGTGTACTTAGAGTTGTGTACAATAATGCTATGCCTCTTAAAGGTTTTAGTGGTAGACTGCTTAGGTCCTGAAGTCCAGAATTGATAGAAATAAAGCAACAACGTATCGACATTTTCTAATAACGTTTTTCGATTAGTTTTAGCCCAAATTTTCAATTGTAAATAATTGCCTATCTTTCTAAGATACAATATCAGGATTTATGACGATCCCATTTTACTCTTGAAACATAAATATATAAATATATATTTTCGTGAGTAAAATCGTGAAATTATCTGCTCTTTAATGCATGCTTTTGACAGAAGTTTTTATTTTAAATCAAATGCAAGTGATTTTCGTCAAACACATCAATCCTAAAGAAAGAAGCCATTGAATTTTCGTAAACAAACATTCTCAGTTCTACAAAGATAACTTTTAAATATCTAGCTGTTGACATGCTTGAAAATTAACACTAGGTATTCTGAGTTGACAGCACTTCATAAATATTTATAAGCTGAACTTAAATATTTGAATGGACTTCACTGATATTGAAATTTCAGGTAACAGTTTCTAAAGAAAGTAAATATTCATTGTAGTGATTTGAAATTGGTTTTGTTGCTGAAAGAGACAAAATAATCTACAATTGGAATCCAGAAATGATTCTATTCTTAAACTGTGTAAAAGCAGAAAATGAATAGACATATATTATTCATATATGCATTAATCTATTATTTGAATAAATGATACACACTTAACAATATACACTATTAAATTTCCATAGAAATATTTAAATTCTGAAACAAGATTTTCACATAAGTTTCGAATATTAGTATATGGATAATATAATTTCAATTTGTTACGAGTGAGAATTTTATAGAATTTAAAAGGATTAAAACTGTTTTCTTTATTAAAATGTTGCAATTACTTTACTTAGTTTTATGAGCATTTTACTCATTGAAGAAATCCCATTATACGCACTTAGGGTAACTATTCTATACAAAAATACCGTATACAATTATATGTATTTGATATAAAAAAAGCTAAATTGTTAATTGTTTACTTTTTAGGGATAATGAATAATTTTTAGCGCAGATAATTATCGAAAATATTTTGCATACAACTGTTAAATATTTTAATACATTTAATACTGTATTATCATTTATTTCAAATATTTGTTCGAAAAAATTATATTCAAGCTAATAATATAATATTACTCACAAAAAATAATTTTTTTTCCTTAAAATAAATTATAAGTAATTATTGTAAATTAAAGATTTTTTACAAATAATTCAGTCATCACACATTTAAGATATTACACTTGATATTCAAACTGAAATCATTAATTAATATAAAATTCATTTCCCACAGCATAATATGTGATCGGATAAACATTTTTAAATGCATTTGAGAATATTTTAAAAAATTTATTAAATGTCATTCGAATAATAAATTTAATGATATGAGGAATTATTACAATAAAAATTAACGTTATCCGTTTAAAGAATCATCATTTCTTTTTCTACAATTTTAAAAGTATATGCTGGTACTGCTATTTTCGAATCATTTATTTACTTTTATTTTTATTTTTATTTTTATTTCTATTTTTATATTTAATTTTTATTTTTACTTTTATTTTTACTTTTATTTTTATTTTTATTTTCAGTTTATGTGGAATTATTCAAACTCGTATTTCTTCAAATAATCTCGTTGCTTTAGAGCTACATATGTAATATATTTTTTGTTTCAGAAAAAAAAATAAGTTATGTCAGTTTTGTGGCACATAACTTATATCAAAATGATATTACAACACAGTATTTAAATTGCTTTATAATAACACTGTAATTACAGTGTCGAAAAGAAAATCGCGGGTCTATTATGTTTAGTTACAGCTTCTCAAAATCAAGCTTTGAAACTATGTAGCCTAGATATGTAAAATATTAAATAAATGCCTCCTATCCACAGAAGGATGGATAGGAAAAAATTTATTTTAGTCTGATGTCACATCTAGGAGACGATGATGACATGATTCTCTATCACGTATTTGAACACAGTTTTGATGTATCCACGGGTTAGACAGTGTTTGTCTAAAAACAGTCAATTTAGATTTGATGTAAAAATGTTCTCTTATGTATATTTAGTTTGTTTTTCAAATACCATCCCAATGAATTTCATGGATGTCACTAGAAGTATGACAAATTTTAAAATGGGAGAATCTATAATATTCTAATGGCTGCGGATATGTGTATGTATTTTGACGATACCTCAAAAAACCCTGAAAAGAAAGAGAAGTTTTTATGCTCAATAAAAGCCTGATGTTTTTGTTTTTCTAAATAAAATTTCTGTGTTCTGAATAGTTCCTTTGTATCATTAAGCCCGTCTGCACACGGAGCAACTCAAAAGAAACTGATAACTGACTCAAATCACAAACCAATCCGTGATGAGTCGCAACCTATGTAATTGAATGGAGCTACGCACACGGCGCAACTGGTTACAAACCCGTCCGACGGGTTTACATAGGTTGCGACTCATCACGGATTGGTTTGTGATTTGAGTCAGTTATCAGTTTCCTTTGAGTTGCTCCGTGTGCAGACGGCCTAAGTTGCGGGTATGATACTTGACTAGATATTTTTCTGTGTACCATCAATATTGAAAGGGAACTTAGGGGTTGTGAGTCACACGAGAGACATTATACGTTCATATTTTGGACACAGTTGCAAGGGGCCTAGTTGCAGGGGGCAAGCGTAAGTAACTTAATGATCTCAATTATACTTGTAAGTTTTTCTTTTAGTCCCTCGAAACCGTACAGACATAAACACGTTTAATATGCTCATTGAACACTCTCGTGTTGTGCATAACATGTAAACCGACCAAGAAATTTTAAGATCATTTCCTTAGTTGATATTCTCTTCTCTGAAACCGACGGATTGCGGTTGTATGCAGATGGTTGTCATTCAGATGATTAAGTTAATACTGGAGTTGGTCTCTCTTAAACTTCTTTTACATTGCCCTCATAATTTCCAACATTCTGCTTTCGCTGTGAAGTTAAGGTTGTATGTAATGCTTTAACCTACCTGAAGTGTCGCCTTCGTCTATTTTCAAGGGGTGTTATCTTGTTCAACTCTAATGCTGCACTACTAAATATCAATTCTCCAATAGCACTCCAAAGTACCATTTATCTTTACTCTACCACTCTACATAATCCTCAAAACGTGAATTTTCATCTTCTTTCAATGTCTACATAGCGTAATCAAAAAAAAAAGAACTGTTGCCATCATTACTTTAGAGTTAATTGATGGGAAAACATATAACATTATCTATCTTATATATAAATAAATCTCTAGTTTTTATTAATCTTTAATCCGTCATCTTCACCAAACATATCGATTACTATTTGCTCAATACACTTAACTATCCTTTTAGAATCAAACATTTTTTGATACACATAGAAAGTTACCTGCACCTTAATAATGTTAGAAGAGTTTTCCCATAAAGTAAATATTTATTTTATCCACTATCTAAATATACATTTCTTAATGTTTGCACTTAATTAGAAAATTAATAACTTTATTTGATCAGTAAATATGAATTTAAAACTCTGGGGGCCAGCTTTCGATTTCATGCATCGCAAATAATTTTGTTTGCTTAAATATATTCGGTGAAAAAATTGAGGAAAATGGAAATAAAAATCAACTTGACCATTAAAATTAAATATATTTTATCAGAAATATTTCGTTTTAGTAAAAGTAAAAACACTCTTATATATTGTATTTATAGGGCTCGATACGATACGATATGGTTTAATAATTTTCGATTATCGGTTTAATAAATATATTTTTTTTTCTTACGGCCATAGACTAATCATAGACCTTAGGCAAACAGAAACACTTGCAGAGACATTTATTTTGGTGTTTGGTACCATTCATACTACAACATGTTAATGGTTTCAATTATGCTGAAGCGGTAATACGTATTCGAAACTTTCTCTACAAGTGTTCCTGAAAATGCCCCATAACGAGGTCAAGCGATTGATGTTACCAGGATAGATACCCTGCCTCTTCTTCATATAACTCAAACCACATGTATCCATGTCTCGCAACATGCAAGGGTGCGTCTTGGAAACACGGGTGGTCATTAGGAAATAACGCATGTACCATAGCATTTACGATGTCTGTCTCAATGGTTCAGTGCATTTCCGGTGTCACAGAACGCTGATAATCAAAGGTCCTTGTTATTGCAAAGAGATAGCATCCTACAGCACCAGAGCGTTATCGACATGCTTGTCAGTGTTCTCTAAGTCATCGAGAGGGTA
Source organism: Dolomedes plantarius (assembly GCA_907164885.2). Taxonomy (NCBI): domain Eukaryota; kingdom Metazoa; phylum Arthropoda; class Arachnida; order Araneae; family Dolomedidae; genus Dolomedes; species Dolomedes plantarius. The sequence goes on from OU015495.1 coordinate 191,516,416, forward strand.
TGCTTCGAAAGGTGTTCACCAAATGTACCTTCTACGAATGATAGATAATGTAAAGCTCGATTCATGAAATTAGTTAACATGTTGCCAGGCCTGTGAACTCCAGTTTTTTATGGTCGTGACACCATCTGACTGTTTTTCTTGCAACAGTGTCAGTAAAGAGGGGCTTTTGGATTGAACACGACCGTAAAAGTACAAGTTCATGCAATTCCTGACGAATTGGTGCTGTTGAAGCAATATTATAAGACTCGTATTTACCTCTGCTGTTACTGAGCTGTAGACTCAGGTTTTCGACATATTACCTTTGCCAATTTCCTCCCTCTTTGCTTTTCTTCGCTGAAATTTTTACGTAACTCCACATTTCTTTCGATTAGAAGCAAAACCTTGTTCACTTCGGTACCCTATCATAATCTTTTATAATGCGACTCGGAATACACCTGAAATATCAAGCGTTTTAGTTATTGAAGTACCCTCACGCCTCACGGTTTGAAACATTATTATGAAATCTAGATATAGGGATAAAAGTTTGTTGTGAAGGGGAGGGGTGGCTACAACTTTATCATTTTGCTTTTTTTTATTTTTATGCATATAGTGACTTAAAACACGGTATCGTACAGAAATGTTAGCCATCTGTTTTTAATTTCAAACTTTCGGTTCCTATAAAACAATCAAAAACGTTTCAACCGACCACTGTCTTTTTCATTCGGCCATTATTCAATATAAAATTTCTTTTAATTATTTCATTCTGACGGAAATCTCTCTATTCTAAAAGAAAGTAACTGGCGCTGCCGCAGCCGCTGTCAAAAGCTTGTCACGCTATCTCCTCCGAAACCGCTGGGGGTATGGGGTCGAGACCGATACCAACCGATGCAGAACAATGTGGGGAAGAAAGTAAGACATGTCTCATATTCGTCGGACTTTAAGTTTTTTTTTATTTTATGTTTTGTGGAAAAATATTGACTTTTTCATGTTCAGATTACGATAACTCGCCAAAAAAGGATCGTAGATTTTTTTTTTTTTTTTTTTTTTTTTTTTTTTTTTTTTTTTTTTTTTTTTTTACAATCTAAGACTACAGACATTTCTTCTTCAAACAAGACGTCATTTGTTTAAAAATAATTTAAAACAGACTGATATTTTTATTAAAATTGAAAACTCACTTTTTGGAAAAATTGATGCGTTTCGAGATATATAAATTCGATGCTCTCAGACTTATTATGTTACAAAGAAAATATTTATATCAACTGGAAGATGAAAGCTTTTTCATTCATATAAACTTCATTTCAAGTCTCTATCTTAAAATTTCGATTTTTAATTGAATTTCAAAGAAATACTTCAAAAAAATCTTCTCATTCGCTTCCTTTGAGAGAAGATCCAATTTTTCACCCATTCATCCATTTCGCCGGGCTTCATCCATTTCGTGGAGAGGGGGGGGAAGCTTCAACTGTAAACAAAATGAATGACTCAATCGCTGTAAACAACTATTGAGTCATTCATTCACTTGATTCACCAGAGGAGCAAACGTAGCGATCCTAGGGGCGAAGCCCCTAATGCTTTCTAAAAGTGCTTACTCGAACTTACTTACATAAAAGAAGTCTAACTTACATATGTATAAGTTTTATTTACGTAGAAGAGTAAAAAACTCTTCTATATACGCCTTATCATGCTACATTAATTTTCAGTTCATAGAGCAAAAACAAAAAAACAGAATATAAGATGAGATGTTTGTTAATTAACTTCCTTTAGGGTGATACACGATGTTTCAGTGTGGTGATAATATTTCACAAAATATGTTAGATGAAACACTGATAAACCTTTCTAGGAAATACTGTCAGTCTTCTTTGATTTACTGCTAGTGTGTTTTATGTATTTCTTAACTATTAAAATAAATTTTTAACGATTTTAGAGCTGCCCTAAAACAATGATTAATAAACACCCTTATAGTGCCGAAGTGTGAAGGTAGGATTATCAGACATGGTGTGAAACATTCCACCCAAACTTCATAATGAGTTTCACATATATCCTACGCGATGCAATCCACGTTCCTATTAATTAAATGGAGACAATGATGCAGTGAATCATGTTGCCATGTGATTAGTTTAATAATGGAAACGGGAGACAGAAATGTGATAAAGGTATTCAATTATTTGTACCAAATTCTTAATTTTCCTTGAGACTAAATTTTACAATATTTTGCTTAAAAACACTAGAATATCTAGAAGGATGTTGGAAATAGCTTCATTAATTCCAGTGTTAATTTTGATAAAATTACATCTGCACAAACATCCTCTTTGTAAAGGAACATGCTTCTTGAAAACCCTTGTGTTAAATATACGATAAAATTTTATGCCCACGAAATTTAAGAGGGGGCTCTTGCGTTATTTTTCGTAACATTTAACAAATTAGATGAATTACTCTAATGTAATATTAGTATGCGATGTTCCTCAAAATCCTGTAAATTCATAAAAATATCGATTGCATTGCGTTTGTTAATTATCATCAAATATTGTGATCATAGTTAAAACTAAAGGCTACATGTTTCTAACTCCTTATAGTCTCTATTATTTTTGAGAAAAAATTATACGTATCGAAATAGATATTCGGATCGAAAAGACTGCGTCTTATGATAAATTTAAATCTTATTTATTACTTATGAAATATGTAAAACTATTGCATCGCAAATTTTCCTTTGCAGGATTTTCCAAGCGATTTTATATTTCAAATCTTTCTAAAAGAATCTTTTATTCTGATCATAATAAGATTCCCGGCTTTTTTTCAAAGAAAAGGAAATATCTTTTCATCCAATCACACAGAAAGAATATGCACTGCTATAAACACTAAAGCATGTGTCAGATCTTTATAGCTTCATCTGAGATGCTATATGCGAGAGCAAATTTTGTATAAAAGAGAATTGTTTTCATAAAACATCAAAGCAATATCCTCTACGCATTGCATTTATAGTGAGGTTATTTTCTTACATTTCGTACCGTTTTTACCCTATTTGTACGATTTAGTTTAAGGATTATTTTCGGAATATTCCGCATTATCATCTTTCACCTGCCTTTACCCACGGATATGGAAATATTTTCGTATCGAATATTGGGGTTAAAAGGTATAACAGAATAGAATATATGCCATATGTATGATTATTAAAATCGAGATTAAATTATTTTCTCTTACTATTAAATCTTTCCGTAGTAGCATAAGAAAATTATTATTTGTTCGAATCATTTTGCATGAAACTAACACTTAAATTCATAAAATAATTTAATTTGTAGCTATAGGATTCATAAGTTCTTTTTAAATCAAAACTTATTAAATATTCTGTTACTTTCATATAGTTTTATAAATATGAAATCAAGTCTTCTAAAATGAAAACCGAGCAATAAACACATTTTATTCTCAATTTTTATAACTGCAATTATTCCATACAAATGAAAATGTGAAGTAATAAGTTTAATTTTAATTAATATTGAAACAAAATCCTAAAATGTTATGTATTATATAACTATGTTTTTTCGAGCTGACTAAAACTGCTTGAAGAGTTGTAAATAGACTTTAATATACATCGCAGATATCAGTAATCATATTTTCTTTTGAAATTACAACTACAAGTTATGCAAATTGTTTACATAAATAAAGGTATTCAGCAACACTTGTGGAAATATTGCAATTATTGTAATCCTAAGAGAACATTTAATCGTCTATAGAGGGTGTCTCATCAGAACCGGATAAACTATGCGGATCAAGATTCCTCTCTTGGAGTACATAAAACATGACCAAAGAACTATATTTCTTTGACCCTTAGTTTACCTGAAACATTGCAATTATTGTAATCCTAAGAGAACATTTAATCGTCTATAGAGGGTGTCTCATCAGAACCGCATAAACTCTGCAGAGCAAGATTCCTCCACTGGAGTACATAAAACATGACCAAAGAACTATATTTCTTTGACCCTTAGTTTACCTGAAACACTGCAATTATTGTAATCCTAAGAGAACATTTAATCGTCTATAGAGGGTGTCTCATCAGAACCGCATAAACTCTGCAGAGCAAGATTCCTCTCTTGGAGTACATAAAACATGACCAAAGAACTATATTTCTTTGACCCTTAGTTTACCTGAAACATTGCAATTATTGTAATCCTAAGAGAACATTTAATCGTCTATAGAGGGTGTCTCATCAGAACCGCATAAATTCAGCAGAGCAAGATTCCTCTCATGGAGTACATAAAACATGACCAAAGAACTATATTTCTTTGACCCTTAGTTTACCTGAAACATTGCAATTATTGTAATCCTAAGAGAACATTTAATCGTCTATAGAGGGTGTCTCATCAGAACCGCATAAACTCAGCAGAGCAAGATTCCTCTCATGGAGTACATAAAACATGACCAAAGAACTATATTTCTTTGACCCTTAGTTTACCTGAAACATTGCAATTATTGTAATCCTAAGAGAACATTTAATCGTCTATAGAGGGTGTCTCATCAGAACCGCATAAACTCTGCAGAGCAAGATTCCTCTCTTGGAGTACATAAAACATGACCAAAGAACTATATTTCTTTGATCCATAGTTTTCCTGAAAAATTGTGAAATAAAAGTATGAAGTCATACCCGATGCACGGAAAAAAAGCTTTATTGAAAAAAAACATGAACATCGTAACTTGTATAAATGTCTGCAGAGGATGATGAGCAAAATATTCCCCGCACATATCGAGGCATCGCTAGATCTGACACCTATGTATTTCTACCGATGTGGCCATCTGAAGAAATTGGTCTGTCGAGCCCCAGTTACTACAGAAAAGGAGTTGGTTGCTCGGGTGCATGCTGCGTGTAATTTTGTGAACACCGCATTGCTGGATCGTAAGCCATCAGCCATTCTACGGCACACGCATTCATGGCAAGATATGCGAGGTGGACTCTTTGCATATTTTCCTCAGCAAACATATGCAAGTTCCGATGTTCATATTTGCAATACAGCTTCTTATTTTCGTGCACCGGATATGACGTCATACTTTTGTTTCGCATTTTTCTCTCAAAATCTATGGGTCGTAGAGGTACAGTCCTTTAGTCATTTTTTATGTGCTCCAAGCGAGGAATCTTGCTGTGCAGAGTTTATGCGGTCTTGATGAGATACCCTGTATAAAATTTCATTAAGTTTGAACTGATTTGTATTTACATTATTCTTTAAGAAGAAAAATTCTGCACAAATTGCGGGTAACATTTAGGTAATATAAATTGTAAAGATCATTCGAATTCTATTAAATTGTATTTAACAAAAAGTATATTTTATTGGTCTCACAAGATTTCTTTCAATTAATCTCCAGACTTCATAGGCTTGAAAACAATGTTTTTTGTATCTTTAAAAATTAAATATTTCCTATATAGTACAAAAAATTGGTGCATTTTTAGCAAACCGATATTGTAATGCATTTTCTTAGGCGCTTGATTTTTCTTGTATAAGTTCACATAAACCATGTGTTTTTTTATATTATTTCAAGGTATTTAGTTAGGTTTGGTTACGATTGTAAAAATATTATACAATTGTGCTACCAGTATTTGCATTAATGAGCGCTTCATGACACATTTCAGTGATTTAAAATCACAAACTCTTTTTGTGAAGCACATCAGATGTTGTTATGCTTTAAATCTCTCTTTAGAAGTTTAACAACACTGGTATGAATTTACGTTGTCCCTCAGTCTCGAAATGTAATTAATCATATTTTGATAATTTAACCTAGTTTTTAACGCTCCGAACGGGAGTGTCTGAATTCTCCATTAATACTTTGAGGTCTAAGCCCGAGTCTCACTCGGGTTTCCATTTTCTCTGAAGCGGACTAAGCCCGATAGTCTCTCGGGGTCAACTTCTAACTCTCTGAACTACAAAAATACCAATTATATAAGTTCGCCATCTTTTTAAATATTTTCTATGGACCTTTCACTTTATGGACCTTTTCTTATGGACCTTTTACTTTATGGACCTTTTCTTATGGACCTTTTACTTTATGGACCTTTTCTTATGGATCTTTTACTTTATGGACCTTTTCTTATGGACCTTTTACTTTATGGACCTTTTCTTATGGATCTTTTACTTTATGGACCTTTTCTTATGGACCTTTTACTTTATGAACCTTTTCTTATGGACCTTTTCTTATGGACCTTTTATGAACCCTTTACTTAAAAAATATGGAGGGCAGCACCGAAGTAATGTAAATTTATGAAACGATGTAGAATCTAAATTCAAAACAGGGTTAGTTTGAACGCTCTTTGGACAATTCCATACTTTGAAATGTACCACACCAAAGCAAATTTTATTAAATGATGCTGTTTTATCAATAAAAGCTATTTTTAGATCTTTTTAAACCATTTGGGTAAGTTTTTATTCAATTTTATTTAAAATGTTTTCTTATGCGGAACTTTTTTTTGGTTTACTTTAAAACTTGATTTTTTCAATAATTTCGCACTAAATATTAATTCTTAGTATATTTAAATAGTTTCTACATTATGAATAAAATCAATTTAAAATTTATAACAAAAAAATTGCTAAGACATATATCTTCAAAGTATTTTTAAAAAAAAAATACCGAAAAGTACCAAAAACCCTCAGTCCCGAGGGAGACATACGGTCGAAATTTCTCAGACCTGAAAGTGTTAAAACAATTGCACCATATGTTTCTCAGCCTAATGAAAGTACGAGTATATATTAGTCAGTTCGAAATTATAATTCTATTTCTTTATTGGGGATTTTAAGAATCTGGGCGTTCTTCTTATCTTTGTGGAGTTAAAATCTAACTGGAAACATATTTGCATGTAATTTATCTATTTATTTTTATTCCTTTAAATCTTAATACTTTACGGTATTACTTCCCCTATCAACTATTTTTCCGATTTTTCTCAGTTTTCCTGTTTTATCTGTTAGCTCCGTTAAAGGTTGTGTCTCATTTGTGCTCTTCTGGTCATCAAATTCACCCCCTTCCTTTTCTCAAATATTCCTTTAGCTTTCGAACGTTCATGACCTCCCACAAAGTTTCATTCAGGATTTTGGGTTTTCGGCTCCATTTATTTCCAAGAGTTTGGATGATACTTGTATTTGTGTGTTATACACCGGGACAATCCCACCTCGGCTGACGATATCTTATTGATTAGTTCGTCACATGCGGGTGCCCTTTACTTACACTGTGTAATTTTAAAAATATATATATTTCCAATGGCGGGTTACAAGACATTATAAAAATAAGAACAAGAACAAACAAACAAAAGAGAACTAAAACGACCGTGAACCCAAAAGTTTCTCAGCTATCCTATATCTCTCCCACACTGGAGCTGGGGGTAGAACGGGGTAACTCAGTATATGGATTAACACTAAAATCAACATGCATGATCCCCATGATGCTACCGATAAGAAACTAGAAACCCAATACTTGACTAACACAAATTTATTATCTCTTACCTATGCTTCTGGAACTATGTACAGCCTGCGATTGTAGTGAGTAGGCATGAAAAGCATGGGGACATATTCCTTTTTCACACACATTCCAGCTAGACAGTTTATTGGCTGTACGAAGTGCTGGGAACGCCCTCTTGCGGTCTATCAGAAATATTGCTTAATTATTTATGGTTGGTTCCGTTACATGGGTAAAGTCCATGTCCTCTCTTCGATTACAGAGATTGCAAAAGGGTTCTGAAGCGATATTTATATGGAAAAGATGTTTCATTAGGCAACCGTGGCCAGTTACTAGTCAAACCACGGTGACTTCTTTCTGCCTTGGCTATGCTGGGACTTCAGCAATTTTGCTACAACACAAATTATTTGAATATTGTGGAATATAAGAAGTTGTATTTTCTGGATTTCAATTTCTTCCTGTTTTACAAAATATTTTAGAAATACGTTTGAGAACGGATATAAATCTAAATAATTGAATATTTCATATATTATTGTCATTTAAGCATCCCTAGATCTGCAAATACAGAATTTGTATAAGCAAAGAATAAAAATAACTAATAAATTTTATATTAACCATTTCTACCTTTAATACACTGAATGTAATGAGATGAAAATTTATGAGATGAAAAAATGTCAAAATATGCCAAATTAATGCCATTTTAATGCGCATCGACAAAAAATATCAATAGTGTTTAAATAAGAATTTATTGCATGTGCCGCAGAGGTACTTGACTTTTAATAACAGACAAAAAATGAAATATTTTCAATAAATTTTATCACAGGTGATTAAGCAACAGCTTCGTTATAAATTCCGAAATATGAACTCATTTTTCATAGGAAGAAGGGAAAATAACTGACTCTCCTTCACCCTAATAGGCAAAAAATATAGTTTAACAAGAAATTTAGGAAAAATGCCTTTTTAATGAATTTCAAAAAACACTATAATATCCCAATGTGATTCATTAAAATATATAATATTATTATAATGCTTAAAACAAAAGTAGCTTTTAATAAGCAAAACAAGATGACTGAAGCATATTTTCCAAACTTTTAAAGTGTCTTAAATTTAAAATTCTATACTTCTTGGTACTGTATCTGCAATAAGTGACGGCTTTCGTGTTTTTCAAAGACGAATTTTTTCGGAACAGTTGTTTTTTGAACCAGTTGTTGACGATGATTTTTAGTATAAGATTTAGAATCGAGCATTATCCCTGAAACTATATATTGGATATCTTAAATTACGGCTATATATTTATATATCTTTCTCTATAACATTTTGAACAAACTGAAAAAAAGGAAATGGAAGAATTTGACTCAATTTATTTTTTTTTCAGAATGAAAACCTTTACTTTTCGATTCTAAGATCATAATATTGAAGTGAACTCTAATCGAAATCGTCATATATATCCTTTTTCATTTATACTTACCTTTTCCACGCTTCATAATGTATATCTTATCTCGATAAAGATTATATTTTATATGAACTTGAGAGATTTTTTAGACAGGATCATATAAAATATTGACCAAGACAATAGCCCCATTACAACCTAAAAGTAAGTTCTTTGATGCGCAAGTAAAGCAAAAGCACTTGATAACATCCATAATGCTTAGGTACTCAAGACAATATAAAGGACGGCGTATCTGACAGCATCTGACATTGTTTCATTTTTTATTCTAAAAAATAGAATACATGAAGTTTATTTACTGTCTAAGAATTTCATTTGAAAAGCTCTAGAAAAATGGCATTTGTTTTATCCCTTTCCTATCAATATTCTTTATTTCTTTTTCGTTTAATTTTCTTTATACTTCTTTTCTATTGTTCTAAATTGAAATTTTAGTATACAGGTTTATGTTGGAAACAAATTATTTATTTAGCTGCAAAGTCAATAGTGTTTATAGTAGAATAAAACTTAGTGCATATTATGTTAATAATCACATATTTCTGACATTTTAAACGAAAGCGGAAATTAATATGTACAAACAAATATCCCATACAAACGTTATATGTGAGATACTCGTACAAAATCACCGTGAAAATGATTTCATTATACTATTATTCATGATTTATACTAAAAATTAATGTTTAATTCGATTAATTTAGAAACATTATTACTGACAGACTACAGTTGTGCGCATATGTAAAATTCACCAGCATATAAAGAAAGATAACAATATATGTGTAAAAATAAACTGTATGGTTCGTATTTTTAAATCTTTATCTTGGTGAAAAATTATTTCATGTTGTAAGTTTTCCTACGTGTAAGAAATAAAACATCCATTCATATTAAAGTATAAACTATCATTTTATACTTGTTAAATTATTTTCAAATACTTGTGCTTATTCCTTGAAATCTAGCTGAAATATTCACGAATTCCATAATTAACTTTACGGAATCAGAAACGTTCGTACATTGTACTCCGTTTTAATTTAAGAAAAATCCAACTAAACAGTTTTCGGCATACATATTCAGATATAACAGATTATAATAAAATCCCCATTAAAAGAGGATAAAAAGTAAGCCCAAATCAGTATGAAATTATCAATAACTTATCTTATTTTTAAAAGTATTTTGTATCAGTACTACAAAATACTTTATGTGGAAATAATAGAAAACTCTCGTATCAGGATTTCTGAGCTTTGCAGAATCTGCTTAGTGGTAATCTGGATTGTCGTAGTCAAGAAATTTAAGAAACATTCGAATATCAAAACAAAATAGGGATTCAAAAGGAAAACTATTCATTTCGAATAGCAAAAAACTTCTTAATATTTAGAGAGTTTTGTAAATATAAAATAGTAATATTTTGGCCGAAATTTTATCTACGAGTATTCACCTAAGCATATTTATTTAATTAATAAAAATACTGGGGAAAGAATGTCGAATATGTAAAAGAATAGTTTAGGCTCAATCAGTCCATATTTTGCATTCACCTCAGTATATTTTTAGTTTGTTTCCACATTTTCATGTACAAAGTCTATAAAGATGTTTAAAGGAATAATAATTTTTGATTGAAAATCGCCAAAAAATATTGTTATCAACAATTTGTACTTTTATTAAATTCATATAAAATCTACAAAAGATTTTATCTTAAAATGGGTATCAATTCATCATATTTTCTATCTAAGATGCATTTAGTAAGTAAACATATTCTTCAATGGTCAGAAAACAAAATCGTCTGTTTCGTTAGTGTAAATTCATATTTATGAATGAAATGCTACATTTCTACATTTTATGAAATTAATTTTAAGATATTTAAAAATAAGAAATTCTAGAAAAAATCCTGAAATTTTAGTCCAAAACCTAATTTACTCCCCAATAGATATTTAAGTAATTATATAAACTTAAGTTGTATGAATTGGCAGGATGTAATTGTAAAAATAACAATTTTTATGGACATTTCCAGTTTGATGTATTTTTATAGTTTGACTATAAAATAAGCATTTCAATACATAAAAGAATTGGATGGCTGCTGACTATTTCTTTTATATTTTAATACGCATATTTTTAAATGCAAAGTTTGAATTATTCTTTTATGAACATTCATTTATTTATTTTCCTTATACAGACCATTATACTTCGAAGTTTTTCCTCAAATGTTCATAATAGATATCCTTTGGAATGATACATAAATGTGCAGCAGCATGTACTGTGAACTCCTGACTCAGTGGTTTTGTTGGTTTCTGAAATATGTTTTTCCTAAATAAAATTGGCAACACTGTTTTCCTAATTAAAACGATTTTTATTCCATTTTTAAAATGATAGGGTGAGAGATAAAACAAAAATACGTTCCTGTGTAGTAGCCATCTTTTGTGGAGTGATTTGAGACTTTCTATTGTGAAGTTTAGTTAATACCTAGATAGTATTATTTTAACCCTAATGAGTTAGAAATGCATCAAATTGCCTTATAGGATTTTAGTGTTTGTTCCAAACAGATTTAAAATATTTTTTGACGTTTATTGTATTTTAAAAGTATTTACATTTTGTATCATTACTCAATTATTCATTACATATATATATTTATATATATATATATATATATATATATATATATATATATATATATATATATATATATATAAGAGTAAAATAGGAAAAAAAGTCTCGTTCAAAAATTAGGGCAGATCTTTCATCGAAGTCTCAAGGTCAATAATGCAAGATATTATATTTTTATACGTGGTTTCAATGTGTTAAGTAACAAATATAAAAGTTATTTAACACATTTAAATCATATATATAAACTAATTTAACTGCTTTCATAATATTTACAATTTAATTTAATGAAGATGAAATACTTATACACTTAAGATTCGAAAGACTGACTTAATGAAATATTTAAACTTTTAACCCGACCTATTACATAACTTATATCAAGTGCATATTTCTTGCAACATAATGTATTTTCATAATATGCTTCATACTGTAAAAAAAAAAAAAAAAAAAAAAAAAAAAAAAAAAAAAAACATAAGTTGATGCAACCACCAGAAAACAAAAAGTATTAACATACAAACAGAATGTAAAGACTATCACAATATAGAAAAAAATTGAATGTGTTAAGTTCATGCAATATATTCAGAAAAATATTCTAATCAACTTGTATTTAACTTCTATTCTTCTAAAAATTATTTTAAACATCAATGCATTGACAGGCACCGAAAATGAGAGCATATGTATTTGCTCTGAATTAAAAATAAAGTATAAATATATATTTAATCCTCGGAAAAAAACATACTTTAAACGCAGATTTTCTGGACGATACAGAAACCTAAAATCGGTCGCATTATTTATTTACTAGTTTTCAAAAAGCTGTATGAATTTGTGATTTTATTTTGCAAAATATGAGTTTCGACGTTATGGTATTAAACTGAACTCCCGTAAATAAAAACAAAAACAATTTTTCTTGCAGCAATATGAGCGACCCAAAATGTACAAAATATGTCATCTAGTATTGAAAAGTGAAAAATTAAACTTTAAAATGCTTGAAAGTTATTTCTTCTTTCATAAATCGATAAACTGACTCTTATATATCTATCCATCAAAAATGTATCTCCTTCTTCCAGATTTAATGAGAAACGATATTGATCCCTCCACAGGGGGTTGAATGCAATCTTCTCTTTCACAGCTAGGCGATGAATGTTCAAGTGAAAATGACAGATTAAGGTATTGATTGAAATATATCTTTAAAACATTGCATAAAATATTCTTTCATTTTTTTCTCGTGATGGTTTTTTGTGGCATTTCCTTTGCCTCTTGAATTATATGTTTTTCCATGACAATAATAATATATATATTTGTTAAATTATTCTTTTAAAATTTATGTTTAAAAAAATTATTCACTGATAAATCCCTGATTTTATTTTTCGAGAAATTTTATTACATTTTTTCAATATTATATTTTCATAATATTAATTTTTCTTTCCTTATATCTAATAGTTTTTGTGAAATGAACCATATTTATGAAATATAGTTCATTTCATAAATGAACGAATATATGAACGAATATATGAACGAATAAATCTGAAAATTAACAAATATTCGCAAAAACCACTGGAAATATTTATATTCTATTAAAGACTTATTAAATATTTACAACGAATTTTTTAATTAATAATAAACCCAAATTTTTAAAACAAATATTGATAATAAAGGTATTTTTATGGCGGATAAAACATACATACATACATACATACATACATATGTATATATATATATATATATATATATATATATATATATATATATATATAGATATATTGAAATTTTTTATAATATTTCTATTAATACACTTCTTTGTAAACATAATCAGTGCCTGGTAAGATTTATGAGCATATTAAGTGGCATGCTACTCTTATCTATTTTGTATTGCTTTAGCTGGGAAAAATAAGACTTAAACATAACAGTTTGTGTGCCTCATAAGTTTCTATGTACTTTATCTGATGAAGGAAGAAGAACATGCCATAAGATAGCAGTGTATCCTACTCTTTGATAACTAGGGATGTAGATTTACCTAAGCAAGTTATACGAGTATAGAAGAAAGTTTTATGCCCTAAATATCATAGGAGTACCTTGGGATTACGACATTTCTCTCTTAGCCATTAGATTTCCAAATTCTCCTATCCTTTTGCCTTAAAAGAAAATAGAATGGATAACATACTTTCTCATGAATGTAAAATTTTTGAGACACAGTGAGATTATTTTGAATAAAAAAAATTAATCGTAAACTCATAATATTTTAAAGAAAGTTCTGTTAATACAAAAATTTAGTTATTCAATATTTACGGAAATTTATTTTCTTAGTAAATATTTATGTTTTTCAGTTTTACCATGAAGCAACATGTTTGATCTGACACATTGATATTTTTAATGCAATCAAATCTATTCTTCACGCACGCCAAATAATTTAATCAAAAAATTTAGAACTAAAAATCTCAAAAACTAATGCAGTTTAAGTAAAGTTTAAAGAAATTTACTCTAACGTTTCTCATAAACCAAATTTTTCTTTTCGCGTTTTTCCTTATGCAAAAAATTGAATATAGATATGATGGTATTTAAAAAAAGATAAACTCTAACGAAAATCAACCAAGACCAATATTTGAACTCAAATATTGTAACTTAAAAACCAGTTTTCTAGAAACTGAACTTTCCTGACAAGTTTAGGACCTGCCAGTTTTTTTAATACCAATCCTCCCGTCTAAATATTTTTCTTCTATTTTAATTAGGATCACATTTTTGTAACAAATATATTTGTTTAGGCTTTCTTACGATGAGGATACCACTGAAGAAACAAACGTTTGAAAGGCTTCTCGCATATTCCTTTTCAAAACTGTACTACCAGTGAGGTAAGTGAATGCACTTGGTAAATGAATTCAACAGGTTCCGATGTGTAAGTATATCTAGCAATAAAACTACCACCTCCTAAAGATACAAACTTTTTGACAAATTATGACAGTCAACTGAAGAGAACATCAAGCCTGGCTCGTCAATTTTATTAACTCCAATTTGTTCTTAATATTGAGCGGAACTATTCATGTTTACATAAACTTGAGTGATTATTAATTACAAACAACTCTCAAAAATAAATGACTTTTCTCTCCAATATTACAACACAAATCTTAGTAGAATTTAGCAAGAAACTTCACCATAAAAAATATTAACAAACGAATCCCTTTCAAAATAAATAACTGGACTTTGCAATAAAAATGAAAGGTATTTTTAAACTTCATTAAACACTAACAGTCAGATCTTATAAATAACAGTGCATACGACTGTTGCATAACTGTGCATACTAATAATGCATAACGGGTCATACGACTGTAAGGGCCTGTTCACATAGGAGTCCGTCGCGTTGCGTTAAGGAAAAGATGACGTTGAGACGAAAATAAACGAATCATAGGCGTTAAAAATTTCATTGCTAATCGTTTGGAGGCATATGATTGGTTTATTTTCGTCTCAACGTCATCTTTTCCTTAACGCAACGCAACGGACTCCTATGTGAACAGGCCCTTAAACTGTCAAAAAAAATCGATTTTTTGAAGAAAATACACATGAAAGACTAACCTTTTCTGAGTATTTTAAGACAATCCTCCTGAAAAAATTCCCATAATTACTTAAGTTATGAATAAAAACGTGTCAGATGTTTACTGTAAACAGATTTAAAGGGCAATACTTCAAAGGGATTTATCTCAAAATGTGTTTTTTCACATAACGCACTTGTTATCTCGAAAACAATTTCATATTTTTGCATGAGATTTTCAGAGATGGTACATATTATCATTTGCTTGAAAGTGAACCTAAATTTGTTTACAGATCTCTAGAAAATGCATTTTTCATGCATAGATAAAATTTAATTTATCAAGAAAATAATTGCACTATTTTCGGTTTCATAGTAAAAATAGAAATATACCTTAAATATATACAAATTTAGGTTCAAATTAAACTTTAGTTTCTGCAGTTTGCGTTAAAAGCAGAAATTTTGTCTTAAACTCAATATTTTTGGAGTATTCATGTGCGTCAGCTTTGATATCACTTTTATCCAAAACAAACTGATTATTATTTATGACTATCTAACACAAATTATTTTTAACTATCAAACGAAAAAAAGGCATATATTCATAAATCAAACATTGTTCTATTAATACAAAAAAAATTATGATTTTAAATCTTATACTTTTCGAGATATAGAATGTCGAAAGTGACACAATTCTTATACTTTTTCGACTTTTAACAGTCGTATGACCCCCATTGATTTTGAAACATATATAACTGACGGTTCAGACACCATTGAAGAGCCATCCGCCCGAGTGCTTTATATTTATGGCAACTAAAATATTTTCCACAAAAACCTTTACAAAACAGCCTTTTAAAATCCAATCATAGTTTTTTTAGTTTTTTTTAATAGATTATCTTTTTAGAAACTAACTTTGCAACTGTCTCATAACATAAATATGTATCTTCTACTAAGCGAACATTCCGATGATGCGAGAATCTCTATATTTTTGAATTCCATTCCTAGTAAAATTTGTCTTAAATTATTGGGAATTTAACAAATATGAAAACTACTAATTTATTGTATCGTATTCCTTATTTATCAACAGGTAAATTCTTGTCAATTTAAAGTACATTTGCAAAGGCCGGGAAAATATCTACAGATATTAAATGAGAATTATATATTAAAAACCACATTTATTTATAATTCTTTTTGTTATTGGAAAGAATTGCAGAATAAAGGATTGCAGTTTCAGGAATTGAATCTAAGACCTTTTTACAGCATTCATCCCGATAATAGCCAATGTAACAGTTGCGTACATATTTAAGGGGACACAGTACCCTAAAAATCGTCAAAATATCGATTTTTTTTTTATTGACTCAAATTATTGTCCCCACCTTTCTATATATGATCACCAAATTTCAAAGCTCTATCTTGAATACTTTAAAAGTTATTTAGATTTTTATAAGGTTGTGAGAAAATTAAAGGGACAAGTGACCATTTAAAGTGGGCGTGGCATTTTTTTCCACTAGCCTAAAAACTCAAATTAATAATTAATTAATTATTTTTTTTGTTCACCAGAGCGAAAGAAGTAACCGTTAAAAGTAACTGTTTGGATTTTTTACACATGGTAATGGTAGTTCTGCACGTAGCTATTTATTTTCGGTTCAAAAATTGTAATCAGCTTTTTTTTTCTTCCTGAAGTGTATATTTTTAAGCTTTTGCTTGGACTTTACGCTATATTTCTATTCCTTATATTTGTTACCTATAAACCTGGGGATTTTAATTTAGTAAAATAAGTATGTTTTTAAAATTTTCTCAGAAAATGTGGTAGTAAATGGTATGTTTCATGAATAAAAATTGCATCGATTTTTCTTATTTTTTTTAAAATTTTCATACTTTTACAACCCTAAAGGAAATTTTTTATGTTAAAACATGGTTGAAATGCTTTACATATGCATTACTTTGTACATCAAATCTAGTTCCACATTAATTTTATACAAATTTCAGGTATGACTTTCTCAAGTAGCATGATTTATTTTTTCTTAATGGTATCTTTTCTTAACTGTCATATATTGAGAACGTTATAATTTTTTTAATAATTCAGATAGAGATATAAAAGTTTTTATACATATTCTTTATTATACGCTTAATGAAACTTCACATGGAATTAACATTAAGATTTATTTGTTGAATTTGAAAAAAATTTAAACCAAGAGCAGTTGTTGTCGACTCTATTTTCTACAGTTCACTGACATGTTTTTAAAATTGCATAAAATATTTTATATTGAAGTTGGATGGATAAAATGTTTTATATATATATTATATTAATTGACTATTATAAATACCCACAAAATTTGTATATCATTTCATTTCAAGGGACTTCTTTTAACAAATGAAAACTTTAAATGGCTTTTTCTCCATGTTTGTTTTTTCTTGACATTCATGCAGTAAAAGTGCTAAAACTTTTTTTGTATTTAAGACACAAGTATTAAACTTTTTATACAGGTTTTCTATTATGTATAGCATAAAAATTCGCATGGAATTATGCAATAACATGCTTATTTCTCTTTTTATATTCAAAAATATACAACAAAGTGCCAGTTTTCATCATTTTTCACTGCAAATGATAGAAAAAAATTTATATAAAATGTAATTTTAAAAGTATCTAAAAAACCCATGCCAATTTTTATATAGTAGACATAAATACATTACCTATAAAAAATTGGAGCAAAAATATT
Organism: Dolomedes plantarius; assembly: GCA_907164885.2. Classification (NCBI taxonomy): domain Eukaryota; kingdom Metazoa; phylum Arthropoda; class Arachnida; order Araneae; family Dolomedidae; genus Dolomedes; species Dolomedes plantarius. The sequence continues at coordinate 191,534,081 of OU015495.1, forward strand.
AATATTTGAAAAAGTTATAAGGATTTTTAAAAATTGAAAAAAAAATTAAAAATTCAAATTTTAATTAAATTTACTGTTAAAATAAATTTTACCTTTCAGAATATGTTTTAAAATGACTGCTAAAGTGCAATACAATTACAATGTTTATTGAAATACTTAAAATAAAAAAAAATTTTGACAGGGTACTGTGTCCCCTTAAACTGTCTTGCGACGGAATGAACATTTTGAACATATGCATTATTAATAAAAATTAATAAAATTTAAGTAATTTTTTAAAATATTAATGCTGAGAATCCTTGCACCAACATATCTTGCGAAGGTCTGTATCTGTAACAGTTTAAAGAAAGAGATCAATCTATATATTTAAGTTGCTAAGTCGACTTTTCGGGCAGTCCGTGAGAGAAAACTACTGCATTAATTTACTTCATTTTGGTCTTAAACGAAATATTGTAATCTGCAGATTTGTCAAATTTGATTTTTGTAACCGCATTTTCTATTAATGAGAGATAATTTACAATTAAATATTGATTTCTGCGCATGCTCAGTGGTATCTTTAAATCTGGCTTTAGGAACTCCTGTTTCTGCGCATGCTCAGTGACATGTTTTAATGATAAACACGTTTATTCCGAGGATCTCTCTAGATCTCTCACTGCCATTTTTATTTTTATCATAATTATGTTTGTGAAATATAAGATTTAACCTGACGGAAATTGTTTATTTCACGCTGTTTAATTATCGATAATTGACCATTAAAACAATATTGTTTTCCGCGCATGCTCACTGACATTTTTAAATCTGGCTTCAGATACTCACTAAGCACGACGCTGTTTAAACGCATTAATTTGTTTCTGCGCATTATTATGATTTTGAAGATCTGGCAATGATGAGTATAATTTGTGTATTAGAACATTTATTTACTATCTAGCCGCCATGTTTTGACGGGTATCAACAAGTAAAATTCTAAATTGTTAAAACATTCGGCTTCCAAATATTACATTTACAATTTATAAATTGGTTATTTTAAATTTCAGGATTAAAAATACAAAAAATATAAAGATCTAATCCCCTATAACTTTCAGTTGTTCAGTATAGCGTTTGTTTTAAATCTATTTTAATATTTAGCTCAGACATGGAAATTGCTTTAATAGAATATTTTTAAAATTAAAGTAGAGGCTGGTAACGAGGCTGTTAAAAAATAAGGTAACACGCCTCACTGAATTGTTTCACACCAGTGCTGTTGAATTAAGTTAAGTGAGATTTTACTGAGTTTATTTCCCAGAACGAATTATATCTATATTTCATACCGTTAATAAATTTAAATGATGTTTAAATTTATTTTTCAGTTATGATGCTGAAATTTTTTGCAGTATTCTCGAAAATCCAACCTCTTCGTTTCTCAAATGTTCGGTCTCCTATCTAGGTCTTTATTTCTATTAAGTCGCATGTTTGCCCCCAGACACCAGGAAGCATTTTTCCGTTTAAGTCATATACTCTGGTGAAATAAATTAAGAGAATTTGCATATTTTATCGAATTTCATGAAAATAACTGAACTGAATGTAAAACCACTGCTTCTGGACAAAAATGCAAATCTTGTACGTCAATTACGTAAGCGTACACGTGTGTGTAGGCGGAGCCAGTAGAGAAACAGGCTTTATAAGCGCGTGTAAGTTAAGACTCATTTCGTTCGCTAGCACACCTCGGCGAATTTCTTGGTGTTATTTTGCAGCAATCGGTTGATTTCAAATTGTAACAGTAAAAATGAGTAACCACCAACGTTTAGATGATGGAATGAGGTGGCGAATTGTGGGGAGGCTAGAAGCGGGCCAATCTCAAGTCCAAATTTCTAGAAAGTTCAATTTAACGCCCAGCGTCGTGTGTAACTTACGGAAACAGTTCCAGGATACCGGATCCATCGAGAGAAAGTCTGGGCAAGGTCTTCCAAGAGACACGAAGGCCAGAAAAGATCGCCATTTGTCGATTATAGCGAGGCGTAACAGGAGTGGCATAGCTTCTCAGCTCTCTCGTGACTTGTATGCAGCCACAGGAACCCGTGTATCAAGGGTGACTGTTTCCAAAAGACTTCATGAGAGAGGATTGTTTGCAAGAAGACCTGCTGTTTGCGTTCCGCTCACTTCTATGAACAGGAGAATACGTTTATCATGGTGCAGTGAGCATAGAGATTGGAGTATGGATCAATGGGCGACCGTTCTCTTCGCTGATGAGTCCCGGTTCAGCCTATACACCGATTCTCGCCGTACGTTCATATGGAGAGAACCAGGGACCCGCTACCTACCCTCCAATGTCCGCGAAATCGCCCATTATGGCGGAGGAGGTTTAATGGTCTGGGTAGGCATCATGTTGGATGGCAGCACACCTCTCCATGTCTTTGAAAGAGGCACTGTGACTGGTGTGAGGTATAGGGACGAGGTCTTGGAGCCCTATGTTCGCATTTTCAAGGGTGCAGTTGGCCCTGAGTTCATTTTAATGGACGATAACGCGAGGCCACATAGAGGTCTTCTGGTCGACGAATTTCTAGAGAATGAGGATATTCGCCGGATGGATTGGCCAGCCAGATCTGCAGACCTTAACCGTATAGAGCATGTCTGGGACGCTCTGGGGAGGGCCCTCCGAGAACCATCCAGGGAATGAAATAAGCGTTGCTGAACGAGTGGGACCAATTGCCACAGGAAATGATAAACTGCCTTATTTCAAGTATGAAATCATTCTGCGAGACCTGTATATCTGTAAGAGGGGACCATACCCACTATTAACCCATCTATTAACCCATTTTTTGTTTATTCTGGAACCGCTATTTCCTACATTTCGACTCCAACGAGTGTTACGCACGATCATGTGTGTGTATTACAATTATTGAATGGTTATTTGTTTTGTATTGTATCAATGTATGTACATATCAAATTTCATTAAAATGAGTACAGTAGTTCTAAAGGTAATCGACCAAGTCTGCAAATTCTCTTAATTTCTTACACCAGTGTATGTTCTGACAGCCACTATAAGAAAGAATTATTCTCATCGCATATCATAAAGTGTCATCGGCCATGAAAATACTGAACTTCGTCTAACAGTAATTAGGCACCTTACACTTCTTAAAATATTTAGCTTTGAGGAGGACGATTTTTTGCTCCATAAATACTCCCCTTAGAACAGATACCGATAACGGTTGTTATGATAATGCTTTTTTTTAAGAGTGAATTCGGAGCGAAAGTTTTGATAGAAGGGAAATTATGCAACTAACATTTTTCATAGACGTGAAAAATATAACCATTTTTAAATGAGTTATAATTAACTATTATTTTACTAAATAAGCGGAGAGTATAAAAATTTAATACAATTTGTGTATTTGTGAAAGATCATACCATGTACATCCAAACTAAACTATTCCGACTAGTCTGACACCTACATCTGATGTAAATAAAATCGCAAGAGAAATATAAGACTGGAAATAAAAAAAAAACATTTGAGATAGATACTGCTTAGTATGACCCAAAATCATCCTAAAAGATATACAGTGGAGTCCCGATAATCCAAATTGATTGGGGCCAGACCCTTTATGGATTAACAAATTTTTCGGATTAAGCGAAATCATTCTTAAAATATACTTAAATTGTATAATAAAAAGTGATTACATAAATATTACATATGACGTGTGATTACATAGTTTATTTTTATAAGGTCTGTATAAACATTACCAAATCTCCGGACGGTATGGGTGAGAAGAGAGTGGAACGCTGCCTAGTACAGTACAGTAGAGTGTAAGTTATTCGTTCAGTAGAGTAAGATTTTAGACGATCAGTAAATTGTTGAAATGGTTGTGAAAGAACCTGTCAACGTGTCAGACGAGAGTGAAGGTGGAGCAGACGGTGACAGCGAGCAGAGGGTATACCACTCAGACGCCGCGGCTGCATTGGATGTAGTGCAAGGCCACGTAGAGCAACACTCCGCCGTGACCAGAGCGGGCACCATTTTTCTGACGCGTTGGCGTAATTTGGCTTCAAGGGAGAGGTATTTTTCTCTTCGACAAAAAAATTTAACAGATATTTTCAAACCAATTATAGAGAATAGCTCACTTTTACCCAGACTTGGGTTATATAATTTGAAGTGGCACTCTAAATGAATTTGGTACAAATACACTTTATACATGAAACAATGTTTATTGAATTCGTTGCACATATAGAATTTGCTTTTACAGCAATAAGCATACATACTACTTGTACGGAATATATATTAACATTCAATAGAAATACACTTTGCAAATACTCACAAACCAGCAGAGAGTCAAACCAGCAGTACTGCCACGTAAACTTTGGGCCCCCTAAGCACTAGCGCAGGATAGCATCTGGAGCTGCTTTCCTCGTAGCTCCCTTACTTCGCTTATCTATCAACCTTAACAAAACCTTTTCTTCAACCTCATTTTACTTAATCATGCTGCATGGTATTTATACAAAGCGCGTATGCCGAAATTAGCATATCTCAAGCAGCTTCTTTAATTCATTCACTCAAAAGTTCGATTCTTGTCGAATCTTATGTATTTTGCGTATATCTTATCGAATCTTATGTATACCTTACACAATATAGTTCAGTAATAATTAGTTCAGTACATTGTCTAACTTTCAGTTTTCTTGTGATTTTCAGAAACATACTTTATATTACTTAGTACCACTGTGGTTTTATTGTAACCTTTGTTCTTTTTGACTTTTGGTTTCGGATTAAGCCGACTTTCGGATTACTGAAGTTCGGATTATCAGGACTCTACCTGAAATAAAAGAATTCTTGAAAAAAGGAGATAAAAGAACCAATACAGAAAACCAGATACGGGAAGATGCCTCAAGGAAAGCAATCTAAAAGTTCAAAAATAGCAATAAACTCAAAAACACTTTGTAAGGTATACATAAGATTCGATTAACAAGAATCGAACTTTTGTGTGAATGAATTAAAGAAGCTGCTTGAGATATGCTAATTTCGGCATACGCGCTTGGTATAAATACCATGCAGCTGGATTAATACAGGGGTTGAAAAAGAGGTTGTTAAAGTTGATAGATAAGCGAGAGGGAGCTACGAGTTAGGCAGCTCCAGGTGTTAACCGGCGCTTGTGCTTGGCAGGCCCAAAGTTTACGTGGCAGAACTGCTGGTTTGACTCTCTGCTGGTTTGTGAGTATTTGCAAAGTGTATTTCTATTGAATGTTAATATATATATATATTCCATACAAGTAGTACGTATGCTTAATGCTGTAAAAGCAAATTCTATATGTGCAACGAATACAATAAACATTGTGTCATGTATAAACTGTGTTAGTATCAAATTCATTTAGAGTGCCACTTCAAATTATATACACCGAAGTCTGGGGAGAAGTGAGCTATTCTCTATAACTTATCATTTATTTCCGACACATATTTATGCATGTATTTAATGAATTAAAAATTCCACAATGTTTTTCTGGTACACTATTTTTCTAGTAAAATATAACTGTAAGCTTGAAATAAATAAACGAATGTATAATCAATTTCTCTACAAGATGACTGATCCATCTTGGAAGTGACAACGATGAAAGGATGCGTAGCTTTCTGATAATTGCGTTTTAATTATTAATTCAACGCCTTTCACGGGGTTTTGTTTATTTTGTTTTATCATCCATTTAGGATTCACTAATTGCATAGATCCTTTTAATAAATGTTTCATGACTTAGGATAAAAATGTTTGTTTTCATGCCCCATGTAGCTTGATTAATTTTATAAAAGTGTTTAAAGCTAACGAAGTTGTTTTACATTTCATCTAATAGGATTAACTTGCGAAGCTAACAAGATTAAGTAATACCAGTTTCCTTAAGTGAATTTCAGATTGCAGATTGCGATGTTGAATAAGGTAATGTAGTATTTTTATGCACTGTGATTGAAATAAATATATTAGGGTATAATATGGAAAGTAATTTTAGTGACAGGGTAAAACTTAATACAGATTTTCAGCATTACCCATTGCTTTAGATGTCATCATACTTTGGTTGTTCAGTTAAGGATACACACAGGGTGCATCAAAAACCTTGACACATTTTAAAAATTTATAAAAAAAAGTATATAAGATGGGAACTGGAAATTCCAAATGTGTTACCGCATATATTAAAGTTTTTTTCTGCGTCAAAAAAGTCCAACAGAGGGCTCTAGTTCTTCCGTTATAGCGAAGTTGTAAAATGACTGTAAAAAGTTATAAAATTTTTACTGTCCCACAAATTTTTTATTTATATCCAAAAATCATTTGGAAACAAGACACCGCCTCATTTGGGTATGATTTCCCGGGACTTTTTAAATGAGGAATTTCCAAACGGATGGATTGGACGAGAATCCAATGGCCGCCTCGATCTCCAGACATTACACAGCTTGATTCTCTTCTTTGGGGATTTGTGAAAGATAATGTTTATTCAACAAAAGTTAACAGTCTTAAAATACTCAAAAATGCATAATTTCTGCAATTTTATGTTTTACGGAAACCATATTGGAAAACGCATGGGCTAAAATGGATTAACAACTGGATATTCTTCGTGCCACAGAAAAAGCATATATTGAAATTTATTGACTATACTAAAAAAGTCTAATATATAAGGTAACACGGATGTGAATTTCTAGTTCTTACCACGAGTACTTTTTTATATATATATACAGAGGCTGTTCACACATTTTTTAGACGATGTATATTGTATTCACAAAACTAAATTACATAAAATTCTTGTGTTTTAAATGTTCTATTTGACATCCCTTATTCTGAACTATCTTTCGACACCGCAATTTCCAGGATAATAATGCCTGTTGAAGTGTCAGAAGAGGTATTCTATCCCATTCCTCCTGAACAGCTTTCCAGAGTCCTGTAAGGGTTTTGGTACGACGTTTGGATAATGCAGATTTTAAAAGTCCGAAAGCACAAAAATCCATAGGTGATACATCGGGAGATTTAGTAGGGATATCAGTGAAGGGTATGGCCTTGATACCAGTTGTTTTCCATTTCTTTTAGGAAATTTACAGTGGATTTTGATGTGTGACTGCTAGCTTTGTCCTGATGGAGTCTCACAGATTGATGGCACTGTGGGTAAAGCGATGGTATTTCATTCAGAAAAATTGGCGATAAAATATGTTCCTGGTAGTATTTGGAGTTAATCTTGACATTTTTTTCCACTCTCTTTATTTTTAACTTGACATTATAAGAAAAACCAGCAACATTCATGAATCCCTTAGAAAAACTTTCTTTCGATTCTTTGAACCATGTACTTAAATTTTTTTCTCCCCTTTTATGATAATAAATGGCTCTTTTTTTGTTGCAATCATTTAAATACACCCATGATTCATCTATTGTGACAATTGTTTTCCATTTTACTTTGGATAAGTGTTTCTCATATAGAATTCTGCAGCGTGTCCTGCGTTCAGCAATATGATTTGGAAGAAGACGATGCACATTGCGTTTTTTCGCTTTCTTAAGATTTAAATCAACGTTTATCATTTTGTTTACAGTGGACACCGAGCATTTTAATGATTTTGCAACTGTCCTTTGAGTAGGGGATTTTCTTTTAACATTAAACAACGTACCTTTGCAATAGTCGAAGATGTCCGTTGTTTCCTTGGATACTTGTTTGGAATTTTTGTCCCACTTGAGGCTCCAATTTGAGGTTTTTTTCCTTTCTTGTTGACGATATTACCTATCGACGCTTTAGATATCACAAAACCATGACTCTCACATCGTTTTTGGATAACGGAGTATGCATATTTCTCTTCGGAAAGAGCGTAAATGTAGCCTTCGAACCACTGCTTTGTTAAAAACGTCATTTTGAATAAAAACAAAACTTTCAATCCGTAGACGATAATTTTGACTTTTAAAAACATAGTACAATTGCAATTATTTCTTTTGCAGCAAACGATTTTTTATTACCGCTTACCAAAATCGTCTAAAAAATGTGCGAACAGCCTCTGTATATATTTTAAATGTGTCAAGTTTTTTTGAGACACCCTGTATATTGATATTATTATTTCTATAAAAATACAGCGTAAAGTAGCGAATTACGGATTAGGATACTAATGAGGACTCGTATATACTCTCAATCTATTAATAATGGTAAATTTGGTGCTTTGAAAAAAAACGGATGATTGTCTAAAAAAATGCAACTCCACATAATTAAGGTCATCTGTCTTTTGTCCATACAGCCTTAGATGATCATTTTTTAGACAGATGACTGTAAGAAACATTTGCATGTGAAAATTGAATATTTACATTAATGTCAGCAGTAACTTTCAGGTTAATATGTATTTCCTTAGATGAAAGAAATTTATGAGATTTATTTTCGAGAATCACCTGAAGAAGGGAAAGTACACACTTGAGAGTATCTTTTTTATACGTCCCAAATATCTTAAGTTCTAATTTTGTCTATTTGTAGACATTCCATGTTGACTTACGAAATTTCAGCTAACAATATCAATAGATGTCGTGACTCTTCAATTTCTTTGCGCTCCATTAAATTACATGCCATCTTGATCCGGTTTTCAGACGTATCCATCAGAGCTTTTTAAATATTTGTACACTTTATCGCTTAGAATGAATTGCGCCAGACTGCACGCTAGAGGCCGGTAATATATTTTGAGCTATTGACTGTGTCAGTATTTCTTATTTTGTAAGCGGTATAAACTCATGCCCTGATAAATTTTGAATGGATATAAGTTTTCATAGAATATATGAGAGACTATAAAAGTAAATTGTCAGAAATGGGTATTTAATGTTTAAATTGAAATATTAAATCACAGTAAAGGAATTTCATCATGTAATCGTCTTTCAATCTATTACAAACTTTACGAAATTCGTCTCTGAATAACTCAGTTAAAGTACTAGTTGAAATTTTATTGCTTTCGTTCGTAATTTTTGATGTATGAATGACAAAAATCTAATACCTGAGATGCATTAAATAGACATTCAAACTGCCGTGTACAACGTCTTCTAAATAAGGAAAAGTGAAATAAAAGCTAATAAAATAACACTTTTGTGAAAACTGACAAAAATACGAGTAGAAGCAGAGAGAAATATGTTCGAGTTTAGATAACTACTGTATAATGTTGAGAAAACTTTCGTCAACAGGACACATCAGAAAACAAAATATAAGATAATGGGACTATATATATAATAAAGAATTAGTAAGATCAGCAAACGTTTAAAACACGTGAAATCTTCTTTGTTGATAATCGGTAATTACTATAGTGTATCCGACAAGAAATCAAGAGCAAGCGTATAAGGAAATTTAGGAATAGCATCAGTAGTAAATTGCCATACGTAAAAAATAGCTCAGAACCATCTTAGTAGGTAGAATATTATTCATTTGCGAGACAGGCTTTGTTTCCCGATTTGTAATTCTGTTAGACATTCAGCTCACTCATTCATCACCTTTATGCTCGGAGTTAGTTTTTTTTATCAACAATAACAGAAAGATCATGTCAGAAACCAACCTACACGCAAAACTATCCAATGGGGATTTAGCAAAGAGCAAAGCGTACAAATTGTCTCATCATCTACTGCATAGTCATTATCTGCTTCATAAGAGATCCCCACACACACATCTCTCTCTCTCTCTCTATATATATATATATATATATATATATATATATATTATATATATTCTGTGTGAGTGTTAGTAGACATGTTGCCACATTGTCTCCTTCATATTAGTCCCCTTTCATAGTAATGCACTTATCCCAGCTCCCCTACCGCTTCTCCAATGCAGCCTCGAAGTCATTATCGGAAAGCGCGTCGAGGGCCTTCTGCGATTAGCACTGGATCTCGTCAACGGTATTGAAACGGCTGCCTTTCAGCTGAATCTTCATCCTCTTAAACAAGAGAAAATCTGCAGGAGCCAAATCTGGCTTGTTCCGTCACCGGTGATGATCCTCGTCAGAAATGACGGCCCATCTGAAATCCGCTGATGAAGCTCTTGGCAGACTTGGACCCAATGCTCCTTCTGCTCGGGAGTCAGCGTGTCCCTTTCAGATGTCAGGGTTGCCTGCACTGTACCATACCAGACATTAACAATGCAAGACGTGTCATTGACCGTTCTCCGACGGCCCTCATGCACACGTTGCCGAATTCTCACCACATTTTCGCGGGTGATTCTTGTGCAAAGTCTGTCAGATCGCTCCGATAGTTCCACGGACGTTGTGCCACGTTTGAAGGGACTGTGGCATTCAAAACATTGTGTACAGCACATTGCTTCATCGTCGCAAGCTTTCTGAATCACTCTCTGTTGCCAATTTCTCTAGCTTAACACAAAATTCCACATTAGAACGTTGCTCCAACTTTCGATTCATAATTAAATTGTAGAGTATCCCCATACACCTTATCGCAAAAACACCAATTGGACAACTCGCTTTGTAAACAGGGCTGCGCCACATTGCACACTGATTTATGAAAGTCACAAGTCAGTATAGCTGCACGAGAAACCCTGTGCTGTTCTCTGTTGACGCGCCAGAGAATTAGTTCGAGAACTTTTTGATACCACCTATGTAGTATACTTCTGATTGCTAACTTCAGTTTTGTAGCAGATCTAATTACGTTAACAATTTCAAGAACTTTCAGTACCTAAATTCTCCATTTTAACACATTAACTGTCAAATTTACATCCGCAATAAGGCCCTTACAATAAAGAGGAATCCAAACAGTACAGAATATAATTTGTTTTACTCCTTTACAACAATCCTGTATGAAAATTAATCGTACCGTAAATAGAGGTCAATGGTACACATACTTTATAGATTATCTCTGTTAGCATATAGATTGTGCCTAACGTCCATTTCTGATCACATTTAAGTTCTCCTCTAAGTCATTTTTTGTTACGTCACAGTGCCTGGGAAACCTACCAATAAGTGTCTTGGAAACAGTAATATAATATGACTGTTTCTTAATAAAGCAACAAGAAAATTACCTATAGTGTAAATGTAATAATGTCAGGAAATGTTTGCGAAAACATTATTAAAAGTTAAGGTTCTGGAAAAAGCATTTTCTCTACTTCTACATTCTGACCAATTTAAAATTTTAGTTCGATTAATTAATAAACATATTTAATATGCTCCTTTTTCCTACTCTTATCACATGGAGTTAAGGAATATGTTGTATTTTTTTAAGTGAGAGATTAACATCCAGGTGATTTATGTCTGAATAACATTGATGTTTTTAATACATTGTGAGCAGGAAGGAGATGATAACAAATATTTAAGACGTACTAGTTGTTCCTTTTGCTAGTCAAATTTGGACTGAATAATAAGAATTGTAGTTTTACAGTTTACAAACTTAATAATTTACAGCAGTTTTGGTAGAGTAGATCTACTGTAATGTAGAGCAGTGCTGAATTCGTCTTGTTATTGATATGTTAATGGAACAAGGGACCTTGAAACTCGCTTTTAAAATTTTTCAATATTTTAATCAATATACCACATGAGTTTAATTAATATTCTTTTTTTAGTGCATTGAATTAACTTAGATTTCACAAATAAGTATTTGTAGAAGAAGAAGAATTGTTTCACAAAAAATTCTTCAAAAATACTAGAAATTTTCCTAATTTTCCCTGAGCATTCATTTTTTTCCGATATCTTCCAAATTTCTCAGGATAGTTAATGGAAGTGTTTGTCATAACACTGTGCATAGTTCTTTCAAACCTCAAATATTTTTCAAATTTATAGAACATAAAACAAAGTAAAGACATGCAAAATTATTAAAATAATAACAGGCAGAATTAAAAAAAAGTTATTTAGGTTATTAGATTCCTACAAGGAAAAAATCAATGCACAATTATCTTTGTAAACATATGGTAAATTAATATTAAAACATTTAAGGTTTTTAAATGATGTAGAATGCACATGGAGCCATTTTTAATAACATTAAAATTTTTGAAATTTTTTTTAAAAAATAGGTTTTATTCTGCCAAAAATCTTAAATTTTAATTCTAAGGGACTTCAGAGGAGTAAAGAATTATATTAATTATTCTCATCTATATATATAAAACAGTTCCGTAACTGACTCATTCATTCACTGACTGACTGACTGACTGACATACAACGCACAGACCAAACCACTTTACCTAAAGGGCTGAAATTTTGCATGGCGATTCTTCTAATAGTGTAGGGGTGCACTAAGAAAGATTTTTCAAAAATTCTTCTTAGATTTTTTTAAATTAAATTTTTAAGCTGTTTTTTAAACTTTTTTACGTTTGCATTTAAAATAATACATTGAGGGTTATAAAATTTATATCACGAGAAAGATTATAAAAATTCCTTCAAAATGAAATTTTTTTTCGAATTTTTACGTCCATTTCCTGATTTTTGGTGAATTTTTAAAGATTAATTTTTAGAATTTAATTTATTAAATGCTGATCACGTGATTTCCTTTTCTGGTACTTTCAATAAATTTATCGTCACGTGCGTAACAACTAAATAGACAAAAAAAATATTTTTTTCTCTTTCTAATGCAGCAGACGATTGGATATTATCCAAAAAAATGCATATCCCTTACGATTTTTTATAAATATATATATAGATAGATAGATATTTTACATCAATTGTATACATTGATCATCGCATTTATTATAAATATATATATTTATTCTTTGGCATAAATTGCATACGTTGACCGTTGTATTTAATTTGAATGTACTCCGTAGCGAAGCGCGGGTTTTCATCTAGTTTTGTATATAGACTTAAAATTTGAGAATAAAATAATATGAGGTTGAAGGTCCCTTGTCCCCTTAACTTTAATGAATCATAACCATTCCAATCTTCTTCTCATAGGAAAAAAATAAAATTGAACTCTAAGATAATTTCTGTCTAGTATGAAATTTTCTGCAGATTATTTACATATATAAATGAATTTTTATTAGTAAAAATCTTGCACAAACATGGAAATTCTTTCAATGAATGTTACACATATTTTTCAATTATAACTCTGAAAACATGAAACAGTTATCAAACAGAGATCAGTCGAGTTCTAAATATTTAAACTACATTATCAAATATATAGAAACTAACGAAACAGACTTTAAAAAAATTCTTTCGAAATGTCGAGAAGAATGAATAGAAGTACGTACTACGTAAACACCTTTTTTTAAGAGCTATCTCAGAATGTTTCCGCTTCGTTTATCCAATCCTGATAAGTTACAAAAATCATTCTAAAACTTCAGCAACTTGTTTTTACAAAGGGAACCTTTTTCGTATTACAACAAGAAGTTTTGAAACTATCTTTTAAAAACATAAAAAGTGTTTCTGTTATCAGCTGAAGAATCTAATAGGAATTCTCCTCTGAATTTTTTCTTTTAAATGTTAAATGCTTACTAAAAGTACTAATATTTTTTCCAATAAGAAAACACATCATTGTAATTGTGTTTAGGTGCATTAAAAATTAGTTATTTTAAATACATTACAATGCACAATTTTCACGTGCACATGTTAACAGAACAAAAAAATGGGCTTCAACTAAATAAATTACTTGAGTGTGAAAGTAAGGCAATTCAATCAAAATACTTATATGCCATTTTCAAAATTTGGTTATAAATATAAATTTCAAAATAAAAGATAGAGTAAGAGAAAATATATTATTCATAATAAGGAAATTAATTTCTTCAATACCATTGTCAAGCAAGACATCCAAAATAACAAGTCATCTATTACAACCGCCAAGAGGAAAATAAACCAGGTTTTCATTGCTGGTCATGATAAACGGCTGTTTTGCTGGACTTTTATACTGTTGCAAAGGACTGGTGCAGCTTACCTTACAAGGGGCAGGCAATCAACCTAGGATATTCTTAATTCACTTTATGAGTGGGATAGCGTTAAAATGAGGAAAACCGAATTAATTACATGGCCTGGCATTCCTTAGTGATGCTAGGATGCTAGGCACTTTCAAAAATACAGTAAGTAATAAACAAGTAGACATTTCAACCAAAATTATAAACAAATCCCTATCAAAAGAAACCGTCACTCTGCAAACAGGGCCCTAGGTAGCAGATAATATTTTCATGTTACTTGGTAAATTTTAAGGTACTCTGTATATTCTGGGTTGCAAAATACGCAAACTTTTATAAAAAGTACCTTCTCAGTGGAAGATAAAGCTATGAAGGCAACCCTAACACACTATGCGCCTATCTCCGTAGGTTTAAGCTAACATCTTGTCCTTCAACGCATCCGAGTTAAGTTTGGAACGCCTCCCTAACACAACATGTACCTATTTTCCGGAATACAGATATTCCTCGATTTACGACCGACATAGGGACCGAGACATTAATCGTTAGTTGAGTTGGTGGCAAGTCGAGTTTCAAACATTTTTTTGTATATGCACATACATATATTTTTTACTTTCATAAGTAATTTTAAATACATTGTATTTAGAAGACATAAATTATTCTTCAGCATCACTACGTATTATGTTAGTACAATCCATTGTTTCAGAATTTGCGACAAAATATACGTTGAAAGTCTTTTTAACGAAGTTATCCAAGGTAGTTTGAACAGTTTGCTTCTTCTGTTCCTTGTATATTGCCTGGTAGCAAGCCAGATTTTCTTGAATATGACAATTTACACTTGTGAATATTTATTCATTTGGATCCATTGCTTATAACTGTTGTTGTCTTTTATTAATTTAATGAAACGCTGAAGCCATTCCTGAAGCCAATGAAGGTTTGATTTATCGTGTGGATATCGAAACTATTGAATCATACATTTTTATTATTGCGTCATAAATTTTTGCAGTATTGAAGAATATTGCATCATATTTTTAACTAATTATGCAATACATATAGGTGGGTACATTCGAGGAACAGTATTTTTGAGAATTTTTTTTTAATTTAAAGATTTCGATCGTAAGTGCGAGCGGTAGTAAGTCGAGCGGTCATAAGTAGAGGAATACCTGAGCTTTCGTATAATTAAGTTAGTATCTTGTCCTTATTACGTTCAAGTTTAATTTGGCGCCCCAGATATATAACATTTATGTTCGCACTTGTAAAGATTGCACCTTACATGAAAATAGATGAGGATTTATAAGCTTTGGTCTATGGCATATACAAAAACATGTTAACAGCATTATTATGATTCCAAGTGTCAAGACGAAAATCAAAGACAAAATTGTAAGCACAACTTATGTTACATCTAGAATATTACCAACTCGTGTGATCTTGTATAATATCTTCTATATGGTCTCTAGGTTTTCCAAGCCTATTTTCGTGACTTCAGTAACACTTAACATTCTTGCGCTGTTGCAATGTAGCATTAGGGTGGTCCATGACATAATGTTAAAAAATAAAAGTGTAAGAATCTTCCTACCTATTTTGTTCCTCTGTATTCAAAATGTATGTAAATAAAATTTCAGGCCAATCCGATAATATTACGAGGTCGCTTAACATTTGTGCGAAATGTGGCAAAGGGCTAGAATACCCACTCAGCGGATAGACTCGTCCGTCAGGAAGCTTAAAAAACTATATGAAGAATATCTCAGCCTAAAAAAGAATAAAAATAGAAATTCAGGAAAAGATACGAGGTAGGGTCAAAAAGTTCCCGGAATAGGTCAATTACAAATTATTAAAGAATACAACAATAATTTTACCTTATTGGCCTTCAAAGTACTTTCCTCCTGCATCCACACACTTCTTCCAGCTTTCGTATAACTGTTCAAGACACTCCTGGAATCCATTTTTTGAGAGGTCCTTCAGTTGCTTCGTCGCATTTTCGATCGCCTCGAATTGCGCCTTTTTATGAGCCTAATATATATAAAATATTGGAATGAAGCACCACATGCTGTTAAGGCCCCTTACAATCATATTCAGTTTTTAAATAACCTGCAGAAATATCCAAATCCTTCTGTAGCAAATATATCATTAACGTCATTGTCCAGACTCCAATGGTATTTATCTTAGCACTTGGTAGCTTTAGCTTTTTTTCATAACAGAGTCAGCATTGACACAAAAATGAAAATGATACAAAATCTTGATAGTCCACCAAAACCTACCCGTGATTATCGATTGGAACTAAAAACTGAAGAGCAAAATGTAAAGATCGAAGAACTTGTGACTGAAAATACAAAACAATTCTTTGATGCCATGGTTAAAGGAGGTAAAATTAAATCACAAACTTTCACAGAAAAATCGCCATCTCAGTGGGAAAGTGATCCTTACTTTTGTGACTTTCGAGAAAGGTGCTTAAAAATGAAAGTTGTAAATGACAATGCTGAAAGAGAAATAAGCCTAATACAAAAATATAATAACATCCTTACAAAAGATGAAGAAAAAAAAAACAATTCCTGCTTCGTCTTGTAGCAAACCACCAAAAGAGCTCTCCCACTACTTCCAAGAAATCTTTGTTAATCTGAACTTTTAAAGTTTGAGCTTGAGCGACCTGTAAATATTATTATTTTGGAGAAAAAAAATTGAAAGCATTATTTACATGTAAAATAATAAAATAAACCTTGTGGAGCAATATATTTCGAAAGTTAATTTTTTTGGACCACCCTAATGTAGCATACACCTAAGGTGTTCGGGTCAAAAATGACCCAAGGCGTAATTTTCAATGTTGCTGAATTATAGTCACATTTTATTTATATTAGTGATTTAATTATTTATTTATTTATCTTTTTATCTTCACTTTTATGTAGTTGTATATTATTTAACTTTGTTTTACAGGTAAATTTTCATAATCATAAGGAAGCTTGAATTTAATGAACCACTCTGTTATTATAAAATAAAAATGCTGTAATTCAATCCTTCACCCCTGAAAATCACTGTAAACTTTCAAATGCAATACAATGTAACATGGACTTTTCCTATATTTATTACATATATTTTTTTACATTCGTTTGATAAAACAAGAAAGTTTGCATCTGAGTATATTATTTGTTTATTTTCGGAAGTAAAATAACACATTAACGAAATATTTATGAAATATTTAGCTTACATCCAACAATACAATTTTGGACGCTTGAACATTCAATGAAGGAAAGTCATAGAAAATTTGTAAATTCGTTAGCCTCTGTAAACTTTCAAATGCAATACAATGTAACATGGACTTTTCCTATATTTATTACATATATTTTTTACATTCGTTTGATAAAACAAGAAAGTTTGCATCTGAGTATATTATTTGTTTATTTTCGGAAGTAAAATAACACATTAACGAAATATTTATGAAATATTTAGCTTACATCCAACAATACAATTTTGGACGCTTGAACAATCAATGAAGGAAAGTCATAGAAAATTTGTAAATTCGTTAGCCTCTAAGTTGTTCCGTTTATATACAATTGTTACACACTTGAATGTGATGTTTGTTACAATTAAACTGTCTACCTTTGAAACACCTCACAGGACTTTTGTTTTCACTCTGTGTGCATAAGCGATATCTTCCCCTTTTGCCAGTAGTTGCTATATTTCCGGAATCTTCAGATTGGAGTTCAGGTTGTCCTGAGTTTTGAATACTCATTACCAATACTCGGGCAGTCCTTGCTCTTGGCAGATGTTTTCTTCCTTGTATGTGGTGGGTAACCAAAGTCATGCCAAGCTTCTTAATGAAGATACTCCTTTTGTGAAATGAGTTCATCTTCCATTGTGGGTTGATCTTGATGAATAATAAGAATGCTGTATACTCGGAAATGTCTATGATGTTTGAGAAAACAATAATGGACCAACTGTTGGTCTTTCTCCGACAGGAATAGTGGGGGTCTAGTTTATCTACTTCTCCTTTGCGCTGTTATAATCTAGAAAGATTTAAGGTTTCTTTGAGTCTGTGTCTGCCATCTTTCTGTGATGGTGAAGAGTACTCTAGAGCAGTGCTCCCCAACCTTTTCATCTCTGCGGACCGGTCAACATTTGTTAATTTTACCGCGGCCCGCTGAGGGGGTGGGGGGGGACGTTAATTGTTTATATTTTAGATTGTTTTGATTTAATAATTTTAATTTAATTGTACTTAAGCATGCCTTCAAAATAAAATACAGTTACACCAAAAAACGAAAATAAAGTGATTTAACATTTTAACTCACTAGAACGCTAAATCAATGAGAAGCCTGAGCTTGTGGCTCTGGGCTTGCGGCCTGGTATCATTTAATCCACGCACCGGTACCGGTCCGCGGCCCGGGGTTTGGGGACCACTTCTCTAGAGGACTACGCACTTGCCTCTTTACTGGCTATATGTTTGTATGTTCCACACGTAATTGGTAGTGTTGACACAAAGTACCCAAAGTTTATGCTGCACATGGCTGGTTTGCTGGGCATGTACTGGCGGAAAGGGCACTTTCCTCCTAAAGCTACCAGTTGTCCATTCACAGTAATGTACATTTCAGGGTTATACAACATTAGGCAAAATTTCCACCTACTTGTCCAAAGTTCTGTTATGGATGCAAATTTGTCGGTTACCCGTCTTCTTAGTCGGGTCTCTCTGTCATAAAATCGAAGAATCTTGATATCATTTTGAATTTTTCTAAGGACATAGTTGCCCTGAAGATATCCCGTCCCGTTGTGGTATCCCACAGACTGTGTGTAGACTCATTACGAGTTTTATATACCCCAGACAGCAGCAACAAGCAAATAAATGCTTCCAAGTCAACGTTATTCAAATTCTTCCAACTGTCACAGAACACCTTTTTTTCCTCCGAAGTTACAATTTTTTAGTATGATATTCACAATTGCTGTAGGAAAAAATCAACACAAATGCAGAGTATTCACCTTCAATTCTAAACGTGGCGTATCTCGTGGGCCCTGGAGTCACGTTCATAAGATTTTCTGCCTCACGCCTACCACATGAAGCTTGTTCAGATTTCCATTCGATTTCACTATCCTTGCTAAATAGAGTCTCCGTCTGACTCGTCGACTGGTCAGATTCGTCGATTTACAACGCCCCTTTACACACTCTACGAGAGTGGAAAGGAAAGCGCAGGAAGCAAATACCGGTTACAGAAACTAGGAACTGCTAAGGACAATGCAGTACTATTAGTGTCATCTATTGTGCCAAAAGGAAACAAAACAAATATATAACGGAGAAGAACGAAAGCATTAAGGCATTGTCACAGCAATAATTGAATAATATATTCAAAATTGCGGTGATCGTGCTGCTATGCTCTAAAAATAGCACACGGGTCAAAATTGACCCGAACGACTTATGTGTTACTATTTTTATTGTTAAAAAACTACCGTTTGAAAAAAATAATTTCACATTGCTGAATATTTACTCTGACTATAAAAACAAAGTCAAAATATATTTTTTAAAAAATTCCCAAAATTCTAATAAATCTATACGAAATAAATTTGTTATGGGTCAAAAAAGACCCTAACACCCTAAGAAGGTTAAATCAGTTTTTGTCACTGCGGAATGCTACAAAATTAAATTCCCTCACTAGGTAGGGTTTTCATCATAACCTAACTTTACTGGGTCTTAAAATGATTAGAACTGGCGCCGATTAATATTTTTTGGAGAGAGGGGCTCCTACATTTATAAAACATGGTTGACTTTTTTTTCTAATTATTGCAATTGATCAGTCTCTACATAGGGCAAATTTGAGTTTTAAACTTTACAGAGAACTTTTTGGGGGTGAGAAATAAACAAAAAAGCCCCAGGCAACATGAATCATGAATAATATGTATGTCATACTCACACTCACGAATATTCACATGAATACATATAATATATATTTTAAGAACTGTATATTTAAGTAGTTTTGTGTTACATTTAAATTGTTCTGATTATTAAGGGGATAAGGGACCCTAAACCACGATTTTTTAAATTTTCAATTTTTATCTCTATATACAAAATGAGAATAATTTGAGTTCATTTTTAGTACAATTGAAGACCCTTAGAATTCAAAATAAGATATTTTTGGGAGAATAATGCCTGTTTTTCAAATTTATTTCAAAAATTCTAGCATTTTTCAAAATGCTCCATGTGAATTCAAAATCCTTAAAAACCTTAATTTTGTAATATAAGTTTTCCGTGTATATACCTTGCTGGCCATCAATTGCAACACCAAGAAAGACAAGAGATATCACAACAAAATTTATTTTGTAGATAACATGTTGACCAAATATCAAATGATTAAATTTATAGACTTCTGTGAAGTGTGGTTGCTGCCAAAATCAGTAGCCAGAGTAGCCGCCATTGTTGGAGATCACCACTGCCACACGCCTCGGCATTGATTCAAAGAGACTTTGGATGAGTTCTTGGGGTACAGCAGACCAAGCAGCTTCCACATGTTGCCAAAGTTGATCTTCTGTGGCAGCTGGGGATGGAATCTGGGTCAATCGTAGAGCAACCATGGACCACATGTTTTCTATCGGCGAAAGATCCGGAGAGCGAGACGGCCAGGGAAGCAATTCAATCTGGCGATTGACGAAGAACCGTTGGACAATGCGTGCCACGTGTGGTCGCGCCTTATCCTGTTGAAATATGGCTGTGGGCAAGCCCTGAAGGTAAGGAAGGACAACTGGCTCCAACACCTCGGAGATGTAGCGCTGGCTGTTTAAAGTATCGTCAATGCGTACTAGAGGTGTGCGAGAGTGATATCCAATACCGCCCCATACCATAATACCCGGTGCAGGACCAGTGTGGCGGTGCATAACGCAGCTGTTCAGCATCCTCTCTTCACGGTGTCTCCAGACTCGAATGCGACCATCGTGGTGTTGCAGACAGAAGCGTGACTCGTCAGTAAAGACAATTTCATTTCATTCTGCCGTCCACATCCTTCTGTCATCGCACCATTGGAGGCGGAGACGTCTGTGGTTCTGCGTCAAGGGTAGACAAACCAATGGACGTCTTGCGGACAGACCACTCTGCTGTAAACGGCGTCGAATGGTACGCGCAGACACTGGATGATGCGTTACAGACTGCATGTGCTGTGCTATGGTTCGTGATGTGACTGAGCGACCCGTCACTGCCATGCGCACAATTTGCCTGTCATCACGTGAATTGATGCGCTGAGGTGGATGCGATCGAACACGCCAGTCCGTCGTGCCCTCCTGCATCGAACGATCACATATCCGCATTACAAATGGTTGGTTTCGTCCAACACGACTACCGATTTCCCTGAAAGATAATCCACAATCTCGGTAGACCACTATCCTTCCTCTGTCGAACTCGGATACTTGATCAAAAGATGATCGCTGTTTTCGACGAGGCATAATTGATCGTTTTTTTGAAAAAAACACAAGAAAAACACAATTGCCGAATTTGAAATCGTCGAAATCTCCAAGCTTTAAATAGCGCTTTGAAGTGGCGCCACAAGCGCGCGTGATGTGCGTCTGAGCTGAAATTCTAATCATTTGCATATCTCACCTCCGCTAATGCATGTTGTAAATTTCATGTTATTCGCATGTTTCTTTCAGGGTGTTGCATTTACAGTGGCCAGCAGTGTATAAACATAAATGTGCATTGATTTTTATTTTGTATGAATCTAAAGCCCTAGGTATTTTTTTTTTTTTATCTGCCTGTTATTGTTTTATGTTTTTGCATTATTTCATGGTCTTTAAGTTTGAAAAATATTCGTGGGTTCAAAGAATTATGCACCATTTTGTGGCAAATTCTTCATTAAACAATCTTGAGAAATTTGAAAGAAATCAGGAGAAAATAAATTCGAGTGGATCATTTTGAAAAATTTTAACTTTTTTGAACAACTTTTTGAAAAACAGGTCTTATTCTTGCAAAATACTTATTTGTGAAAGCTAAGTGCCCTCAATGAGCTAGAAAGGAATATTAATTATTCTCTTTTTATGTATAGAGTAAAATATTGAAAATTTAAAAAAAAACGAGATTGGAGATCCCTTGTCCCATTAAGTTGTTGAATGACGAATTCCAGTGGATCATTCCGGGATCTGGAACTTTTACAAAATTTAATTTATTTCTTTCCTTCCATTTGAGTTACTATGCGGGCGCTCATTTCGTGTATTGTATTGAGGGAGTAAAAATACAATTTTTATTATTTATATAGGATATTGAATCCCTTAGAAGCAAGTTTTCACATTTTAAAATCTATTGATTTAAAGACTTGGGCAATAAATTATATTGTATCAATATTGATTTATTTCCCTAGTAAAAGAGATAAATCTTAGGATTTCTAAAAATTCTCAAACAAAATTGGCATAATTATTAGCATATAAGCATTAATTCTCATCCATTTTTGTAGTGTATATATTTTTTACCCGTAAATATTAAAATACTAATTAGGTAGAAATTCAATAATTATGTTTTAATAATATGTTTTAAAATCAATGTTTTTAATAATATGTTTTAAGTTCAATAATTATGTTTTAAAAGACTTTGTCAATAAATTATATTGTATCAATATTGATTTATTTCTCTAGTAAAAGAGATAATTTATTAGAGAGATTCATTAATTCTAATCCATTTTGTAATGTATATAATTTTACCCGTAAATATTAAAATACTAATTAGGTAGAAATTCAATAATTATGTTTTTAAATAATTATGTTTTAATAATATGTTTTAAAATCAATGTTTTGAATAATATGTTTTAAGTTCAATAATTATGTTTTAAAAGACGTGGTCAATAAATTATATTGTATCAATATTGATTTATTTCTCTAGTAAAAGAGATAAATCTTAGGAGTTCTAAAAATTCTCAAACAAAATTCGCATAATTATTAGCATATAAGCATTAATTCTAATCCATTGAGTAGTGTATATATTTTTTTACCCGTAAATATTAAAATACTAATTAGGTAGAAATTCAATAATTCTGTTTTATGAAATTATGTGTATCTATATGCGAACAGCAGAATAGGGAATGTTCTAAGAAAGTGCGATATGGGCTATGGATTGCATGATTTCTTTTTCCTAGGACAAAAGAGAAAACTAATAGACTCTCCTAATTCTTCAACAACTTCTCACATTCACGTATTGCAGTAAAATAAATATATCTGTCTCATCCTTAATTTTTTTCATCATTGTTTTTCGACCCTTAAAGTACGAGATTTTGCCACTGAGTATTTAAAGTATCGATGATTAGGTTGGGAAAACACAAATTATTGAACGAATTAAATCAAAAGAAGCAGAATAAAAAGAAATCAGCGAATCAAATTGGTATAAAAATTCATCCACCAACCAACTGTACAATCGAATGAACTATTGCTACTTCAGAGTTTGTAATAGACGGTTTGTAAATAACATAAGGGAATAAACTAATGACAAAATTCCCTAATTATATTTACCTTTCTATCATTTAGATCCATCATTTAGATGTGTCATTTAGATGAGTCATTTAGATACATCATAAATACAATTTTTTGAAATGCCATAACCGCTATTTTTACGCCGCTTTATAATTTGTTGATACGAATATTTCTCCTCGGAAAGCGCAGTTACGCAACCCTCGAGCCATCTATAAATTTTAGGAGCCATTTTCAAAATAAATTTTTTATTTTACATTCCAATCAAAACAAAACAGTAGCAGATGATTATTCTGAAGTTGCTAATTTTTTATCTCAAAATGCAAATGACAAAAAAAAATTACAACAACGTTTCCATAAAGTGCAAACAACCTTCTGTATTACACAGAAGGAGGTATTGAAATTTGAATGAATATTCACTTATTAGAATGAATATTCACTTATAGATACATAGTGTTGATCGGAAAGAAATGCAGGATTTTAACTTATCAAAAATTGCTTACATAACAGTCCATTAAATTGATTCGGAAAATCACACACTTCGGCAATAACACATTTTATAAGTGCTACTATCTTGAGCTAATTCCCTTTGTTTCCCCACTTTACTTCTTATATAATTACTAGCTGAAAACCCGCACTTACATTCAAATTAAGGAGTACATTCAAATTAAATGCAATGGTCAATGTATGCAATTAATGCTAAATAGATGTATAAATATATTTATAATAAATACAACGATCAATGTATGCAATTGATGTAAAAAAAAATGAAAAAGTATATTTATAAAAAATCGTAACGGATATTTTTATTGACAAAATAATGTAGAAGAAAATATTCAAATTAAATCTAATAGAACATACTAAATAATATATTACAGTACTAAATAATATAGTACAGTTTGAGGAACATTTCTTTTACTCTATGTTAATATTTATTTGGATAATGTCCAATCGCATGGCGCATTAGCAAGACATTTTTTTTTGTCTATTTCGTTGCTATGCATGTGACGCAAAATTAAAAGAAAAGAAACCTCGTGATCAGCAATTAATAAATTAAATTCTAAAAATTAATCTTTAAAAATTCCCCAAAAATCACACAATGGTAGTAAAGGTTCGAAAAAGATTTCGTTTTAAAGGAATTTTTATGATCTTTCTCGTGATAAAAATTTTGTAACCTTCGGATTATTATTTTAAATGCAAAATTTAAAGAATATCACAAAACCAGCTTAAAAATTTAATTTTAAAAATTTAAGTAGGATTTTTCAAAAATATCTCTTAGTGCACCCCTACACTATAAGAAGAATCGCCATGAAAAATTTCAGCCCTTTATGTCCAGCGGTTTGGTCTGTTCGTTGTATGTCAGTCAGTCAGTGAGTTACGAAACTGTTATATATATATATATATATATATATATTATATATATATATATATATATATATATATATATATATATATATATATATATAATATATATATATATATATATATATATATATATATATATATATATATATATATATATATATATATATACATATAAAGAGAGAGAGAGATTATTATTTATTTACTTTTTGCTGTCAAATTGTGTCTACAGATAAGCTACATATAAGCCATATCATGCTCTATGAATTTCGGCTTTATGGAAATACTGCAGAAGCCACTCGTAAGATTTGCTCAGTATATCTAAATGCTATTTTGATACTTTGTAAACGATGGTTTACAAATTTCGAGAGGGAAATTTCAATCTTAAGAACGAACCTAGATGTGGGCTCCCAAAGCAAGTTGATGATGATGAAAGGAGGATAATGTTCAAGTCAGATCTACGTATCAACAGTATGGGAATATCTGGGAGGCTTCATTGTGCACAACCAACAGCAATGAAACATTCGAAAAAAAAAAAGAGACAAGTCTTGTCTTGTTGGTTTATGGGTCCCACATGAACTCTCGACTAAAATGCGTCAACCCCGAATGTCACTTTGCACTTCAATGGTCACACGAAAGAAAGAAGATCCTTTTTTTAAGGTGAATTGTGATGAAAAGTAGATCCTTTATACTATTGTTATGGCATCCTTTATACTAATGTTATGGCCCTACATCACAGCCAGGATTTCATCAAAAGAGGGTTTTGCTCTGTATATGGTGGGGTACGGAAGGTATCGTCTGTGTTGAACTGTTAGAAAGTAACCAAACCATTACTGCAGACATACATCTGTTGCCATCAGTTGGATAATTTGAAAGTGGTATTAACCACAAAAGAACCTGCAATAGTCAAGATACGAGGTACGTTACTTCAGCACATCAATTCTTGACAACATACAGCACGATTGACTCAATAAAAACTTAATGCTTTTGGATGGTAAATTCTTCCCGATCCACCATACAGTTCCCATATGGAATCCTCGGATTATTACTTGTTTATATAATTGCAGCATTTTCTAGATGGAAAAAATTTCCATTGTAAACAAGATGTAGAAACATCAATAAATGTAGATTTTGAGTCAAAGTCAAAAGGATTCTTCAAAGCAGGAATTGAAAAGTTACCAGAGACATGGAAAAATGCTATTGAAAATGATGGAGACTATGTTAATGATCACAATCCTTATATCAATGTCTATATCAGTTTTCTCACAATTTTCCCGTCAATCCGATATCATGGTTTGAAAATCACTCCACTGCTTATGATGATGATATAGATATAAGATACTTAGTTTTAGGTACATTTTTCTTTTAGTATTATTTAAACGTATTTAGTAATAACTGTAGTCTTCTTATTAAATCTAAGATATTCTTAAAAGGCAAGATATAGAGCCCAAATCAGTCAGTATGGACCATTGGTGAAAATTTGGCATTTCCGAAAAACATGATAACTCAACCCCCTCCCCTCTCCCCCCCCTTAAAAAATTACCATTTTATCAATTGAAGAATGAAGATAATAACTTTTTCTAAGAAACAGAATATTGTCAAGATTATACTCTATTTATCTCTGTAGCCGTTGAGTCTGTAGCCGTTAAAGTACTGTTGTAGAAAAAAATCACTTAAAATTCATTGTTACTTGCAATTTATGCCTATGTAAACAAACAATTAATTTATATGCAATCATGACACTATGTTAGTTCCTTAACAAATACTTATATATAAAAATATGAAGAATTTTAGAGCATTTTAAGCGTCACTTTTTGTTATACGATTTTTTGCGTAAAGTGAAACGATAAAAAAATTAATTTTAAGGAAACTCTAAAAATAACTTTATAACACATTTCTTTATTTAAAAATAACTATTTTCAATCTAAAATCCACCGTATTTAGAATTCAAACAGAATTAGAAAAATTAAAGATTAGGCTTTAATATCACTGCAAATAAAAAAAATCGATATTTTGACCAAAAATATCTGTTTTAAAGGTGTACGGATACCTTAAAAAAGTATGTTAATTAATTTAATTTAAATTTGAAAAACACTTAGATAAAAGAAATTCGGTCTTATAAAACACCCTCCCCCCCAGAATATTATTAACTTATAAAGAACTTTGAAAAATTTTCATTACAAAAATTATTTTATCAAATTATCAAACAAGGCTGTTACAAATGGCTTCTTAATAATCATAATGAAAAGGAAATGTGGTTATTAAGAAGTCATTTGTTCCTGTTTGTGTTTCTACAAGTTTCCTGTTAGTGGTATTACACAAATATTGCTTAAGTATATTTTACTTTGGAAAAACAACTGACATTTAAAAATATAACGGTAATACGAAGCTGATAATTTGTATTTCAGGTGCAAAAGACTGAGTTTATAATTTTAAAATAACTCAATAAAAACTATTTTGATCGTTGTTTAAACCAATTACTAATTGAAGTTCGGAGATATGTTTTATAAAAATGTGAAATGACAGCTTAAAGCGTATGTTCTTTACCTTATTGAATTACACATTTCTCCTTAAATGAGAATCGAGCCAAAAATAAATATTATTTTTTTCTTTTAGGAAAAAAATTTATATTATTGAGATGAAATCTGGTATATTTATAAGAAAAAATATTTTGATAAAAATAGCATGAATGCTTCAGGCTACTAACCCTATTGGATAAGCTCACCTTAGTGTTAACTTATGGATAAAATTTTTCTACTATTTACAGTTACATATATGTTGATAATCCAATAAAAATGGTATTTACTGATAGTTTCAACTATTCTGCACCTTGCAAGAGGATTCATTTTATAAACTTTGTTTACGAACGTTTAAAACACACTATAACAAATTTTAACCCCGAATAATTTAAATTTTAAAACATGATTTGCATTTTTTAACGAAAAATGCCCCAAGGTGTGAAAATTCTTTCTCTATTATGGAACACAATTTTTCAGAAAAATTATACCCAAGTCGGCAATCCTTGGACAAATTTTCTCCATAGGTTAGCATTGAGGTGAGCGAATCCAATATGGTTAATACATAGCAGCCTAAATATTTGAATACATATAAGTTCATTCATTCAGTTTTTTAATAAGATTTAGGAGTCTATAAATCTAGATATCATAAAATGTTTTGATTTCTAAGAAATACAGAACTCATCAAAGAAATTTCGGGGAGATCTATTACGGTTAATGAAGTAGTTTAGAATACTGTGTGTAATAATATGGTTATCATAATTTTGCATTGTCAGAGACTTATAAATATTGAAATTCAGTTAGAAATTAAAACTGTTTGTAATTATAATAAACATTGTAAAATAAAACATTTTTATCGTAGTAAAAATTTTACTAGCTGTGATACAAATGACAGCAATATTTGTTTTTCTTTTCCAATGATTTTTTTACTGTTAATTCAAAATCTCAGGAATCATAATCTGGAACATATACGCCTAGTATTGAACACAATAATTAATACTTCAAGCATTTTAATTTAGTTTTATTACTTTTTGTTTCGTTTAAGAAGCTACTTAAAAATGATATTTTGTTTCTACAGGGGGGGGGGAATCAGTCAAATGATGCATCGAATATTCTGTAATGACCCACGATAGGAAGAAGTAATCTGAACGAATCAACTAACAATGTGCTCCTCATCATAGGCCCCCATTTTCTTTCACACCACCGGGAAAACTTTTTTGCACCTGGACATTTTTGTACAGTTCCTTATTCAACTGAATGATTCTTATGAACTGAGTTAACGCATGCTACTCCCAGAAAGATGGAGCAAAGTGTCACACATCGGTGAAGAGCGTGGAAATTGTATCCTTATGCGGCAGCAGGGTAATTTCAAAAGACTGTTGGCCACCGCGGTCACTGGATCTGACATCACCAGACTTCATCCATTGGGAAAAACCACGCTGTGTGGAATATTTGTAAGAAAATATCCAAAGCGTTGCTATTCCCTCTAATATCGTTGCCAATATGTTCAGGAAGATGGAAGGACGTGTCGAAATGTGTTTTTCAAAAAACGGAGATCACTTCAAGAACGCATGTAATGCAATCGATTATACATATATCAAGGTATGTATTGTATTCTTTTAGTTCAGACAACTTCATCCTAGTGAGAGTTATTACAGAATAATTGGGGCCCCTTTCGAATGAATCACCTCATATGGTTGTTAGTTATCATCTAACATCATCGAGTCTTTCTATAATTAAAACCCAAACAGACCAAAGGGAATTGAAAATATTTACGCTGAACAGTAAGGTAGCGAAATTTATTCTCAATAGTATCACAGAGAGTAGAATATGTCATAAGTGTATCTTGTATAAATCAATAAGTTAAAAACTGAATAAACTAAAAATATATTATTTTACTAATAATGCACTCTGTAAGCAACGAAGATACAATCGAAAGGGTAAATAGGCAATGTATCCAAAACTACCAAGCTTGTAAATTCTGAGTGTTTAGGATGTGTAATGGCAGACTGTGTCAAAAGAAGATTTTTCCTGTCTTACAGGTTCCCTTCTTATAAGACAACATTCTTTCTATTGTCTAGCTTGCAAGGATATTTCCTCTACTGTTCTGTAAGACCACATCAACTGATTTCGTCATCTTCTTTGTGAAAGATAGTTGCTTGTAGGTCTTTAACTGTGTGGTCCCCTGTTACTCCAATGATTTCTTGCCTTTCTTAAAATGATTGCTCTTGCCTCTAAACATAACAACTGGCATTGTATTAGCCGTTCCCGAACAATCTGGCCAATTCGTATAATATGGTAGTCTTATACTCAATATTTGCTATCATTCAAACTCATCTAAAAGAATCTTTGATGATTATCGTACAATCAAGATTAATGTGTCTATTTAAGATGCTGTAAGAGTAGAATTCAAATATCATATTCTCAAAAGGTCAGATAAGTTTCCGTTTTCTTTATAACAGTGTTAGTACTCTCAGAACTACATGGCTTTAAAAGTGCATTGATACCATCTCTTAGTTAATATGCAGGTGAGTTAACACTAGAACCGCGGGACTTTCGATATACCTAGAACCGCGGAGCGGGTCATTTTGACCCTAGATTGTAAACTTAGAAAATATGCACAAGCTCTTAATTTATTTAACTAAAACATTTTATTTTTTAAATAATAATCAATATTTCTCAGAATTTACATTAAATAATTTATATAAATCAAGAGGAATTAACTTAATTTTTACAAAATCGTATTATTGAAAATTTTATGTCCTTGAGTATAATAACATGCCTCTTTAAAAAAATATGACATGAATTTCCTAATTTCAATGGAAAAACAGAGTATCTCTTTTTAATATGTTTAGACATAATTTCAAAAAATTTAAAATTAAAAATTTTATCAGTTACTAAAAATTTTATCACTACTTAGTTTTACAGATTATAAAATCCAATTTACTGTATGCAATTTGTAATAAGTTTGTACATTTTCCACAGATGGGTGCTTTACATTTTGAACAGATATCTAGAGTTTTATTTTCACATTTCGAAATGTGGCATCGGACTCGTTTATGCTTAATTTTTGGTTGTCCGTCGTTTTCATTGGTTGCTTCACATGCTCTTTTTGCCACCTTTTTATGTCGGAAGAGAGCAAACTTTTCTCGCATTTGTTCAACCAAGTCTTGAATGAATTGCGGTCTACTAATAGATTTTCCAGTTATAGCTTTATATAAAACCCAGGCATTGATTGCAGCAAGGTCCAAAATATTACAAAAAAACCTGCACCGGCCACCTACGTGAAGCAGACTTGACTGTAAATTTCCTTGCCATTTGTTCAATCACGTCCACACCGTATTTAGTTACGTTGTAGAAAGCGATTGTATCAGATAGTTTTTGGGGGTTATCTGCAATTTCTACATTTGGATGGAGACTACTTAGCAACAAAACGTTTTTATCTTTTTTACCTCGATAAACAGTTAGACTCATGTCTTTATGGGTTAGTACCGTAGTCGAATACAATGTGAATTTTAACATTTTTACAGAGACTAGTATTTCTCTTCTTGAGCGTTTTACAGTTCCTACAAGGCTGGTGTTTTCGGATTTCAATGCCTCTGCAAGCTTCAGTGTCGTGAAATAGTTGTTCGTAGTGACATTTCTACCTTTGTTCTCATATTGACTTATTAGTCGCAGCACTACATGTTCAGAAAGAGAAACGTTGGATGGACTTTGGTTATCTTTTCCAACATACGGGAATCCATTTATCAGATATTTTGAGTCAAATCTGCAGCCAACCAGAACTTGATTCCACACTTATCTGGTTTGTTTGGCATGTATTGGATAAACCTACACCTAGCTTTTGTAGGAAATAACTGTTCATCTAGAGTTACATTAGGACCTGGTGTATAGTTTGTCTTTCAATTTTCCCTGAAACGATTCCCGATATCCGAAATAAGGGCAAATTTGTCTGTCTCTATACGCTTTGATCTTGTTGATTTTATGTAGAAGCGTAAAAATCCCATTATTTCCCGAAATTGGTCTCTTGACATTGTATTTTAGAAAAATGGTGGTCCTCAGTTCTTTGACCACAAGCTATCCAGTTCAAGTCCTTTTGCACAATATATACCACGTGCATATAAAATTTATATAAAAGCATCTATTTCTTCTAATGTTATATTCCATTCTCCTTCCTGAATCTGCCGATGAGCTTTATCTTCAGAACATTTCTTTATGTGTTTCAATATCCATTCATCTATAAAAAGTCTCCAAGCACTTGAAGGACTGTTGTCGATAACATTGCGTTTAGCATGTGGTGTTGGGCCCCCGTACTTCTTTCAAAATATTACACTTTGATTTTCTTCCTCTTCGTTTGTTCCTAATTGAGCGACATTCCAAATTGTCCCATCTTTGCCATCTTCATTATTTCGAACTTTGAATGTTATTGTCGATTTTTTTCAAATTTCTTTGCGTGTGTGTATCTTTTCTTGGAATGTTTGATTTTTATTTTTATCAGATAAATTATCATCAGTATTGCGATGAGAAGGACCAGGGATTGTTAGAGCATTGCCAGAGTCATCTTCACTTTAATTTTCTTCATCCGAATCCAAATTTTATTCATCAGCAGGCAGGTATTCATCCTCACTACTCAAAATCGAATCTTGAGAAACCTTCTTTTTCCGAACATTCTGAATCCTTTTCAGATAATTGTTTTAAATATTCTAACGCTTCCTGAACAGCAAGATTACGGCGTTGTGACATAGTTTTTATACATATAATAATTACAGAATAAAAACAACTTCAAAAAGTTTTCTAAATATTCGCAGTAATTTTTCACTGCATTCCAACGTAGTTCGTGTTTCAAACCTAATATAATGACCTTGACTGAAAAACCTTCACTATTCCCCCTTCTGGTACAGTCCATTTAAGGAATTCTAGGGTGGGGTAGAAGTATTTTGCAGTTACAGTTCGAGAATTGCATCTGTTTTTTGTTATTTGTGCATTAACATTTCGTCAAATTGACCCGCTCCGCGGTTCTAGGTATAAGTGTTAATAATCGGAAAAATATTTATGTTACGAATTTTTAAATTTGGTAAATTGTTGTTCACCTTAAAATATTAAAAGTCATAAAATGAATTGTTTTTTCAATCGATACTTTTCGCGTGGTGATAAATTGAACATCATTTTGGGTCAAATTGACCCGCTCCGCGGTTCTAGTGTTAAGCAGTGCATACATTTTCGTTTCTTAATAAAGTTGTGAGTGTTTGTCAAAGTAATAATAAAAGTCTTTTTATTTTCTTAAACTAAATACAATTTTCTTACCGATAAAAAGGCAAGCAATGCGTACGAATATTAGTAAATATTAATTTCCATATTCATTTATTCCATTGAACCGAATTTCAAATCAACTTCTGAATAACATGGAGATATTCAATTTTCCTCGAGGCTTTTCTGAAACGCTCGTTTCTTTCTAAATAAGTTGAAGATGGGAGATATTAAATTCTTGGTTGTAACTACATCTCATTCTAAAAATCCATAATCAGAATTTAATGTAAACGGAAGTTTAATATTTCAGTGAAAAATTTCGAAATTGAAGCATAAAAATAAATGTTATTATTTTCCATATTCTCGAAAGAAATTTTGTTATTTGCGTATTTAATACCATGGAAAATAAATTTATATTTCTATAGAAACGACCTGTACCAGATTTCATTTATAAAGAGGGAAATTTTATTTAATCTCGTCTCGAATCACTGTTTGGAAATTCCTTTTACGAACTTTTAGTTTTCGAAACGTTCAAACTAAAAAGTTGTATCTCCCACACAAAGGGCGAAAAAAATTAGTTCAATAAATAGTGCATACTGTTATATTCCCAGTTATGGAATGTTTTATAAAGTGTAAAGCATGATATATTTTAATTTTTATTCAGTAAAAAATTTCTATTTTAAGGGGACAGGGGACCTTCAAATTCGAATTTTTTTTTATTTTCAGTTTTTAACTCTATATACAAAATGAGAATAATTAATTTTCTATTTTACTACATTAAAAACCCTTAGAATTCAAAATAAGGAATTTTTAGCTGAATAATGCCTGTTTTGCAAAAACTATTTCAAAACTGCTAATGTGTTCAAAACTGCTAAAGTCTCCATGCGCATTCTATATTAATTAAAATTATTAAATTTTGTATTATAAGTTTATCATATGTATATAAATATAAATTTGCATTAATTTTTTTTTTGTGTGTGAATTTAAAGTCTTAAATATTTTTTTTCTATTCTGCCTGTTATTTTTTTTATATTTTTACTTTATTTTATGGTCTATAAATTTGTAAAAAAATTATGATTTAAAGAATTATGCACAGTTTTGTGATAAACACTTCAATTAACAATTCTGAGAAATTTGGTAGATATCAGAAGAAAATGAATATGCATGGAGCCTTTTGAAAAATTCTAGCATTTTTGAAGAATTTTTTGATAAATAGGTCTTATTCCCCCACAAAATACTTATTTGCGAATTCTAAGTATAGTTAGTGTAGTAGAAAAGAATATAAATTATACTCATGGGGTATATAGAGTAAAATATTGAAAATTAAAGAAGAACAAGATTGAAAGTCCCTTCTCCCCTTAAGTACTTATGGTATTTTGCTGTTGTAATTTTATTGAATGCTGAGATACTGTAGTCTAGAAATTCAAATTAATCTGATCAATAATTAAATCTAAAACTAGTCCGAAAAATACTGTCATGAAACTAGAGAAAAATGATATAAACTAAATTTTACCTTTTTTTTAATTTGCCTAACGCTGCAGTCACTTTGTCCTAGCGACATTTGCTCATCCACACCGAGATTTTGTTGTTTAATCTATTATGAGAGTCCCGTAAAGGTAAATTAACACTACTCTCTATGAGATGACAACAAAGAAAATTACCATGTCAGATGGAATTGGAATCCGAACCAACTGCGGGGAAGCATGCAAGGCAAGCCACAGTACTTTGTGGACGATCTTTCCATTTACTTTCAAATTCTCAGGGTTTTTTAAAATTGAAACTCCCCAATTTTAATTAAGTTTAAACAGATAAAAAATTATATTTTTTAGCAATAGCTCTATACTTGATTTTATTTACAAATATTTATAATAATGCAGATCTTTACTGTCCTTACATGCTAACAGCCACAAACTGTCGCACTCCATCATGCATAATTTCTGTCACCCCAGAGCAGTGGTTCTCAACATGGGGAAGGGTTTGGGGGCGTTCATATCTGGGGAGACATGAATGATATTTTGGGAGGGGGGGGGGGGGAGTATGGCTACCAAAATATGTGTAGAGTGTATTTCACTAGTGTTACATGTACATTATTTTTGCCTTAGAAGGTGGGCGGAAGTAGGGTATCAAGGTCATCGAAAGTTCCACCTAGACATAAAAGGTTGAACATGACTGTTTTAGTAGAGACTTATAAAAGATTTATGTCTACAACCACGAACGGCAGCGAAAGTAAAAATCTACTGATTCCCTCCACTGTCCAGAATCTCGAACGTTACCGTAAAATGGATGAGATTCTGTCAGGTTTTGAGGTTTTTTTTATGTCATTTCTTTATTTACCAACATAATCGGATGAATTTAGTGCTTAAAGATAGATACACATTTCAGCTTTCTATTTCGCAGCAGGAAAAGAAAATGGTGGGGGATGGTGGTGGGGGGGGGTTTCTGGCACAATCTCTCCCCACCGAGTGGGGTGAGATTAGGCCACCCCCTTTTCTTCTTTATAGTTGCCATGGATTCAATCACGGCACATTCACACATCTCTTACTTTGAAGCAAGAATACTCCCAGTTAATTCTGACTTTTTTTTCTCAAAAATTAAAAACAAAAATCATCTGCCTTTTTCAGCCAAATCCAAAATTTGCCTTTTTTTACCACACAGGAAACACAAGCTTCTCCACTTTCATTAGATGAAAGTGGAGAAAGTTGCCGCGCAAACTTTCTAGGTCAAAGCAGCAAGTCTAGCAGCAAGCAGCAGGTCTAGCAAAGCAGATGTAGCAAAGCAGCAGGTCTAGCAGCAAGTCTAGGACAAGTTGCTGCGCATTTGACCTACATAAACCCTCCCTTCATATGAAACGGCCACGAAGTCATTTTATCTGAAATCTGTTGTGGTTGCAGTGACATCTTCAGCAACTGCATTCTGTGTATTTGATTCATCTTCGTCCTCTTGAGAATGATCGTGATATTTTGGCCTTGGCGGACTCTCCAGGTGGGTACGACCATCCTCGTCGTTAGCATTACCCAATTCTGTTAGCAGAGAGCCCATGCTACTTGATTTTGAAAACATGTTACTTTGTTAAAACATTTTTGATACAGAAGTTTCATAAAAAAAATCTGATATAAAGAAAATATTGGAATAATTCTAGCCATTCTCATAGTTACAGTTGTGTCAATAATTCATCAGTTTACAAAAAAAAGTGGCTACAGTACAGAAAAAAGACATAAATGGGTGGCACAACTTCACCCCATCAAGTGAACTTATTTTAATGATAATGGGATAACAACGAAAAAAGGTACAGCAATGAAACTACACATATAAGACTTCAGGTAGTAGGAAAACAATATATATAACTTACCAGTGCATAAAGCTAATCTTTAATACCACTGGAACCAGCACTTTTCACAGGATGCAACAAAGTGATAAAATAGTGAATTATTAAAAAAATTGCGTCAGAGGAGCGTAATAACACTTGGTCATTTGTACCAACGTGCCATGTCCCCGTGGTAAACGGGGAAATTAATAGCTTTAATAACAAGCCACCAGAGAGCACTGATTTGCTGTATTCCGTGTTGGCCTATTTTCACCCCACGTGGCACAATCCCACCCCATTATATGGTAATGAAAAGGTGAACTGAGGTCAAATCAGAGTGCTACGATTTCGTTGACCTGATCTTTAGTTTTTCGCGGTAGCTCCACTCTTCGTACGTCTCTGCTCCATGCTGTTGATGTTAGAAGAATACCGATAAATGGTAAAATCCGTCCTTGATAGAGCTCAAATCGTCTATTTTTGGTAGTTTGTGCCTCCGAATTTAATTATACTAGAATTCGCAAATTGTTATTATAGAACATGTAGGTAAACTGTAGTACCTATTATAGGTTATACCTATTATAGTTATTATAGGTACCTATTATAGGTCTTGTTATAGAACATGTAGGCAAACTGTAGTACCTATGTTAATAATTCACATAAAGTTTATGTTAGATTCAGAAAAATTTGAAGGTTTTAATTGTAACAGGAAGATTTTTCTTTTTTAGTAAGTGAGAAATTTTTATTTGTTAAACACCTAAATATAATTTGTGCTTATCGATATTTTACAGGTACATATTTTAATCTTTTAATGTGTCTCATAAGTCACAACATTTTCGCCTCTGAGACAATATCAGCACACTTTTCGTAGCCATTGATTTATGATCACAGTATCCAGTGCCGACGTTCATTTGCTATTGAAATAATATGCAGCGTTCAATAAGGTCACCTAAGGATAAACAATGGTACACCATAAATAACGTTTGTCTAATCGGTAGGGAATGCCTTCTACTCCGGTCATTTAATCGATTGCATGAAATACATATAGTGTTACAAGAGCCAAATAAGTCTTTTCACATTGTTAAAGATATTTTATGTACCTATGGCATAGTTTTATTGCACATATAGTGTAGTTTTATGGTATAGAGTTTCAGTGAAAGAATGTACCCTTAAGGATGCTGTGGGCTAACCCTGTTGGATTCGATCACCACAATGTTAACCTATGGAGAAAATTTATCCACAATTTACATAACATAAATGCTGATAATCAAACAAAAATTGTATTTTCAGATAGCTTGAACTTTTCTGCAACTTGCAACAGGATTCCTTTTATAAATTTCGTCCACCAATGGGAATTTTGAGTGTTTAGAGCACACTATACCAAATATTTTTCCCTAATAATTTCAGTTTTAAAATATTATTTGAGGTTTTCTTTAAAAAAAGCCTCAAGTTGTAAAATTTATTACAGAGTACAATTTTTTTTAAATAGTTAAATCTAAGTCAGCAATCCTTGAATAAATGTTCTCCATAGGATAACATTGTGGTGACTGAATCCTATAGAGTTAATACACAGGAACCTTAAAACATTATATTATGTAAATAGTTTAGCATTCAAATTGAGAACAAGCAAAAAAATTGTATATTTCAAAATACCCTTCAAGATTTCAACGAATGTGAGATAATTATCGTCGCAAAATTTACTTTAAAAAAGTTTAAAAAGTAACCAAAAATTTTAAAAATATATCAAATCATTTTTTTTACTATAGAAATAACTTTTTACAAAACAACAAGTAAAGTTATATGGTTTCTGCTATAGCGTTATTCGTTGCATTATAGGAACTAACGTGTTTGTTAATATTTACAATATGTTAATACACTTATATATTTTCATTAAATTATTATACTTCCAATGACGTATTCTTAAACTTCGTAAGGCCGTTCGTAAAAGCTTTCTGTTCAATGCATGCATATAATGAAGTTATATTCCGTCAGATGAAAAAAAATTCAAAATTCTGGAGGAATATTTGTATTTCCCATTATAGTTGTTCAGAAAGAGAAAGTTTTTTTAATCAAATGTGCTGAATTTCGCCTGTAGAATATAAGAACTGAAGAACATAACTATACTTCGGAGACAGAAATACTTTTTATCATGATCTTTTTACTCGTTTTGCTCAGTAATACAAATAGTTCGTAACATCTTCAAAATTAATTTTATGGCCATAATAACGTTCTGAATACGTATTTAATGCGTATGATTTATTTTAGATAAGGAATTTAGAAAAAAAGCCTCACTGTTAATGTAATTTAAATGCATGTGACAATCTCACTATAAATAATGATTTCAGGTGAAAAGAATGTGTATTCTCATTTTGTTTTCAAATTCATTTTCATGAAATAGTATTTCAATATATAATCCTTTTCAGTCAGAAATATTATTTCCACGTTTTTAAAATGTGAAATGCGAATTTGTCTCAAGGTGTTTTTGTAGAAAATAAAGGAAAATGCGTTTCATGAATATAGCATAATATGCAAATGATAAGTGGTATAAGAAACTTTAACAATTAAAAAAATGGAGATTTACCAACTGCTCCTTGAACACCCATAAGGTAAAATTTATAGATTAAGCAACCTATGATTGCCTATTGTAACTGAGCAAGAGATTGATCCGATGATCTACGGCAGGCATGTCAAACTCGAGGCCCTCGGGCCGCATGCGACCCAGGACCAGTCAATATAACGGTATGTAAATATCGTGGCAACTTATGATCCTCCCTCACAGACACATCATTTCCCCCACTTGCAGCGAATATTTTAGCAGCTGACTACAACATGCCAGACCAGTAGTCTGGTCAGTAAGTAGTCATGTACGAAGTGGTTTGTTTGGTGGGTGTAAAACAGAGTATATATCGCTTTCGGAGAACGCTTATTAATTTGCGCAATTATTTAGTGTCTGATAAGTTAATGTTCAACAACAAAAGAGCCAGATGAAAATATTAATATTATTGTTGTTCTTTTTTTTACACTATACTTTCGGAATAAACCAATGTTTCTACGAAAATTGATTTTAAAGTTTTTCTGTTTTTTGAGGCCCACATAAACTTAAACCTTGTTTATTTGGCCCATGTCAGCCTTTGCGTTTGACACCCTTGATCTACGGGATCATCTCTGATATTTGAACCCTTTAATAGCCATCCTTTTTTCTTTTTTTCCCTAAGCCTTAGACTAATTGATTATAATTTGATTGAAATTCTGGAAAAACAAGAAAAAGATATGCGTTTTAAGTATACTTATAGTTTGTAGATTTTTTTGTCATTTATGTAAACAATGGTATTGACATATAAAAAAATATTTGAATGAAAATATTAGAATGTTGATAACAGTGGCCTTAACTGAAACTCGAACTTTTTATACTGCCAATCTCTCAGGAATAACTCCTAAAAGCTCTATCTCGACTTATTTTTGTTTCCTAACATTAGACCAATGCTTGAATGAAGTAATAAAGACATTTCGAGCTCATATTATTTTTATTCTAAACATCCGGACACTTTTGTCATTCATGTGGTTACCTTCATCTTAGTAATCCCAATGAAAATCTTTTGATATATTTATTCATCTTACATATTTACTACCTCAATGAAAATCTTTCAGCACATCTATTATGATCGAAATTTTTATAAAACGTATAGCACTCAATAATATTTTTAGAGGATGATGAATTTTTAAATTTAGTTACATCTATATATATATATATATATATATATATATATATATATATATATATATATATATATATATATATATATATATATATATATATATATATATATATATATATATATATATATATATATATATTTATATATATATATATATAAATATATATATATATATATATATATATATATATATATATATATATATATATATATATATATATATATATATATATATATATATATATATATATATATATATATATATATATATATATATATATCAAGCAACATCAAATCAAGTCCATGAACACATGAGTTATCAAAAGATGAAGAGCCGCGCCAGGATTGGAGCACAGCTGGCTCCTCTGGCAACCAATACATGTCAAGATATGGCAGGGGTGGCCTGAGCCAAACTGCACCTCGGGCAAAGGAGGTAAAGGAGGTCCGACACAAACCGTAGATCACGAAGATGACCGCTGCGCAGTCTGGCCAGAACTGTCTGATCACCTCTACTGCCTGCCGCATTCAAAGCTGAACCAGGATGGCCGCAATCATACCACTTATGTACGGAGCGTTTCTCCAGTAGGAGTTGATTTCAAGTTTCACCCGAGAAGCAGTTTCGAGAAAGAAAGACGGCCGCCGTCAAAAGAACCCTAAAGTCTGCCCTCCTTGGCCAGTCCATCCGCAACCTCGTTACCGTAAATATGTGAGACGGTATTCATTGAAAAAATATTCTATTATGGGCACTCAAGCAGCCCAAATGCCGAACAATGTTTATTTTCGTTCTGTCACCACGTTTCCACATTTCGGCCAAGTTCTGAATAGAACTACGGCTATCACTCAGAATCCAGATGTCTATATTGACTCCCACATTGAAACAACAATTCAAAGCTTCCTCAATAGCTAAGAGTTCCGCCCAAAATCTGAGCATTAGTTGGGGTTTCTCCTACATGTCCGAATGTCATTCCCCTGCTTGAAGTACACCCCGCTACCGGAGATGGCGCTATCGCCCCTACTGCCATCAGTATAAACTTGCAACGCGTCTCCGGGAATTTCATGAATAGACTCCAAGGCGAGCTGTTTAAGATAATCTTGATGCTGCGTGCCTTTGTTAATGTATGAGCAGAGTTCAGTCCTTTAAAAAGACCTGATCACGAAATGAAGCAGTAATTTCCATACAGCAGGCCAGAGAGACATGTTCAACTTCTCTTTCTGCAACAACCCTCACTTTCATCACTCCTAAGCGGGCTCTCTCAATTAATGCGACGATTGTTGATCTTGTTACGCACATAACTAGAGGTTCTTTGCTGATCTCCATAACTGATAACTTTGCAAAATGTTTGGCCAAGAGAAACCTTCTTCGAAACCTGTGGGGTTGGAGGTCACCCTCATACGCTATGTCCCCAGGACAGCTAATGCAAAGTCCAGTATTATCTCTAGGAGCAGAAAGCTGAACCCTTTACAATTTATCTAGGTTGCTAATAAATATATATACAGAGGCTGTTCGCACATTTTTAGACGATTTTGGTAAGCGGTAATAAAAAATCGTTTGCTGCAAAAGAAATAATTGCAATTGTACTATGTTTTTAAAAGTCAAAATTATCGTCTGCGGCTTGAAAGTCTTGTTATTATTCAAAATGGGGTTTTTAACAAAGCAGTGGTTCGAAGGCTACATTTATGCTCTTTCCGAAGACAAATATACATACTCCGTTATCCAAAAACGATGTGAGAGTCATGGTTTTGTGATATCTAAAGCGTCGATAGGTAATATCGTCAACAAGAAAGGAAAAAAACGTCAAATTGGAGCATCAAGTGGGACAAAAATTCCAAACAAGTATCCAAGTGAAAAACGGACATCTTCGACTATTGCAAAGGTACGTTGTTTAATGTTGAAAGAAAATCCCCCTAGTCAAAGGACAGTTGCAAAATCATTATAATGCTCTGTTTCCACTGTAATCAAAATGATAAACGTTGATTTAAATCTTAAGAAAGCATAAAAACGCAATGTGCATCGTCTTCTTCCCAATCATATCGCTGAACGCATTACTCGCTGCACAATTCTATATGAGAAAAACTTATCCAAAGAAAAATGGAAAACAATTGTCACAATAGATGAACCATGGGTGTATTTAAATGATTGCAAAAAAAAGAGCCATTTATTATCATAAAAGGGGAGAAACAAAATTTAAGTACATGGCTCAAAGAATCGAAAGAAAGTTTTTCTAAGGGATTCAAGATTTTTGCTGGTTTTTCTTATAATGGCAAGTTAAAAATAAAGAGAGTGGAAAAAAATGTCAAGATTAACTCCAAATACTATCAGGAACATATTTTATCGCCAATTTTTCTGAATTAAATACCATCGCTTTACCCACAGTGCCATCAATCTGTGAGACTCCATAAGGACAAAGCTAGCAGTCACACATCAAAATCCACTGTAAATTTCCTAAAAGAAATGGAACAAAAAACTGGTATCAAGGCCATACCCTTCACTGATATCCCTACTAAATCTCCCGATGTATCATCTATGGATTTTTGTGCTTTCGGACTTTTAAAATCTGCATTATCCAAACGTCGTCCCAAAACCCTTACAGGACTCTGGAAAGCTGTTCAGGAGGAATGGGAGAGAATACCTCTTCTGACACTTCAAAAGGCATTATTATCCTGGAAATTGTTGTGTCGAAAGATTGTCCAGGATAAGGGATGCCAAATAGAACATTTAAAACAGAAGAATTTTATGTAATTTAGTTTTGTGAATACAATATACATCGTCTAAAACTGTGTGAACAGCCTCTGTATATATATATATATATATATATATATATATATATATATATATATATATATATATATATATATATATATATATATATACTGTATTTCCCAATCATGATACTCCATAATCTCCCCATGAATATATCTCTTTTTTTTATTTTCTTCTTTCAAAATTTGCAGGGAAAATCATTTAGCGAATTTATTCTTAGTATGGAAAGTATCTTCAAATTTAATTCACGAACTACCAAATACATTACCAAATACATTAAACTGGTACAATGCCTTTGCATCACCGCGTTCAAATTTCACTCACGAGAAGGACGTTGGGCTTATTCGTGTTTTGATTATAAAACGATAGTTAAATAAATGCATTTTGAGCTCAAAAAATATCTAAAAGAAGGAGAAATTAATTCAAATGGCGAACATTTTGAATTTCATTTCAAATTGGAAAAAAATTAATCGAACATTTTTCGTAGAAAAGCAATTGCAAATATAAATCACCTTTTCTTTATATTTAAGATAGCTGATTCTAAAGACATTTTAAAAATGAAAAAAATATATTTTCTGAAAGCTGTATTTTTTATAAGCTGTCAGTGCTCTTTTCTCTTTTAGGCATTGAAAGAAAAAAAAATTCCCCTTTCCTTGAGCCAAACTTTTAATTAGAAACTCCAAAAATTATCTAAATAATAAAAAATGAATTTGAGAGATAAAACTGTTCTTTCTCTTGTTGCTCTAAATCATTGCTCCCCAACCTTTTTATCGCCGTGGACCGGTCAACATTTAATAATGTTACCGTGGCCCGCTGATGGGGGGACGTTGATTGTTTATATTTTAGATTGTTTTGATTTAATAATTTTAATTTAATTGTACTTAAACATGCCTTCAAAATAAAATAGAGTTACACCAAAAAAATGAATATAAAGTGATTTAACATTTTAGAACGCTAATCATTGAGAACCCTGAGCTTGTGGCCCTAAGCTGGCGGCCCGGTATCATTTGATCCACGGACCGGTACCGGTCCGCGGCCCGGGGGTTGGGGACCACTGCTCTAAATAGTGTCATGTGGTTAAGTTTGGTTGCTCTGGCATTTTACAACAATGTGCTAAACATATTTGCAGCATATTTCAAAAACCCAATACTATTGGTTATTATTGACATTTTATTTGTTTAACTAAGTGTCAAAAAATAGTTATTTTCTTTAACTCTATAAGGGGTTCTAAATAAAAGATTCATCTTCTCGTTTGAATCTAAGAACATATCTTGGGTAGAAAGGACTGGTTTTCATCAACGAATTGGATTCTTAAAAATGTGAAATAAACTTACCCATAGATTGCTTTCGCTACCCATAGACTACTCTCGGGTTAAGCCAGGAGGCTTTATTCTTGTTACGTTGTGTTAACGTGTTGCTTAATACGTCGTTTTGTTGGGTTTAAATAAAGTGTTAGTTTTTATAAGACTGCATCTTATTTCATATGGAGTCAGGGCTTTAATTGACCGGCACTTAACCCCCAAAACCATTTAACT
This sequence comes from Dolomedes plantarius, assembly GCA_907164885.2. Classification (NCBI taxonomy): domain Eukaryota; kingdom Metazoa; phylum Arthropoda; class Arachnida; order Araneae; family Dolomedidae; genus Dolomedes; species Dolomedes plantarius. Next base: position 191,577,691 of record OU015495.1, read on the forward strand.
TGTTCTGAAATTTTGAAATACTCTCTATCTTATGAAAACATTGAATGAATATTTTGTGGGCAATACAAACATAACATTCTTTAATAGCAAGATATTCACTAATCATTTATTATAATTCACCGAAAATCAATGTGGATACGTTAAAAATTTATCCCTTTTCTGATATTTATTCATTAAACCCAGTCACTTAGGACTATCTGTAAAGATCTGTTACTTTAGTAACAAGCTATCCTTTTCTATTTCGAAACGTCAACTACAGATATTGCCTCCTGCTCTAATCATTAATTGATTGCTTTAATGACGACGGCTACCCATTGCTGTCACGAATCCATCGACTTACGTAAATAGAAGAGACGAAAAACAAGAGGATTCCATGCTCTATCTTGCTATTTGACGTGAGTGTTATTGCGTAGATGTGGCTTGTTAACTTAAGTAATTGCAGAGAAATTATTTCACATATGAAGTTCAATATTTGTATTTTATTCAACTCGCTGTTAATCGGCTGTATTAGCTATAGTCGATTTAATCCTAAAAATAGAACATTCGATAAGGGAAAAGAAAATGTGTCAAGAATTAAGAAAATTATACAAGTGTTTAATGTACGAAAAATTAAATTAACTGATTAAGAAAACCTTAATAATACCAAATTAAGTTGTCATTACCCATTAGGAAAAAGATATGCATGTATGGAGCTGTTTTTCTTTACAGATCATGCTTTTTTTTAAAAATATATAATACTCTCAATTTTTAAAATTAATTATATACTTTCCAGCTTCATGTACGACATTTTCATTCGACATTTGACGGACACACTTTTTCTAAAATATTGCTGTGTTGTTATGTCTATTTATCTGTCTTCCTCCACATTTCTCTTTGCGTGTATGTACACTATCTACCAATAAGTATTTGGACACCCATGCAAATGCCGATATCCGCGGTCCTGATATACGTATCGCCCTCCACCTTTAAATATAGTGTAGGAAACAATATTTGCATTAGTCGCATGCAAGATGCCATGAAGTGCAGCGTTATCTGGTTTAGAGAAAGGTGTAATCGTCTGATATCACTGAAATGGCCGATCCTTAAGGGACATATCTAGTGAGCTGAATTACCCCATATCGAAAGTGGTCTATGTGATTCAGAAAGGGGAGGTCAGCGGTAATTGTCGGAATGTGCCCCGAGTCGACAGACTCACGAAACTGGAAGAGACCGATGGGTGCTCTCCAGAGAAATTCGAAAGAATCGCATCCATTCGATGGCCCTCAAACTCCAGGTGTTTTAAGAGGCATCCGTGAGTGTTCTTTCGATGAATACCATCCGTAAGTAAACACATCTGCTTGATTTTCGTGGTCGTGATGCCACCCATAAGGCTTTCATCACAAAGTCCAACCGAGCTGCTCGGTTAATGTGGTGCAAAGCACGTCGAAAGTGGGCCGTAGATCAGTGGAAGAGGGTACTCTGTAGGGATGAATAATGGCTCACCCTCTACCGTTTGAATGGAGGGTCTGTGTCTGGCGTCTGCCTGGAGAACGCCTCCTGGCAGAATGCATTGTGCCCACAGTAATGTTCGGTGGAGATGGAATTATGGTCAGGGGTTGTTTCTCCTGATATGGATAGGACCCTTGGTACCAATTCATGAAAAGCTCAACGCCGACGCCTACTGCACTATTTTGGAAGACAGTATGCATCGTACGTTGCGTGAGTTTTACGGGTTGGACCCATGTTACTTCCAAGACGACAACGCTAGCTATCATTTTGCAAGGTTCATCATTGATTGGTATGGTGACAATGGGGTTAACCAAAAGGACTGATCTGCCCATATCCCAGACCTGAACACTATCGAGAACATCTGGTATGAGTTGGATAGCCGAATTAAGGGGGGGGGCAACAAACCTCCAAATTCGGTGAAGGAACTTACATGTCTTCTCCAAGACGAGTGGAAGAAAATACAACTAGCCGCCATACAAGGTATAGAGTATAGCTAAGGGGCATTCTAAATGAATTTGATACAAACACAGTTTATACATGAAACAATGTTTATTGAATTCGTTGCACATATAGAATTTGCTTTTACACCAATAACCATACGTACTACTTGTACGGAATATATATTAGCATTCAATAGAAATACACTTTGCAAATACTCACAAACCAGCAGAGAGTCAAACCAGCAGTTCTGCCACGTAAACTGTGGGCCCCCTAAGCAAAAGCGTCGGTTAACACCTGGAGCTGCTTACCTCGTAGATCCCTCACGCTTATCTATCAACTTTAACAACCCCTTTTCAACCTTTGTATTAATCAAGCTGCTTGGTATTTATACCAAGCGCGTATGCCGAAATTAGCATATCTCAAGCAGCTTCTTTAATTCATTCACTCAAAAGTTCGATTCTTGTGAATCGAATCTTATGTATACCTTACAAAGGACTTGTGGAAATCATGCCCCGGAGGGATGAGGCTGTAATTGCCTCTCGTGGACGCTCTACCAACTATTGAATATGCATAAATTTTGTTTTCCTTTTCTATCACAGGTGTCCAAGTACTTATTGGTGGATAGTTTATGTGTACGTGTATGTGTATGTGCATGTGGGTGGGCCAAAAAACCCTTTTTATTTTTTTTTCGGAAACGGCTAGTTGAAAAAAGTTGTCAGGATAGATAAGAAAAACCGTAAAAAAAATTTGTGAAAAGATAATATCTTCCGATTGCGCAATCACATCGAAGTTTTGAAAAAAATAAGAAAATTATGGTTTCTTTTTCCATTTTTTGAAACCCTCAAACGTTTGAAATTTGAAAAGCGCTAGTTTAGGTTGTGCAGGGTAAAGATAATAGTACGTGAAAAAAATTAAAACCCTTAATTATTGAATATTAACTATTCGCGCATTGCCTAAAACTAGCGTAAAAGCCGTATTTTGAAGGATTGCAATGAACCGTTCTTCCACGTTTCTTTTTGATACAGCCGCATGTAAATGCCCTATTTTTTGAAATGCACTTGTAAGAAAAGCCCGGATATGTGTGTGTGTCCAATAAGTATAAAGTGTCAGTGCGAAAAAGCCAAAGAGATACCAGTTCTTGCACTGAGATTCATATATCGTCAAAGAAAGTACAATTTGGGCCAAACAGGGTCTGTAGACACACTGGAAACCCAAAAATTCGATATAAGGAAACATAGAAATACCTTGTTGGTTTATTACTGTAAAATAAACCAAGTTGCAAGTACTTCGGGCTAAAGTGGGTATAAATGTAAAGAAATTACTATGCATGAGCAGCTCGAAAATGAACAGGAAGAATAAAACACTAAAAGTGACGCTGAAAGAGATGAGCTTTTCGAAACAGATGAGAGAAAACTGAAAACATCTAAGCCCTGGCAAATGAAGATAAAACTTAAAGAAACAACAACTCTGGCAAGTGATCAGTATGGGGTATCTGACCGCGCTATAGCCGTGATTCCGTCTAGTGCGCTCCAGACTTCGGCATCATAAATGAGGAAGACTAGTCTCATGTTGTCGATAAGAACAAAGTGAGAAGAGAAAAAATTAGTAACAGACATCATTTGCAGTCCAAAGCTATTAATGAACCTTTACGTGGTCTTTACTTTAATGGCAGGAAGGATGAGACTGTGGTGATTGAAATGGTTGGTTCTAAGCGTTATCGTCGGATCCAAAAAGAAAAACATAATTCCTTGGTTTAAGAACCAGGTTCAAAATACCTTTGCCATGTTTCACCCGGTACTGGGCTTTCTAAAGACATTACTGTGGCAATTGTTACACATTTGGCTAAACTGGATATTTTTCTGTAGGAGCTCTATTTAATTGGAAGTGAACGAACGAGCATTAACACTGGCTGGGTAAATGGAATGCACTTGTAAGAAAATCGAACAAGTGAAAAAAGTTGCTCAGTAAAAAGAGTCATGCTCAGAAATTTCTTTACATTTATACCTACTTTCGCCCGAAGTACTTGCCACTTGGTTTTTCTCTTCTCACATTGTTCTTATCGACAACATGAGACTAGTCTTCCTCATTTGTGATGCCGAAGTCTTGGAGCGCACTAGACGGAATCACGGCTACAGCGCGGTCAGATACCCCATACTGATCACTTGACAGAGTTGTTGTTTCTTTAAGTTTTATCCTTAATACGGTTTTTCTAATCTATCCTGACAACGATAGATCGATTTGAGGAACTTTTAGTTGCTCAAATCGAACTAAAAGTTGGTAGACCACAACAATATAGACCACTGTGCATTTTCCAACTACATTTCAACGAGCTACCATTCAGACATCTTTTCCATCACTAGAACGGAGCTACTGTAGGACCATCATCCTTTAGTGGTGAAGTTGGTCAAAAAATGAGAGCCTATGAAAAACTTCCTTTGCCAGATTTATTTACCTATTGACTGCGCTATTCCTAATGCCGACAAGAAAGAGCTCAGCAAAGACCAACTGTATCTCCTAGATATTTCCGCAGCAATCAAATTTTCCCAATGCCCACTGGGGGAACCAGGTCCATTAGCACATTCACGATGGGTAACATCAGCAAATAGAGTACTCAGACTATATGTCAATTAAGAAAACCCCTGAGATGAACTGAAGAAGGTGGTGAACTTCATTTTGCTCTGTTATATGTCACTGTGGCTCCGGATCAAACGAAGTGGTTATTTTTCTGAAGGTTTCAAGACTGCGTTTGAGGCAATCAGATTAACACGATACCTCCCTGAACATTTGCGAAAAATAATCGACCCAGTAATACAACGACACTCATATTTTGCACACTATGGTGGCTATGGTTATGAGCAAAAGACAGCATGTGAGAAAACTGGGATTACGTCGAGTTCTCAAAGCTCGGGTCAATTGCAAGGGGACAACAATTAGAGACTTTAGAGTGCCAACACTTGACATCAACGCGATCGATTACGTTGACATGATTAAGTGGAATGTTTGTAATGTCACTCCGCCACCTTTGCTAAGGAATGTACCGGATGAAGAAATAGAAAAAATGATCAAAACTGACAGACCATTGATTTCAGACTTCAATAGATTTCCATGTCACACCCAAACTGTGGAGAGTTGCGTAAACTTGTCACCCAAGCTAGCCAAAGTGTGAGCCGTACTGAAGCTAGAGATGGCTACATAAGAAGCACCCTGTTGTAAAGGTCAGTTATGCGAGAATTTTCTTCAAAAGCTGCCTTCAATGTGTGTGAGTACAGCAATCAATAATGTGGCATAATAAGAACGAAAGTAAAAAGTGCAGTAAAAACAGCATTTACAGCAATCTGATGGAAATACGTTTTAAAAAAAATGGTACTTTTGCATGTTTTGTTTGTACAAAAAATGTTTTAAACATCTATATAAAAATGTTTCCCTCTCTTTTAATACCCTTTTAGTATACATTCCAAAACGTTACATTTGAAATGGATTATATTAGAGCTTTTGAAAAAAATGCTGAAAAAAATTTCTTTTCTTATTTTTTTTCAATATTTCAAAGTGAAAGCGGGATCGGAAGATATTTCTTTTTCACAAAACTTTTTTATGGTTTCTACTTATCTATATATGTAACAACATTTTTCAACTAGCCGTTTCCGAAAAAAAAAAACTTTTATATATATATATATATATATATATATATATATATATATATATATATATATATATATATATATATATATATATATATATATACTTGAGTACGAATGAGTGCGTGTAAGTGGAAGCGTGATTTACAATTTAAAACTTATCCTAAATATCGCAATTACGTCGAAAAATCGTAAAATACCGTTAAAACGTTTCTGCATTTGATCTCTAAAGTTTCTCATTCAGCATTTCATATAGATATGATGGCTCTCTGCAATTTCAGGTATCCTGTTAAATGAGTTCTTAGATTATTAGGCAGCTTAAAATAACTTTTCAAATGCTTACTCTCGAGAACACAAACATATTCTCCCTTTATCAAGATGCAGTTGCAAATCTGAAATTAAAATGCCTGTAGTAAATTTAAATATAATTGTAGCAACGAGTTGCTAAAATTAGGAAGTTTAGGGATTTAACTGCAGTTCTATACTTACTCTCTGCAATATGACCTTTACTCAGTTCAGGTTTTCTATTAATATTTTAAGTGGAGTGATCTAAGCGGAATAAACACAAAAAATTGCATGATACTCAGAGAGGCTGCTTTATAAAAGACGAATATTTTAAATAAAGATCTTCTGGAATTTTAATTAGCTTATATGAAACCTTGCATGGGACGTCTCATATTTTTATTTTTTCCTGTTATAACGTGACATATTTAATATTAGTTTCTTAATCCATTAAGTTGATATAACATACAGAAGAAAATTATCTTCTTTCAAACCAAATGCAGTATAAATTTTATTGCGCTTTTTTATAGGCGATTTCATTTATATAAATACTAGAACTTTTGTATATGTATATATATATATATATATATATATATATAGGTTAATTTTTCTTAATTGAGTTTAATGCAATTTGAAATCTATGCTTATCCATAAAAGATGTATTCTGTAACTTAAAATGCGTAAAAACTTTCAGATAGACTATTATCAACGTTTTACATCAAAAAGTATACGTTAAAATAAATAGAGAGGACACGTGCCAACGAAAAAATTCTTTATATAAAATTTTTCCGATATTTGCAATTGAATTTAGAATATTTTCCTAATATCTTTAGTTAAAAAAACCTCTCACTTTACTTAAATATTGCAGTTCCAAAAATATCATTTCACAAATGGTTTTTCCTATAACAGATAATGATATTTACCACTGAATTTTGTTATTTTAACAAAGGAAAAATTTCGATCATTTATTTTTCGATAATCAAATAAATATTTATCAAATAAGGTTTCGTTGTTTTAGAAGTGATAAAGGGGCTCCATTTAAAAATGGTTGCTATGATGTTATCATAAATCTAGAGCTCTGAAACATACTATTTGTTTGTTATAAGACAGCAAAGTTTCAAAGTGATACTTTAAAAATAATCTAGTAATTCATTGGGCATTTTCCATCAAATTCCATGCAGTATTATTTAAAGATAGTTTTTCGGTTGCCATATAATTTTTAATGCTTATAAGAAGATTATTTGAAAAAAACTACAAGCAGTGTATTCTCAAATATGCACAAATATATCTAAACATATTTTAACCTTTTAGAACCTTTATTCCAAAATATTTGTGTTGTGACTATTTAGAGAAAATAGCTCACTTCTACCCAGATTTGGGTGTATATAATTTGAAGTGGCACTCTAAATGAATTTCATACAAACACAGATTATACGTGAAACAATGTTTATTGAATTCGTTGCACATATAGAATTTGCTTTTACAGCAATAAGCATACGTACTACTTGTAAGGAATATATATATATTAACATTCAATAGAAATACACATTTCAATACTCACAAACCACCAGAGTCAAACCATCAGTACTGCCACGTAAACTTTGGGCCCCCTAAGCACTAGCGAAGGATAACACCTGGAGCTACTTACCCCGTAGCTCTCTCTCGCTTATCTATCAACCTTAACAACCTTTTTCAACCCTAACAACCTATTTTCTTAATGACGAGGCATGGTATTTATACTAAGCGCGTATGCCGAAATTAGCATATCTCAAGCAGCTTCTTTAATTCATTCACTCAAAAGTTCGATTCTTGTTAGTCGAATCTTGTGTATACCTTACAACTACTATAACAATAATTACAATTTCAATACATTTATATGTAGACAAATCCAAGCTTACATGAGAAGCGTCATATTCCGTTACACATACAGATTATTCGTACATTATACCTGAACGCATTAAGAGATTCTCATACACTAGCAGTCTTTAGGCGATTTTTATGTTTTTAAAGTAAAAAAAAGAACAATAGTTTTAGAGAATTTTTTGGAAGAACCTTGAGGCCTTTATTTAATCTTATACCCTTTAATAGTATAGCTTAATGGCTGTACCAAAATACAGCAGATTATCTGCGGGATTTTTCATACTCCATGTGATCAAACGTCCAAAAATATAATATTTCAGATATCGAGAAAATATAAGGGTAATTTATATTTTACTGATCAAATGCTTCAAAGCTGAAATTAGTAATCTATTGTACCGGAAATGTTTCTTTCAACATAATTTCACCCATGAAACTTCATAATAGCACTTTGCAAAAAAATAAATAAACAAATAAATAAAAACTGAATTTATCACGATATCTATTTATTTTTATAAATAAATAATAAGTTTGTAAGGTATACATAAGATTGGAGTCACAAGAATCGAACCTTTGAGTGAATGAATTAAAGAAGCTGCTTGAGATATGCTAATTTCGGCATACGCGCTTGGTATAAATACCAAGCAGCTTGATTAATACAGAGGTTGAAAAAAGGGTGTTAAAATTGATAGATAAGCGAGTTGAGGGAGCTACGATGTAAGCAGCTCCAGGTGCTATCCTGCGCTAGTGCTTAGGGGGCCCAAAGTTTACGTGGCTGTACTGCTGGTTTGACTCTCTGCTGGTTTGTGAGTATTCGCAAAGTGCATTTCTATTGAATGTTAATATATATTCCGTACAAGTAGTACGTATGCTTATTGCTGCAAAAGCAAATTCTATATGTGCAACGAATTCAATAAACATTGTTTCATGTATAAACTGTGTTTGTATCAAATTCATTTAGAGTGCCACTTCAAATTATATACACCCAAGTCTGGGTAGAAGTGAGCTAATCTCTATAAGTTTCTTCGAAAGCATACGTTACGTAATAGAAAATAATCAAAGATTATTCTTTAAAAATGTTGAATAAATATTATAAATGTCCTTATTTTATACACTAATATCCCCCTAATATAGAAAAACACCCGAGGAAAAAACAGTGAAAGATTAAACGTCTGAACGCAAAAAAGTAGGCTGGAGAGAAAGATTTCAACGCTACCCGAGATAAAAACAACTTATAAGGTTTGAATTAAAATAAATAAAAACATCTATTTGTATTAATTCACATTTCATTTCTTAAAAAAATATGGGAATATTTGCACAAAGCTAAAATATACTTTTTTCTGTCATCTTTTTTTTATCCTTTAATTTTGGGGAAATAAGATTATTTTATTTTTTTGAAATTATATACATTTTATAATAAAATATAAAAAGAGCATTTTTTACATTAAGAAAATTATGATTTGAATTCCATAACCGTATTCCAAGGTATTTCCTAAAATTATACAAAAAATGGTTAAGGTAAAAAAAGATTTTAAACAGATTGTTTCCAGTAATTATTTTCGGAGCTGTTGTCTTTATAAAACTGTCACAGGAAATTATATATATATATATATATATATGACATAAGATGTCAATAGAAACAGTTGGAACAGCAGATACTGGAACAGCTGTAAAAGAATTGTTGGGACTTGGTAAACAGGCGAACGAATTAAAATAGTTTTATTCGTCGTTTATTACGCAGTTCGTCATAGGAAGGGAGCTAGACTGTGTGACATATGATTTGTATAAACACTATCAGAAAAAGAGACCCGGCTTTCAGCCGTGTTCACATTTTTATATCGGGAAAATACAGAAGAGGTGGTGCAACGGTAAATCCCTATGACCCTGGTCAATAATTAACGTCAGGTATTTTTTAATTGAATTGTAGTGGTTAAGGCCACCCACACTATCAATTGCAATAAAGTCAAATGACTTGTCAACCGGAGGCATTGATTGTAAAAGTCCAAATCTTTTTTGTTGAGGTTTTATATTTACTTGGTATGTATGACAATGTTTAGTAAAATTACTAATATCAGACGTTATATTATGCCAATAATAAACAGGGGTGAGCAAATTAATTGTTTTTTAATACCAGGGTAGCCAAATTTTTCATGAGCAGTTTTGAGTAATTTAAGTCTTAAAGAAAAAGGTACTACTATTTTGGTAAATCCTTTTTTACGAAGGCATAAAACATTATTAATTTCGACAAACTTTCCAGTTAAATTGTCTTTTTTAGCCTCTGTAATTTCACTCAACTGCAAGAGATGTGATACCTGATTTTCAACATTGCTTATAATAACTTCATTGTGTACATTGTTATTTGGTGCATCGAGAGAGAGCATATCTGCTTTGATGTTTGTCGTGCCCTTTGTATATTTAATATCAAACTCATACATACTTAATTCTAAAGACCAGCGGAACAATCTTCTTTTTAAGTTTTTTACATTTTTAAGCCAAACTGATGCCGCATGGTCCGTATGTATGGTAAATTTTTGTCCGAAAAAATAATGATGAAACTTTTTTAAAGAATCTACTATAGCGAGACATTCCATCTCATTAATACAATAAATTTTTTTCTCATAATCCTTTCATGACCGGGAGTGAAACGCGATAGGGTATAGGACACCAGAAGTATCTGCTCGTTTTAAAACCGCTCCTACACCAGTGTGACTGGCATCAACAAAAATATGACACACAGCTTTTGAATTAAAAATTTTCAACACAGGTTTACAAATTAAAGTTCTTTTTAACATTTCATACGCTTCTTGGCATTTCTCAGTCCATTGCAAAGATGCAATTTTTTTTAAAGTTATTCAGTGACTGTCTAATAGTGGGATATTTATCAATAAATTTATGATACGCATTAATTGAACCGAGAAATCTTTGTAAAGATTTCACATTATTGGGTGGTTTTAGATTTTTAATAACCTCAATGTTGCTGTTACCAGGAGTGACAATCCCATTGGTAATTTCATATCCCAAAAACTGAATTTGTTTTTGTAAAAAGGAAGATTTAGAAAATTTTCATTTTAAGTTTTCCTGTCTGCAAATATCAAAAATTTGTTGAATGTGCTCAATATGGTTGGAATAGCTATCTGAAAAAATTAAAATATGATCAAAATAATTTGCAGAAAACGTAATTTTATATTTAGTTATCATTCTACGAATTGTTCTCTGAAAAATGCTGGGTGCATTCAGAAGGAAAACGTAGCCATTCATATAATCCATTATGGGTTGCAAAACCAAGTTTTTCTGTGTCATCCGGGTGAATAGGGATATGTCGGTAACGTGAGGCTATGTCCAGTACGTGAGGCTAGTTTATTTATTAATGTCTCGACCAGGGGTAATGGTTCGGCATCCGACTTACTCACCTGATTTAATTTCCTGAAATCAATACATAGCCTATTATTTTTGTTTTCATCTTTATTATACACGAGTGTTACTGGTGCCGAATATGGAGATGAACTTTCTTTTATGATATTGGCTTTTAATAACTCTTCAATTTGAGTATCAATTTCTTCTTGTTGTTTTAGTGAAGTTTTATATGCGAGTAAAGACACTGACAAATCGGCAATCAATATTACTCTTTGGGGCTCTATTCGTACTGATCACACATCATATTTATTTTTCACAAATATGTCTTTATATTCATCTAAAAGTTCTTTTATTTCGAAACTTCCTACATTTTCACTCAGTTTCGTTTTTACCCGACAGCACCCTGCTAGTGTGTGCACCCATTACCAGAATTTATCTTAGAATCATTAGAAAATGTTAAAAAAATTTATATTTATATTATTTTTCTTTACTTTCTTTTTCTCTTTAATGTTACTAACATTTAGCTCAACATTATTTTCGGGCATGATAAGCAAAGACAAATCACTGCATTCAGAACTAGAGAAAATGATCTGTTTTCTCCCCTCCTGAAAACAATTTGGCTCGCACAATTAATTACCAAACGAAAATCAACACAAATCTTTAAACCTAAGAGGGCATACGGTAAATTGGTGTCAAGTATGAAAAACTCTGCCGATTTAACAATATTACCAATTAGCTGTATTAGCCCTTTTGTTTGTTTCACATTTATCCCTTTAATTACTCTAATGGGAACATTAAGTTTTTCAACAATTTTACTTGGAATTATATTCACCGTAGATCCAGTATCAATATTTAACCATATCTTACTATTTGAACTCGAGTTATCTTCAATTTTTGCTTTTCTTTTATTATGTACTTATGTTTTATTTTTTATGTATCCGGATACTATTAATTGTCATTTTTCGGGTTGTGGCTTAGGCGCTGCTATTTCAGACGTAGATGGTCTATTGTTGCAAGAGAATCCCCAATAATAAGAATTCATTATCCCTATTTTTGCGCAAAACTTACAGCGGTTGGGGGGGGGGGGGCAAATCTTGCACAGTATGCGTCGTCTGAGCCTTTGTCGGTTTTGCGTTATTATACAATCGTGGTGTAACTTTCCTGTCTTTACTACATTGGGAACATTTGTGTCCTATTTGTTTACAATTATAACAACGGATTTCCCGTTTAGTAAATTTTCAATTTGATTTTAAACTCAACTAAATTATCACATCAATATAAAATGGCTTTGTTTTGTGAAGTGTCATTAATCCCGTTAGTGACGTAAGTGTTTAAAGCACCTTCGTCTATTTTATTTTGATTGGCAATTTGTTTCATGGTTAGAAAATATTCTTGCATTGACTTATTATATTTTATTTTACGTTTTTGTAGGATGTCATGTATTTCTGCCGAATTATATGTTATTTTAAACTCATCAATTAATAATTTCTTTAGTTTGTTAAAAGGATTGACTGAAGTTTCACTACGAATGAACAGAAGTGCGTTTCCCCTAAGACAACCTTTTTCGAACAAAAGTTTATGAAACTCAGATAAGCAGAATAATGCCGCATGATTTTCAAACGTTTCAAACCATTGTACAATATTTTCATGTATTTCCCCTTTAAAGAGAGGTATCATTGCCTCAATGTCAGAGAAGTTTACCATTACTTTTTTTTTATCACATGCTTGACAATTTCGAATTTATATCGACATATTCGATTTTAGAATCAAGCAGGGCGGTCGACCTGCAACGCCAAGCTAAAAAAAACAAAATAGACGCCAAATGAATAAACGCGCCAAGTACAAAAATTTGTCAGACCGCCGTACTGCTTATATACTCTGCACCGCTTGCTCCTATTCTCCCCATGTTAAAGCAGTTTGCGTAAAGTATAAAATTCTGAATGAACCAAGCATCGTACAAAATTAAAACAAAAAGTAGAAGAATCCTATCAGCGAGTACTTTAAATTGAGATAAAAATGGACTTTCCAAGTTAAAAATTAACGGAGATATGGAATTTTTAATTTTCCCTAAAGTTAGATGTTTTGCTAGATTTTAATTCTCGCCAGCGAATTTTTCGTCAACATTTTAAGAAGACCTGTAGAGTTTAATATTGAACATATTCGATTGAGGCTTGGTTTTTTCGATAAGTTATTCGCTAACTTAAAATCTTTTATATGTTTCAGTTAAAAAAAAATAAATATTTCTATCTTTAATTAGCATAAAACTGCAAAATTAGCATCTCAGGGCGATAGTACGCCAAAATGGCAAAATTGCAACCATTTTGGCGTAACGGTATTGTACCAACAACCGTTAACACTATCTCTTAGAGAAGAAATCGGTGAGCAGTGTACACGCTGATTTATTTCTGAAAGTGAAATCTTAAGTAAGTGTATAGAATTTTTAATTATCTTGCATATACAAACTCAGAGTGCCTTTAGAAGGTGATTTGTGGGAACAATTAGTTGCACACGTTAAAACCTTAAATTTGCCGAATGAATTCATTTGTATATTTTGCTTAAATAATTTTCGAAAAATGAAAATGCCACCTACTTCTCTAATCAATAATCTGTTTGTATATCCAGTGCCAAATGAAATTGCCATTCTAAACGATCATGAAAAATTATTAATACAGAGAGCAAAAGCATTTCAGGTTGTTACAAAAATGGGTACAGTGTCAGGAAATAATAAACCTAGAAGCTTTTTAAATTGTAAGGTGGTAGGAAGAACATTTCATCTCCCATTACCATTAGAAAAGACTTTTGCAAGGTTTCCTAAACCTGAACAGTGTATTATTTCACAACAAGATCTATATGTGTTAGTACGGAGTATTCCAACAAACCAACGAAAACTTTGGCAGACTTTAGTAAACATTTCAAATGTTTATAAGGCATTAATTTGGTTAAAGCAAAATAACCCCCAGTACAAAAACATAGTTTTACCCAATTGAGCAGATAATTTATTTAATGAGTTATACAATATAAATGCTCAGTTTGAAGCAATAAATTCAAAATTTGATGAACAAAATGAATTTCCTGAGAACAAAAAAACTGATATAATTTATCCTAATGAGTTACACAAAAATAATACCGTTTTGTTTGAGGAATGTAATGTGCAAAAAGTTACAAATAAAATTAATTCTCGGGCAATGTTGACACAAAAAGACTTTAATGATGAATACTATCAGCATCTCACAATTAATTCCATAAACGAAGAAAAAATTAATAAATCAGCTACAGAATTGCATCAACTATTGAAAATTGATGCGGATTGCATAGACAATAGAGATTTAGAATTGGAATTAAAATGTTTTCCCGATTTGTTTCCTGTAGAACGTTACGGGATGACCGAAACACGATCTACTAAGTTGACTATATTTGAATACAGTAAGCTGCGTGTAATGTCCTGTGATAGTCGATATAGATTGAATATGCAATATTTGTTTTTTCTATTAAATTTTACAAATATACGACAACTAGCTGCAGGAATATACCAAAAAATGAACACTTCATCGGTAAAATATACGGCCAAGGAATATTTAAAAATGTTAAATGATAATGAAATAGATAGTTGCTTGAAATCAATATTACGAAATTCACCATCCGATTACGAAATTAGATTACGAAATTCACCATCATTTTGGTACAAACCTCGTTCTGAAATTAATACTATGATTATCGCATATGGCCCCGCCACTTTCTTTCTAACTTTAAGTCCAGGAGAATATAACTGGAAGGATTTTGATTCTTACTTAAGACAGGTTAATGTAGAAAATTCTAAGGGAAAATCTACATCTGCCCTAATAGCAATGGACCCAGTATCTACATCACGTTTTACTAATAATAAATTTAAGGCTATAATGGACTTTATATGTAGCAAAAATGGACCATTGGGTGAGGTTATACATTATGTTTGGCGCCGGGAATATCAATCTCGGGGAATGCAACGTTTTCATATTTTATTATGGGTCAAAGATGCCCCTGTAATTGGTGTATCAACCAACGATGAGATGGCAGCTTTCATTTCAAAATATATTACATGTGCATTACCAGATGAAAAGCTATTTCCAACATTACATAATCGAGTAAAACGTTTTCAAACACATTATCATAACAATTATTGTATGCGTTTAAAAAAAATACAAAAAGGAAAGGTGAGGACATGTAGATTTGGGTTTCCCCGTACTCAAACAAAGACACTGACTATTCGTTCAGTAGCCGCATCTATTTATGGTAGAAGAAATTTGAGCCCTAACAGTAGACTGTATGATTTACCGCGGACAGAAGAAGAAAGGTGTATTAATGATTACAATGCTCCTATTTTATTAGCATGGGAGGGCAATATGGACTTGCAAGTCGTTTGTGAAAAATCCACTGTTTTAAGTCATTACATAACAAAATATCAAACAAAGGCAGAAAAGAGTTTCAATGTAGATGTATTTAGTGATATTAATTCGAATAAATCTCTCCAATCACGTTTGTGGAATATTGCAATGCGAAGTTTGAGTAGTCGGGAATGTGGTGCTTTAGAAGCTGCTGATACACTGTTGGGTATTTCTTTATATGGAAAAGACAGAAACACTGTCATTAGGTATATAAATGTTTACAAAAACCGTCAAAGGAAACTAAAAAATTACAAACAGATACAGGAATTAAATGAAAATTCAACTGCTATATTTGAATTATCTTTACTTGATGATTACTATCCTGCACGCCCACATGAATTAGAAAATGTATGTTTATATGATTTTGTTAAATATTATGACATTGTTAAAGAAACAAAAAATAATTCGGTATCTTACACATTCAAATATGGGGTGGTTAAAAAAAGGAAACTGGAGTGTTTAATTAGTCATAAAATATATAACGTACAGCAAAATCCAGAATGTTATTTTTATTCCCTCATTTTATTGTTTAAGCCATGGCGTATGTTAGATGACTTAAAAGGTACACATAAAACTTACACTGAAGCATTTTATGCTTGCAAAAGTGATTTGATTTTGGCATTACAACATCATGAAAAATTACAAGAAATACACACGGCTAGGGATGAAGTGAGAAACATAGTAAATGAATTGGTACAAAATAATAGTGATAATGTACAACACAATCACAGTGCCACAGATGAATTTAACAATATTGAAGCTGCTGGAGCTATGAATGAATTTAGAAATGTGCTTGGCAATAAAAATGAAGAATATCTACAATGTTTGATAAATAAAATGAATGAGGATCAAAAGCGGGTATATCATTATGTAACAAAACATCTACATTTAATATAAATGGTTTAACCCTTCACAGGTTATTACAATTACCAATAGAACACGGGGGTGTACAGCGCTATAAAAGTTTGAATGATGATGTATTGCAAATTTTAAGAACTGATTTAAAAAAATGCTGTTTTAGTAATAATTGATGAGGTATCCATGGTTTCTAATATTACATTAATGTACATTCATCTCAGGCTATCCGAAATTTTAATACAGTCTGTGAAGATAATGGGTGGTTTGGTAAAATTCACATATTATTATTTGGGGATTTATTACAACTACCTCCAGTTATGCAACATGCGCCTTTTATTCAATTAACTAAATCTGAAATAGATAAATACTTGTCATGCTTAGATGCAACCATTATCTGGAAGGACTTATTTTCATATGACGAGCTCACTATCAATATGAGACAAAAAGATGATAAAAGGTTTATAGCACTTTTATCTCGAATTCGATTGGGCGTATTAAGCCATGATGATATAAAAACTTTGTCCAGTAAGCAAGTAAATTTTAAAGGTGATTCCAGCCATGATAAATTGTTAGAACTTTGTAAATATATTCAGCACTTGCCAAAAGATACCATATGTTTACTACCAACAAGAGCTCAATGTGATGACATTAACAAAAAAATGCTAGAATTAATCTCTGGAAACATAATACAATTAACAGCTAAAGACGATATTGCATGTGACAAATATCTAAAACAGCGAGCATTAAAAAAATTAAATTCTTATGAAGACGATAACTCTCGAACTGCCGGATTAGATAGAAATATTGAAGCTAAAACAGGAGCAAAAATTATGTTGAGACGCAATATTGATGTTACATTGGGACTGGTAAATGGAGCTGTAGGAACAATTAAAACTTTTATTCTGGATGCAAGTGGGGTGGTAAATGCTATTGTTATACAATTTAATTCAGAATTACATAAAATTGAACCAGTTACTAGTAAATTTGAAATATTATCAAAGGTATTTGTTTATCGTAAGCAGTTTCATATATCTTTAGCATATGGAATAACCATTCATAAAAGTCAGGGTTGAGTTTATCATCATGTTTGATAGACATTGGTAATAGTACTTTTACACATGGACAGAGTTATGTAGCATTGTCAAGAGTTACAAATTTAGATGGTCTTCATATCATAAATTTTGACCCAAAGAGTGTTTCTGCTGACAATAAATCTATACAAGAGTACAATAGATTAAGGAAAAAGTATCGGCCTGATTTAGATAGCATAAAAATTTCACAATCAATAAAACACAAAATAAAAGATCATGTGTGGTATAGTACAAAATCTTGTGTATTAACAGAAATTCAAACTGTTCAGAATATTCCAATTAATGTAAATATCAGCAAAAAAATGCCTCCTGGGTATTTGAATAGTGATGGAGTATCATGCTATGCAAATGCTATATGCCAGTGTATATTTAGTTTTGACAAAATTATTTCAAGTATCGCTCGTGAAAGTTCTGTTTGTCAAACACTAAAAATGTTAAGTAAAAAACACATACAAGGAGACTGTCAAATGGACACTATGGGTCTCAGAAAAGAATTAGGAATACCCTTTATCAACAATGAACAGCAAGATGCAGAAGAATTTTTAACTGCACTAATTAACCAAAATGAGGTTCTAAATGATTTAACAACGAATATAAATTTGCGTACTAAAAAATGTCGAAACCCAGCCTGCGGATACACTGTCACACAACACGACAAAATCAATTTTATTCGATTATATGCTGATCAGGCTCACAAATCGATTCATATCAAAAAATTAATTGAAGATTTGTGTCGATGGGAAACCTTAGATAACCAAATGCGATGTCAGGAGTGTGAGGGATTTTGTTCAATGAAATCTGAATTGGAGGTGCCTGCAGAAATTATTATATGTCAAATTATGATTTGGGATGCAACAGGGAATAAAAGTTTTTTAAACATTACGGGTGTGCCTAAAACCATACTAAAGTTCAAAAATCAAAACTATAAAATTCAATCTGCAATATTTCATGAAGGTATAGGTATACAATCTGGTCATTATAAATCGTTAATTCGGATAGAAAACTCATGGATAATGGCAAATGATTCCCAAATTTTTAAGGTAGACAAATGGCCTCGAAACAGTAAAGACGTGTACCTATTATTTTACAAAAATATTTAATAAATTGTTTCATATGACAATTTTCAAGGGATAATGATGCAATTCTTCTTAATATAGTAACACATATCAGCCCGAGTGGTAATCAAATTGGTCTATGCCCATAGGTGACTGTCGCGACCCTGATAGAAAGTGCGTAGAGCCAACTACCAGTGCCATTGCAGTCACTTTCTTTGCCAGTTTATTGTAGATAGGGTAGTCAAATTGGTCTGTGCCCATAAGCGACTGTCGTGACTCTGCTAGAATGTGCGTAGAGCCAACTACCAGTGCCATTGCAGTCACTTTCTTTGCCAGTTTCTTGTAGACAGATTGGTAGACCTCAAGTGGGTCAGTTAGGGTTTTCATGTCCATGATTCTCAGTTACAGTTTAGGGAAGGGGCTGGTACCTGGGTAAAGAACCCCTAAATATTTGTAACTGATGATGAGACTCCAGATATCAGGCAATTGTTTGCCGGCAAAAGCCCAGTTTGTGAATGGTTATTTACCTATTTCAAAAAAATAACTGATATCCACTAAAAGAACTTTTAAAAAGTAAAAAAAAAACGCCAAGCTTCAAAATAAAAGTTACGACTAAAAAATGGTGTGATATCAAATATCCAAGCTTATTAAGTTCTGGTACTTAATTTCCTAATCACGAATTTTTCACATCTAAGTGAAGTGGTTAAGCATGACTTGTTGATAGAAACCCTTCTTCCCTAGACCAAACTCATCATAACCTGTTTCTGAAAATTTAAATTATATATATTTATACATGCCAGGCTTGGCGGCCGTCTTAAAAATAAAATCATTAAAATAACAGAAAGCCAAAAAAAAGTTAATGTGAATATAAAACATCAATTTCAGATTTTAACTGCGCACTGCGGTGCCCTGTTAGACAGTATGTTCATAGCATCATTCCAACAAAAGATACGACACAAAATGGTGTTATATCCAGTTTTATTAAGCACTGGGACTAAATCACATTTCTTAACGGATTTTTAATGGGATATTAGTGATTTTAATCAGTCTTCTTTTTGAAGTTAATGCATGATGTCAAACAAAACAAACCGTTAGCTAGAAAGAAAAATAATAAATAATGTTGTCATTCCCCAAAGGAACAATTTTGCATTAAACAACAAATAATATTAATACCATGCTTTGGAGTTACGTTGCCCAAATGTAACGTGAAAAGAAATTTGAAAATTTATATAATAATTCGTGACCATCTTAAAACTGTTGCTACATTCATTTTAAAAGTAACCAAATAATAATAAAATAACCAAATATTTGCATAAATAACTAAAATGAATAATTTATACAACTAAATAACATACTTCCGACGTTTCAACAGACAAAAAGACGGCCGCCAAGCCTGGCATGTATAAATATATATAATTTAAATTTTCAGAAGCAGGTTATGATGAGTTTGGTCTAGGGAAGAAGGGTTTCTATCAACAAGTCATGCTTAACCACTTTACTTAGATGTGAAAAATTCGTGATTAGGAAATTAAGTACCAGAACTTAATAAGTTTGGATATTTGATATCACACCATTTTTTAGTCGTAACTTTTATTTTGAAGCTTGGCGTTTTTTTTTTTTTACTTTTTAAAAGTTTTTTTAGTGGATAACTATCTTCCTTGTCATTACTGCTTTTGATTTCATGTTCTCTACTTGTATTACTTTTCATTTTAACTGCAACCGTTTCCGTTTGAGCACCGTTTTCGTTATTACTTATAAGGCTTTCGTTTGGAGTATTATTTTCATTATTTAATTTATTTGTGGATCCGGAGTGAAATTCAGCTTGTTCTGTTTCGAGATTAATTTCGTCTTCCGAAATGTCCTCTGTAATTATCGAATTTTTAAGGAATTCGAAATTAGATAATCACGAAATAATATGTTTAGTAATTTCCTCTTTTTCACCTTCTCCCGAAATATTCAAAATTTTACTCAATTCCGCTGAATTAAACTGTTCTGATATTAAAGTTACTTTAGCTACAAATTCATCATCTCCCCACTTCATATTTAAAGCCACTAAAATTTAAAACTCTATTACGATCTAATTTCGTGTTTCCATTTCGAAATATTAATGTATCCAATAATTTGACCGTTGAAGCTTTTTGCTTCTTCAAAGCTTTACAAATTACGTCAATATCCTTAAGTAACATGATTACACAAATTCCAAAATTTTTACACAAAAAGCTGATTCAGTTATAAACCTTTTTAAAACTACAGCATATTGAGATATAAACCATTTGTTGAAATTATTCATTATTAAAGTCAAAATATTTCCTGTCCACACTTATTTATGACATAATAAAGAAAGAAAACTTACTCACGCAATGATTCACCACTTCCTTAAACGATAAAATTTTTAAAAAGTTTACTCCTTTTATACAGTTTCTGCTCAGATTTCACTGGAATTGTCATATTTCATGGGAATCACAACGGACGACGTTATGTTGATATCCCATTTCGCATGATGCGACTCAAAAAAAATCGGCATAGATTGCCCCATTTTGTTCTATTTTAATCCTGGAAATATCATACTCGGTACTGTACGTGGATTCCACAGGCGGCACACAAACAGAAAACTTTCCAGGCTTTAGAATACAGTTCCTTCAGAAGGTTGGTCTTTTTCAAAACACGTGTATTCCACGTAAACGCACTTTTGATGTCGCAGTGGCCCGTAGAAAACTGTACCGGAACTGACAGTTCCTAAAGCAATGTTTCTCATCCTCCATCTGTATTCCAGCATCCATTTTGGTTTAGAATGCAAGTTGGCGGGCTAAAAGCACACATTCCTCCAAGAGCGGCGAAGGAGTCTTTTTCCAATCATATATTTCATCTTTTGCCTGCGTCCCACAATTTCATATAATATTTCGATCGGTCTAGCCCCTTTTACCATCCTACCGGTTTGACATAACTTGTCAATAGAAACATTTGGAACAGCACATGCTGGAAAAGCTGGAAAATAATTCTTGGTACTCAGTAAACAGGCGAATGAATTAAAATAGTTTTATATCGAAGTTTTAAATCGAAGTTTTATATCGAAGTTTTATAGCGAAGGGAGCTAGACCGTGTGACATATGATTTCTACAATTACTATCACGAGACCCGGCTTTCAGCCGTGTTCACATTTTTATATCGGGATATTACAGAAGAGGTGGTGCAACGGTAAATCCCTATGACGCTATGTTACATCATGGACTAGGGCATCTCCGATGATTCTTTTCGGTTCAGTCTCCCTAAACGGGGGTTGAACTAAATCTGCAAGGATATTTCTCTGTCTACAGGGGAACGAACGGATTAAGTAATACAATCATTATCATCTTTAGAAATTGAATAAATTATGCTTTACAGGAATAAGGAGAAGTCAGTAAGTCATATTATTAATATAAAATTATTTTTATATTACTTACTTACATACACACACACACACACACACATATATATATATATATATATATATATATATATATATATATATATATATATATATATATATATATATATATATATATATGAGAGAGAAAGAGGGAGAGAGAGAGAGAGAGAGAGAGAGGGAGATACTATATATATATATATATATATATATATATATATATATATAAACATATGTTACTGTAAAAGCTAGAAGTCTGGTAAATCCTAGGTTTTACCGGTAAAACCTAGCTTTTACCAAATGCTTTAATATGATTTCATTTCGGCCTTTTACCAAGCCTTTGCGGTAAAACCTAGGAGTTACCAACGTCTTTCGGTAAAAGCTCGAATCAAGGGATTTAAATCGACCTTGAATAAGCCTGCTAGTGGAAATTCCGACGCGATGCTTTTCTGTTTCTGTCCCCCCTTATTTGCGCCATTTGCAGTCTAGCTTAGCGAACAAGTGTAAGCGGCTACGATCTAAAATAGAAGCAGTTTGTTTCCATTTTAACATATTTTGCATTTTTTATTTTGCTGAAAGTAAATGAGTGATGTTATGCGGAAAATGTTTTACGACATTTTGTCTGAATCCGTAAAAATAAGCACGATAACAGCTTTTATTTAACAAATGAGAAATACACTTCTTTAATAAATGAAGAAGCAAAATGTCCACAATCCTGATTGTGATATGAAAATCATTTTAGTGTATCAAGATCAACTTCCAAAACTCGCCATACTCCGAAGTTTACACAGTAAAAGAGCTGATGAAGTAGCATATCACCTTCTGGATATTTTCACAAATTTAGGATCCCCGAACATTCTCAAATACGACAGTGGGAGGGAATTTTGCAACCAAATCATAAACAGTTTACGTGAAATGTGGAGTGATATATAAACATAGTTCACGGTAAACCGAGACACAGTCAATCGCAAGGTTCTGTCGAACTGGCGAACCAAAACGTTGAGAACGTGTTGGCAACATGGATGGAAACAAATAAGACAGAAAAGTGGTCGGAAGGATTAAAATTTGTTCAAGCAATGAAAAACAAAGCATATCACGAAGGAATCAAATGTTCACACTACGAAGCTATGTTTGGTTGTCCTATGAAACTGGAACTTGCTAATTCAGTTTTGCCACGTAATTTGATTAGTAACATTGCGACTGAATAAGACTTAGAAAAAATTATAAATATTAATAATGAATGAATTTTTAATACAGAAGATGAAGGCACTTATCTCGAATCAACAGTTTATTTAGAATCGCAAGATAATAATAAAATATGTGATAAAGAATCATGCATAACGATGGAAGTAGATACAGTGACAACCGCTTATAGTGATCAGTGGTTATAAGAATCAACCGTTTATAAGAATCAATATCGCAAAAACAAAAACAAATGTATTATTTCCATGTTAAAATTTTCGCATTAAAGAATCAATGCACCGGTTTTAAGAATCAGCTTACACTCTTCGATTTCCTTTCATTTTTCCCAAAAAGCAACTTAAACCCTCAAATGGCTCGAAGTTATTTCTTTATGTTTTTTAAAGAAAGAGTGATAAGATGGGATGGAATACAGTTGTAAAATGCGTTCCTTTCTTTGTTAGACATAACATAATAGTTTCCCCTGAAACGCTTTCGCACATCACTGTCCTATTAGCTTGACCCGTGGGCATCATTAACCCATCCGGGTCCGATTTCACTTTTCTCCATTGGCAAACAAAGACAGGGACTCTTTTTTCCCACCTCCCACTTCCTGGTTGCGGCTTCCTGGACCCTCAAGCACATAAATCTTCGGCGAAGTGTCCACTATGACTTAGGCAAACGTAACATTAGTAGATTTAGCACGTTATCAAACCGTGAAACATAAGTTAGAAGGTGAATCTTCGTGTGAGACTATTGGTATTGAAAGAGGTATAAACAACGTCCTGAAAACTCCATTACGTCAAACTACCATAGAAAACTTTTACTAGCTCCCTTCCTGTAGTTGAAATGTTAAAACTATTAAGCAGGTATGTTGTAACAAATATTGGATTTTTTTCTTCTCTTACTATAATTATGTTTTTCTACTTATAAGTCTAAAAATTTAGTTGTATTTTTAAAATTATAAAAAATAATTTTAATAAAAGGTAATTAACGTAGATTAAAGAGCATTTTATGGTAAATTATCTCATATATGTATATATAGGTGTGTGTGTGTGTGCCTGTCCAAAAACCTAAATTTCGGCTATAAGAATCAACCGCTTATAAGAATCAAAAACAGTAATAACAAACGTGATTCTTATAAGCGGAAATCACTACTGAAGTTCAAATTGAAAAAAATGAACCACATATATGCTCTGACACAAAGATTCCGATTATCAACAAAGTTCAAAATGCGAAAGTGTTTCGAGAGACAGTTAAGGAAGGACTTGAGAAGCAGGCAAAGAAGATGAAGATTGCGTCTACTAAAAACTTTCCGAAACCTACTCTCGGACAAAATGTTCGAATAAAAGTACCTGATATTGATAGATCGAAATGGATTCAAAATCAGTAACAGCCGTTAATACTAATATTAAAGATGACGAGTTTTATGTTCTTGGTACTAAGTTTGGTAAATTAAAATCGTTGTACACAAGAAATCGGTTTACCTTTTGCAAAGCAATTTTTTTAAACATCGAAAAAGTTGGTACAGAAGAAATAAGTGTACATGAAGTAGTAAAAAAACAGTCCTTAGTTGGGGGACAAGGACTCAGAAAATGCTACTGTTCAAAGAAGTGTTTATGCAAATCAGCTGATCTACTTTGTAATTCAAAATGCGATAACAGTCAGCCTTGTTCTAACAAGTGATAAGAGGTATTAAAGTAGCAGTATAAAAGAAAAATATACTACATTTTTCTTATTTTTTAAATTTCATAATTTTTATTGTTATTTTTTTATAGCTATATGTTATTTTTTATAGCTATTTTTTTTAGCCCAGGCGAATCTCTGAAACTTACAGCCGTGAAATTTGGCACACGGGTAGGGCAGACTATGGGAAAGTGCACCTCGAAGCCTGAATTTTAAATTTTATTACCGTTAATTTTTAATTAATAAAAAACCAACAATTTTTGAAGGGTGGGTCCAGAAAATACAAGAGCGTCACAGCCGCCATATTTGAAATGTCAAAATCGATGCATTTTTTTTCATGAAAGTACATAAACGTTACATATTTGGAAAGAGCTTTGAAAACTGATAATTTTTTCTGCTTACAGTTATTCTGTTACTTTAATACTTTTACGGATATTTTAATTCTAAAGGCACTCCACCGCTGAGAAATCAAATCAGTCATCTACAGTATGGTGCAGCAGTGACGGGAATGAAAATTGACGGGATATTTTGCCCCGAAAAATAGAAATATATTTATCGTATTATTTTTGTCCTTTATGTTAAAAAAAATATGTTAAAAGCTGAATGCTTCAAAGGAAATACAGTAGAGCCCCGATTTTACGTTGTCCGTTTCGTACGTTATCGCCCTTTCATACGTCATTTTCTGCTGGTCCGTGAAAAGTGCCTATACTATGCTTAACTCGATTTTACGTTTTCTCGTTTCTTACGTTTTTTACCGTTGGTCCCATGAAAAACGTAAAATCGGGGTTCCACTGTATATTTTTAAAAATATTAATATTAAAATGTTTACATTCGAATCCTTTTAAGTTAGATTCTCCTCATGGTTCCAATTCTTTAGAAATGTGTCCAACTTATAGATTTGGTTATGTATTATTGGTACTATAGCTTTTTGCAGTAAATGTCTTGAACTCAGAACAATATCCACCCTCCTGGAAATAATATTTAATATGTAATAACTATTTTTTTACATTATAATATACCTAACTGGTTTAATATTTTCAAATGATTAACATATTTAATTTTAATGTAACTAAATAGAGTCTAATTTTTTATATTAGTTTCACTTTTCCTTTACTTAAATTCAAGTTGAATACATTTAAAATTAATGCATCTTCCCCTCAAAAAAGAGGAGAATAGAATAAACAAACTGAAAAACCCACCACTATATTTATATATATAAAAAAAAACTTAATTTACGAATAAATTTTTTATGTGCTATGAAAGCAATAATTTTTTTTCGTTCATTTGAGTTTAAAAAGACTCATGTTTTATAATTTCTTAATTTCACATATTCCATGCAATATTTATGTTTAACCATACGTTGCTCTTACGTTTAGCTTCATCTCTATTTTTTTACCCTTTCAACATAAGGATTATGAATGTTTGTAAAATAACATGTTTGGTTATATTAGTTGTTTGAAAACAACTGATCTGGCATTTATGGTGCGTGGAGCCCTAATTGAAGATTTCTATTAATTTTTACGTTTGTCAGTGGCTTCTACCTATACTTTAATTTTTTTTTCTTTTCCAAAGAATCTTGCATTTATGGTGCTTGGAACTCTTAATTGCATATTTCTATTATTTTTTTGTCAATGCCTTCTAGCTATACTTTAATATTTTTGCTACAAAATTTTGCATTTATGAAGACATTTATTATGCAGATATTAATTGTGGAGATGTTTATTGCTACAGAATCTTTCAATTGTGGTGTGTGGAGCCCTAATTGTAGATTTTTATTAATTTTTACGTTTGGCTGTGTCTTTTACCTATACTTTAATACAGGTGTGTCCAGCCCGCGGGCCGCATGCGGCTCAAAGCAAGTGTTAGTGCGGCCCAGAGAGAGAGAGAGCTCAAACCAAAAGAAAATATTAATAGCCTGCCTTGATATAAAAAGTAATGCGGAAAAGGAAAAAAATGGACCTTTATATTTTAACACATTTCGGTTACCGCTGTTGTTTGTAAACACATGATCTTCATTGCTATGCTCATTTCAGAAATTTCTCATTGAGACGATGCTCATTTAATGCGTGTTTTCAAAAGTGAAATATACCATGTTCTGTAAATGCCCCGAAAATATTTCTATACTGGTGATGTAGACAGATTAAAGAATTTAAGTAAACTTTTGTGTAATTTATACATTTGTGTGTGTTCAATTATTTAAATTAATAGATTTATATTTTTAAACGTTTTATTCTTGTATTCTTTTAGGGGTTTATAGTGTTGCGTGTGAGTGGAACACTGGTGTGTGGTTTTCAAATGACTTTAGCTTTTAGTGGAAATTAGCAGAACATTAACTTCCAAAACAGTAACAGTTAGGAAAGTTTTGAATTTAATTTATTTAATGCTCATCACGAGAATTCTTTTCTTTTTGTGATACTTTAAATTAATTTAGCGTCACGTACATAACAACGAAATCAATTGACAAAGATAATATTAAAATACAGTAAAAGATAGAATTTAACCAATAGACTAATTGAGATGGAAATTTTTAAAATTTTAGTTCAAATTAGTATGTTTTATGGATATTAAATCAAATCTATAGATAAAACTGTAATTTCCTCTCAAAATATGCTTCGCCATGACGATAAATATGTCCCAAGGCCAAACTTTAAAATATGCTGGCGTAGATTTAAGAGAAAATTGTTTCTCCCACGGTCAGTTTTACGTAGCTTGCTCACGCGTAAGTTCGCGGACGAGCCTGGTAAAACTAGTTCCGCCCAATGAAGAAACAAAAAATATTGTTTATAAGAAAATCCTCTAAAAAGGAATTTCATTACTTTTTCATTGTAATTATACTAAAATGTACCCCTTAGCGAAGCACAGATATTCAGCTAGTATATATATATATATATATATATATATATATATATATATATATATATATATATATATATATATATATATGTGTGTGTGTATACGCACACACAGAGTGCTAACAAAATAATGACAAGATCGCTTGAAAAATGCATTAGTGCTGCGGCGGGCAGAGGTTTATAATAGGTTTTTTATGAGAACCTGCTAGCACGCAATAGTAATACATGTATAGTAGAATTAGCTGTTGTGGAATTAATGTACAGAATATTGGATCTGAGTACCATGAAGAGAGAGTAGATACTTGGAGGGAGGCTAAATAGTACTTCGATAACTAAAACGACAAAAATTGCCTGTGTACCTCTAGGCACTCAATCGAAGATAATGATAGGTATAGAAATGAACAAAATGTTGCCTCTAAACTCAAAATGTTGGAAGTCACTGAATAATTTCCAAGACTGAGAGGCGTAATTTCATACGATTGTATGAAGAAAACTTTATAAAAAAATTAATGATAATCGTAATGCGCCAGTTGAGATAATAACGTTTCATTGGTACAGCATAGAACTCTAATTTATGATTGTTATGAAATCCTGAAGACATGAATTGCTAACAATTAGCCAAGAAAACTTGGCAGATGATGGCCCATGGAAGTGCTTAACATAGGTACTTACCACTGGTAGCGCACGTTTTCCAAAAACCTTCTGAATCGTAACATATCGGCCATTTAATGCCCGATGTCAAGTATTGTTATGCGTCTGTGATATACAAGGTCTGACAATAAAGTTCGGTGAATAGTCCTGTAACATTAACGTAGATGAAATATTAACGAAAGTTACCTTACTGTCCTTCGAAATAGGCACCTCCCATAAATATACACCCCTGACATCTGCTATACTTGTTCTGGAAACTTTGCAAGAAGTCTTCTTTTGGGATGGAGTTCAAAATCCTCGTCACGTTTCGTTGGATGTCAGGAATATCGTCAAATCACTTTCCTTTCAAATCGAGTTTGAGGATTGAGTCTGGAGGATTGAGATCTGGCGAGTATGGTGGACATTGAATTTGCACCATCCCCTTTTTTGCCAGGACTGTTTGACGAATTGGCTGTGTGAGGGCGAGCATTGTCGTGAACAAAAGAACCATGAACCTAGTTGTGCGTACTGGGATCGTACCCTGCGTAGACGTTTCATGAAACGGGTCAAAATTTCAATGTACCCTTCAGCATTCATCGGCGTTCCCTCAGGTAGAAATTCCTTGTGGATAATGCCTTGACTATCAAGAAAGGTGATGGCTATCCTTTTGATGCGTGATTTTTCCGCTCTGACCTTTTTCCGACGAGGTGATGCAGGAGAACGCTATTCCATGCTTTGCCGTTTCGTTTCAGGATCGTACCTGAGACACCAGGACTCATCCTTAGTGACAATACAGTTCAAGAAGTTTGGTGTCGCAAATCCTGTGAAGCCTCTAAACGTGCCTGCTTGTGATCGTCATACAAGTGATGTGGCATAAGATGACAACACGTTTTTCTCATCCCTAAATTCTGGGTAACGATTTGTCACACGGAACAAACGCACTAAACAAGCACTTTGTAAAACAAGTCTTACACGGAACACAAACGACGCTCAACTGAACAACGGTGGGGGCAGATGATCAACACCTACCGCTAAGCAGGTGCAGCGTTTTGATTCGCCAGTGTTGCCAGATCGATCGTTCTGACTTCATTCACCGAACTTTATTGTCAGAGGTTATATATATATATATATATATATATATATATATATAAACAAATCAACAATTATTTATTTATTTATTCATTCATTCATTTATTCATTTATTTATTGTTATTTTGCCGCTATATGCATATGTAAACTTTGATTTGGTTTCTTTCGTAATAAAAATCCCCATACAATGCTGAAAGCATAAAAAGTAGGTTTAATTTGCACATTATGCTTCGAGTATGGTATAAGAATAATAAGAAATATGTTTGATATTTTCCCTTGTTTTTCTTTGTTTTCATTTTAACTAACGCCTTAATATTTTTGTTACAAAAGATAATTCTACGCGTTACTAACTATATGATACGTCTTAAGTTAAAAAGAGCAAGGCAAAGAAAAACACTAAAAAATCTCTGCAGTGTTCAGAATGATGAAGAAGCTGCCATTCAATTTACTACTAGCTTTAACTGATACGGCTAAAATAACAATTCTGGGTAGACTTTAGCCCATCGACCGTTAAGAGAAATATTATTTCAGCCTCCTCATTGTTTTTTTTATAAACCTTTATATACAAGAGGAACGGATGGTTCATTTTTAGAGGTAAATTTATAAATCTAGATATTTAAGAGTAATTTTTTCTGGTGATATCTTGCAATTTTTCATTTCGTTTCCAGAATACTTTGTAATTGCATCTTTCTTTAAACCTTTCGAATAATATTTTAAATGATCTATGCATGCAAGTTATTTTCGTCTCCCAGGGGAGTCATCTGCTTTGGTGTAATTTTATTCTTGACTGGATAATTTTTCAGTTTGTTTCTATCACAATTTATTTTTAAAAAATATTTGTAGCCCTAGCATTCAGTGTCTAACTGTGATGGTCTTCTCTGATTTATAAAAGATAATATAAGCGGTCATTAATTTGAGCTGATGATTAGACGTGTGAATTGTCTGCCAAGTTATAGTTTCGTCGTACTTGCTACCTAATATTATTTTCAGTAACTTCCTTCTTCAATTTTTTCCTCGATTCTTTCTTCCTTCTCGAATAATATTTTAATTTTTTACAGAGGAGAAAATTTGAAGTATTCGCTTTTATTCTGCCAAAAATACAATTTACTACTATTCTGACTGCTGAGTTCCTTTTTCTTTTATCTAGAAATTTCATTACTAAACGTATCCCCTACAGAATGTGCTCTTTGTCTGAGAAAAGGAATTGAGTTTCATGATATAAGCGGCCATTGATTTGAGCTGATGATTAGACGTGTGAATTGTCTACCAAGTTATAGTTTCATCGTACTTACCTAATATTATTTTAATTAGGTAACTATAAAATAATAATTTATTTTATAACTATTTCTTTACTATTGAGCTTTTTTTTTCTTGCCGGCTGCATTCTGGTACATGTGTTGTTTTCTCGTTATTTCTTCTTTGTCTTGTTATTTTTTATTTATGCAGCTGCATTTCGTACGTGGCAAAGTAAGTCTTTTCTCGGGAGCCTGGATTTGTTTATGTTCAGGGAAATGCTTCTACGTACTTTCACAAACGGCGTGTTTTATCGGTGCACCCTCTTTAGTAAATTGTGTGGGGTCTGTCTACTCTTTGCGTGATTCGCTCTACTACCGATGTTGGTGTAGATAGTGTTTATATTTGCGTAATGCTGTCCTCTTGCGAATGAAGGGGGAAAATTAAGTACAGCTTAGGATAATCCTCATAGAGTTCAATACTTATAATTTCATATCGTAAAAGAGTGGGGACATCTGATGAGAATTTTTTTAAATGTGTATATTTGATAGTTGAAAACTATAAAAATAGACGATTCAACCTCATTCAGCCGTTCGGGATGTCTTTGCTATTTTATCTGTATCATGGGTGGTACATCACGCTGGTTTTCGGTGCTGAGGGTGCTCGGATAGAATCCTGGCGTCGCGCCATGAAAAATGTATCCGTTCGTGTCGTCCCTTTATAGGGGGTACAGCTATCCGCCTATATGGTGCCCCCACAATAAAATGGGCAGTAAAATTGCGGCGTAGTATAGGCGAATGTTTGACGACAAGTGCCTCCGCATTAGAAGAAAAAAATCTGTATCATGGGAAATGTATTAAGTGATTTATGCATTGCGTACAAGTATTCCTTTCTCGAAAATTAGATGACGTCTCTTACAGCAATCTTTTCCGTATTCTAAACATTGTAAAGAATTATTTTTGCTTCTAATAAGAAAGAAAAGTTGATGGATAAAAAATTCTAAGCTTCTAATAGCTTTCTGATATACTTCGCATGGTTAGCTCAGTACATTTAAATTATCCTTTTTTGCAACATCGTTACTATGCTTCAAGAGTATAACACCCCAAACCAAGAGGATAACTTAAACTTATGTATGTGGGAAATTTCAAGGATTTTAAATCTCATGTTAAAAAGTATTTATATCAAGGCTTTGGATTTAGAAAATAACCATATGGAATTTATTCATATAGAAATGGTAAATAATGTTTCTTTTTTTTTATTCAAGCTATTAACAATTCAGAAAAAGTTTGGATTTCAATAATACTTTTCCTTTGGTCATGCACATTTCTAAAGGGAATGTTTATCGATCTCTTCTATTTAGAATGTCTGTAAAAAATCTCTTCGATATTTTAATACATTTTGAGGAGCGGTTGATAATTTTAAAGGTTTCTCAGATTCTTTAAGAAGGTCTTCAGAACCATTCTGAGTGAGTATTATTTTTTTACAACTTAAATTAAACAATATATAACTTCTTGAGCAATGTCTTATTTACACCGTTAATTGTTTTTCCACATTCGCAGATTTGTAATAACTAAATCAATTTTAATTACAAACATTCCAAATTTGTTTGATTATATATTTCATTTTAAGTTTTTACATCACCCCCAGTTTTCATAACTGGCAGTTATTAATACACGTACTATACGTGCATACATGCCAATAATAATATCTGTATTGTAATTTCATGCACCTAAAAACTTGTAAATTCCTCTCACAAAGTTGTAGTATAATCTTGTTAATATCTATGTAACATGATGATCACTAAAATTCAACACTAGCTATTTTTGTGGAAGAATATTACTTATATATCATTAATGCGAAGAATTTTTGCACAGGGGATGGATAAAATTAAAAACAAATCAGATTTTGGGGCATTTCTGCCTCACATTCCGATGACATCGTTTTTATGTAAAATTTGATATAACAAAAAATATTTTAAATATCTTAATAAATTTGATTTTTTTCGAAATAGAATTTCTGTAAATAATAATTACACGGCCAAGTCAGGTCTTCTATCAAAGCATTCTTGCGTTAGAAATAGTCACCGAGGGGGAAAAATTTCTAGATGCTTGCTTAGATGGAATTCAAAATATGCGTAATAATAATGCCAAAATATTATGCTTGCCATTCAAAATGCAACACAAAGAAAGAGTTATTGAATTGACTTGAAATTCGGCCCCCGAGTAGTTTTTCATGTCTATGCAAATGTAATGCGGAGACTAAAAAAGAAACCTTCCAAAAGAAAATAACAAACATCATGTTCATGAATTTGATTGGCATTGCTTTCGACGTAAACATGCATAGTCACAAAAAGAAATGACATTATGAGTTGTTGACATAGTTTGAGAGAGGAAGATTTATTTGGTTCAGAGAAGATGGATTCTCATATTGTGAAATTATTGCAAGCACTGAGCGAAAATCTGTTACAATTATACTATGTACTTCGAAGTAATGGACGCGAGAAGAATCTACATATTGTCGTGTGCGATCTGGAGCGATTATGAAGACTTCAGAGAGAAGAGACAGGCACTCTCTATGCGTGGTGGAGACAGACAGTAGAGCAAAATGCACGACAATAGTTCACGAATAGAGAATGCTCACACATTAGATGAGGTATCATAGCCGGGTTCAGCAACGATTGTGCAGCGAAGACTTGTTGTGTTGTATCTTTTACTGCATCTTGTTTAGCATCTTTTACTTTTACTTCCTTTAACCCTATGAAAGCTATGTAACATAAATTAAACGTACCCGACTCCGTATCCTTTACGAAACACTGTACATTTATTAACAATTCACAATCACAGCACAATTACAGTATTCTTACAATAATTATTTACGGTTTTTCATTTATGCCGCCCAGATTTTCAAAACTCGACTACGTCGAGACATCACATGGTTCTAAGAGCCGCGCAAATCGGCTCTCCTAACGCGACAACAACAAGTTAGTTTCGTTTTGACACGTGACATACACATACAGTATTTTCCTCCCGTAAAGAGAGTAAACCCCAAATCCCCGTTTATAGGGACAACAGTTACAGACTGAGTTTGGAGTCGTAACAGCTATAGGGCGTCAACTGGAGGCCCCACAGCGAAGGAACTGGAACGCTGTAAAGGAATGAATCAAATTTTTTTCTGACGATTCTAGATTCAAATGCATTCAACCATGATAGACAGATTGTTGTGAGTAAATACACAAGAAAGCACTGTCTAGAAAGATGTATTATAAAGCGGCGTAGTTGTCCTAATACAAGTGTAAAGGTTTGGGGTGTTATGGCCATCATTCCGGCTCTCGCGTCATACGAATAACAGGTACTGTGAAGAGTTATTAGTACATGTGAAAGGTCTTGGGACCATAAATCTTCCTTTACTTACAGACGATCGCTTGAGCTATATATCAAAAGGACACTGCTCGTTCTCGTGTCTCCGGAATCCAGTGACCAACAAGTACCCTTACTTCCTTGGCTTGCTCGCTCAGTCACCTGATCCCCCCCCCCAATTAAACACATGGACCACATGATCGCTCAAAAATTGACCCGCATGTCCCGACCCTCAATCACAACAGAATGTTTGTGGATGCGGGTTGAATATGCGAAAGCGTCATTTCACACCATCACAATATTTTGTCTCGACGGCATGTGCCAGATATGTAATTTGACTCCTTTACACGTTGTACCATATGTCCTTGTATAAATAGATTTCGTTTCTGTAATCCTTATCATTGTTCGTGTTGTAATTTCAATACACAACAGTGCAATGAAACTATATCACGAAAATATATCACGAAAAAAATTTCAAAATGACTCTAACTGGGAAGATATCTGAAGGCCCATGTTATAATTTTGAGCATTTCACTTATTAATGACACTGAAAATATAAGGCTTTAAATTTAAAATTGGTATGAAATCAATATGAATTTTATCAATAATTTTTTTTTATTCCTCAGTACAATCAGTACTTAAAAAACTTTAAGCTGACACATTGGTAAGCAGGTCACTGAAATTCTAAAAAAGTCAAATTAAATTGATATAAATATTTCATAAAGGCTTATCTAACAAAACATTTTATGCCAATGTTCATTTTAAACGAAAATTTTAAGTACAAAAAATATTTATACTAATTTTTGTTCCAATTTTATACCCTTTATATTGACAGTTTTGTACGTACACACACACACACACACACACACATATATATATATATATATATATATATATATATATATATATATATATATATATATATATATATATATATATATATATATATATACATATATATAGATAGATAGATAGATAGATATAGATATATAGATAGATAGATAGATATGTCTGTGTGTGTGTGTGTGTGTGTGTGTGTGTGTGTGTGTGTGTGTGTGCGTGTGTGTGCGGCATAGTGTAAAATGGCTCTCTTTTAATGAATTGATTTAATATTGCCGTGACTGGAAAATACCCTCATTAGAAGTGGCATTGTAAAATGTCCTTCTGTAACTATTTGAACATCCCACTCTTTCAAAATCTTGGATTTCTATTAAATTTTCAGTTTTTGTCATTTACTGATGTTCTAGCTTTAATTACATAGCATTTCCCTTTAAGTGACTTTAAGTGAGTTATATTTCAAGTTATCCCTAATATTAACTCTGACATATCTGCTATTGATTGACCTAAGGTTTACGGTATGTGTAGAAAATATACAATCAGCGTAAACTTCAATGTCATATATGTATATACCTATTAATCATCCTAATTTGAAGCATAAATTGGTTTATCATATAATAATATGTCAATATGGTATGGGATAAATATTTTTAAATACAACCCATACTATTTTTATGAGGGCACAGGATGTCATCAGTTGGATACATTTAAACCAAGTAAATTTTATTACAGATTGATTCCCAAAGTTAAAAATTTATATCAATGAAATTTTCCTTTTTTGTGTTGGATAAATATAGAGACTGTTTCTTTGAAGTTTTTTCTCTGAATGTATTTTAACTCCCCACAAAATGAAAAATATTTTCGATAATAAAGTTACGTTTGTTCGCTTCATATAACATGCATCTATTTTTCGAATGTAAAAGGCTTTTCATTCACTGACATAGTTCTAGAATTTTATTCAAAAATTCCGTTTTTATGAAAAAAAAAATTTATTCTAAATCAAAACTTCGCATGTCTCTTAACAGCATAAACCTTCATATTTCGTACTTTAGAAATCCATGTACATAAGATAGACGTAAAATTTTCGTTCATTGTTAGACGTTTCATATATGCATAATTAATGTGATTTATTTTCAATAGAATAACGCATAAAATTGAAATATTAATTCTTTATAAAGGTAATTATCAAGTAAATGCAAATATAGGATTATAGTACCACTCAAATAAACTAACATATAAACGTGATAAAAGAGACTATTAGTGGTATTATTAATACTATATATTAATACTAGAAACGTGCGAAGAATATAGTATAATAAAAGCCATCATAATGATTAGTAAGCGATTGTTATTCTAGAATTTCGTTGTTCAGTAAAACTGGCATTATTCTTATTGGGATGCAAGTCAATTCAGCCAAAGTAAGAGACATAACTGTAAATTGGGTATTTCGTTGTTATCATTATTAAACTTCAGTTATTTTATTTTTTTAACTTCCAATTAGGCTCCTTAAAAAAAGAGATGAAAAATCATGCATGAGATTAAACCTTTTAAATACTTAAATATTGATTCACTCCATAATATATCCAAATGACATCTATTGGGAATTTAACAGCATAAAACAGATGCTTAAATTCTTATCAAATAAAGTAAAATAGTAGCTTCAGTCATCAACATTTTGAAATCTTCAGTCATCAACATTCATCAAGGTTTTGAAAAAGGATTCTTGAAAACCGTAAATAGTAACTTTTGGCGGCAGCTGAAACATTGGCTTAGCGTTTTGATTTTTATAACCAGAAGTACTTTTTTTATATAGGAATTCTAAATACCAGTACAGATGGTATCTTACGGCATTCTTCACTATTCTCAATGTTGCAGCAATAACCGAAGATACAATTTATAAATCAAAAGGATTTCAAAATAAATAGTCCTGTCATATTTTGAATTAATGTTTTTTTTTGTCAAATCTGAGAAAATTTATATCTAGATAATTATTAAAAAACTATTTAGAGTCTGTTTCAAAAGAAGGCGTAATAATTTACAAAAACAAATTCACTTGAAACAAGTACAAGAAACAATTCTCTTGTCAAAAATCTTCTAGCGAGACTTCAGGATCTGAAGACAGAAAAGGGTAAACTTGGAAGATATTAATGTGAACGTATAATTGTTGTGACAACAATGTATCAAAATAATTCTTGTTTCACGAACATATAATACTCTAGCAACGCAATCGAATAATTTAATTGTTGCATTTGTACCGATTTCACCCTAATTTATAAGCTTTATAACTAAAATTTTGCTATGTTTGCTTACACTTTTGTTGATAAAATTACGATTTTAAATTATACATCTTGTAATAAATATGATGAACAGAAAGAAAACTAATATGTATCTAAGTTCAAAATTTAAATCGTGCTTTTTAATGCAATCATTAACGTTTTATTCACGTTTATGTTTTTTTCATTTTCATTTCGAATACACTTTGCAATAATACCTTATAAAATAGACTATTTTAGCGAGAACGATTAAGGCCTGAGTCATACGGACCGATTTCCAATTACCTGACTTCATTTTGTTCCTAAAGTAGTCTCGAATTAAATGACACAGCCCAGTAAAACATGAGAATTAATTTATTCTCAATTCAAAATTGGACTTTTCTAAACCTGATCATTTATATGCATGTCGTACAAGAAAATCAAGATTAAATGAGGCAATATGTTATAAATAAAGAATAAAATTATATAAAGGCATATAATATTTAGGTAACTTGATAAGCCTTGAAATATTAAGTTGATATCCCTTTTCATTCTTTTTACTATTGGTTTCATCGTTTTCAATGTAATGTCTGAGAAAGTAAACAGTTTTTTTGAGGAAGCCATTTTGCTGATATAAATTGCCGAAATTATGAAGTATATTACACTTAACAGAGCGGAATTTATAACACAACAAAATAAATTTCTCTAAGAATGCTGACATTTACAATCATAACTATCTTATTTACTGAATTTTAACATAGAAAAAGGACACCACAAAAGGATATCCATTATATATTTTGCATGTCATATAGATTTTTAATTGTTCTATGGTCCCCGATATAAAGGGATAAAGTCGAAAAAAGTGATTTTTACCATGTTTTTATTAACTCGCTTTCTTGTTTGTTTGTCTGTTTGTGTGTGTGTGTGTGTTTGTCCTGTACAAATCTCCCAATCGATTTTTAACTAATTTTCCGACTAGATAGATATTTAAAACTTTTAGAATAGCTCAGAACACGATGACAATGTATTATTTTAATACTTTTAGCCATCTTTAAGTAGACCTGAATTCTTTTTCAGTCTGTTGTTTTGTAGACTGGTGTTTTGTAGACTGGTGAAGCCATCTATCGGCCGGGACGGGAAGTAAAAGTTAAACGCAAGTTAACTTCCAATTAACTTCATTTTCTTTCAAGTTGGTGGGGTAATACATCAAAAAAATTTAAAAAGCATTTATTAATACATAGAATTGTCAAGTTTATATGATTCAACAGAAAATTTAAAAACATGGTATATAAAAAATTCTTTTTATCTTGTAATTATTAAATATTTGTTAGTATAGATAAAAAAATATTTTAAAGTGTATAAAAGGCTTAAGTCTATCAATTTCGTATACAAAAGTGCATGTCGTTGTACAAAAGACTCAAGTCGAAATTATATTTCTGCGATTGGTATAAAAGCCAATAACTTGGTACATTTAAATCACAGTTTTTGACTTGAGACCTTTATACCGGGCACCATAGAGTTAATTCTATGGCTTTATCCATTTAAAGTATTCGAAGGGTCCCGGGTTGCCCAGTTGTCGGCAGATCTGTATTGTCCGGCCGGCGCCCAGGCCCATATGAAACATCACCGAACATGGGAAATTAACCTTCGGCTGTGTATACAGGAATTGGTACGCAGCGGCGGTCTCCAGTTTGACAATTGTCGAGTGGACTAACCATCCGGGACGATGTAATCAGATGTATTTAAGGTATTCGACTACATTCAGAGCAGTTTTTTAAAGAACTTTATTTGTGAAAATGCCTATTATATTTTTTGAGGAAATAAAGCATTAAAATAAAAAAAACACACCATAACAATGTAATTTTATACAAAATCAAAGAGTTCGGGTCGAAATTTAGCAAATTTGTACACAAACCGCTCTAGCTCTACAAAAATAAATTACGTATATAACATTAATTTATTTTTATTATGTTTTCTTAAGGTAGTCGTGAGTGTAATGAGCTAAATGCTAGTTGATATCTTGAAATGTAAAAAAAAATGTGATTTTATGCAATTGCATGTAAAATTTCAGTACTTTCTTGCGAGTTTTTTTATAAATAAAGCTGTAAATCAAAAAATAATATACTTAGAACCAAATCTGTATTTCTTTACATTCTTCATATTATGAAAAACTTACCTGTAAAATATCATACACATACCGTTATAACATTTTGAGTTATCACAATAAATTGCACATATTTTGATGAAAATTATGTTCTTCAGAAAACACAATTTAAGTTTTCAACTTTTATTGAAATTGACTGCTTCTGCTCTTCTTTAAATTACTCTCATTTCCTTTCTAATCATCGTACACAAAAATAGCAGCTTTAGAAACAGATATTCACATTTTTTAAGAAAAAGGAATTTAAAAAATTCGGAATTTTCATAAAAATTGACCTTATAAGCGTAGTCAGACACCTTAAACGTACTTCCCCAACAAGGTCGTTATTTTAAACAAAATTCTTCCTTGTGAGTTACACACTGAGTTCGATATAACTCTTTGTAACTTCTTTTAAACTCACTTCTCAATCTCTAAAAAGATATTAATGATCTGCAAACTTGTTCCCTCAAATGTATAGATAAAATTCCTTCTTTGCCTCTTATAAAACCAATGTATAAAACCATAAAGTAAATTTTAGCAACTGAAAACTACATTTTTTTTGCAATTTTTTTCTAAAATAATCCTAAAGTTTTGGACAAAATTACTGGGTTTTTTATCATTTGGTTAAAAAATAAATCTAAAGCTCATATTTTAATTATCCTTACCTATGGAAAACTTTAATTCAATAAATAGATTAATTATCCGAATATTAATATAACAATATAAAAATGCCTAAAAATATTATGAGAACATCTTAGTCAACTTAATTAGTCTTGAGATATATTAGATTAAAAACATTAAATTTTTAATTTTTTAAGAGGGATTTTTGAATTTTAATGATAAAATATCGATTTCTTGAATTCTTCCTATGTTTTAAATAAGTAGTTTCTTAATCATATTTAGGTTTCAATATGTACTAATATACAACATTATATCCTATATTTAACGAGAGTACCTGAATAAAATGCGCATATTAGACAACCAGAGACAGATATAGCAAAATATTTTACTATAAATTTATGCTTGTTAGACAAATATATAAATATATATTGCAAATATACAAATATAGAAATATATTTGTATACGAAATATACAAATACATAATATGTGAAATATACTAATATACCATATTTTACCAACGTATATAACAGGTGATAATAATTAAACTTGGCTTATTCAGAGGCCTCTGTAGCTGTAACTAAAAGGCGGGTTGAGCTGAAATTTTGCAGATAGACAATGCAAAGGATGCGCTGAAAAATTTCCTCAAAAAAAGTTCAAAATGTCCGCTAGGGGGCGCATTACATGGGAATAATTTAAACAAGCTACAAATTCCAATTCAAGCATAATTTATTTGTTACACACTGTCTAGTGATGTAAAGGAAATTCTTCAATGTCGGGTCCCTCATTAGTATATAAAATGTGCAGGCGATGAACAGCGTGTTCAACGGCGGACCGCAGCTGGTTGCCAGTAATCTGTCGAACATACAATGTTACGCGGTCCTTCAGGTCAGCCAAAGTTGTAACATCCCCCCTATAAATAACGTTCTTTAAATTGCTCCATAACCAAAAATCACATGGAGTGAGATCGGGAGAACGGGCCGGCCAAAGACTAGGAAACGACGGCTTATCACCCCGTCATCCGTAAAATGTTGTCGCAAAACCTTCGCACACAGAGTCCATTATGTGGAAGGGCACCATCCTGCATAAAATTAATAGTCTAAGACATTGTCTCCGCTGGCCTTGAGGTAAAACGAATCTGCTGAGCATGTCACGATATCTGAGGGCTGTTACATAACATGTGACAGGGCCATTATCTTGAAGTTCTTCGAAAAAGAATGGTCCAAGGATGAATTTGGGAGGGAATCCACACCAGACGGTAACTTTAGGCGAGTGTTGCGGAAGACACGTGGATTTTTCAAGGCCCAAATTTGACAGTTCTGTGTGTTCACTGTTCCTTTCAGATAAAATTGAGCCTCGTCACTCGAGAGAATGTACCACGGCCAGGAGTCATCTACTTCTGTTGAATAATCTTTCAAATAAAGCTGCCTCAGTGAAACATAGCAGAGTCTTGATAAGAAAAAAAATATGACTCGAAGAATCAAAAATAAAAGAAGTTTAATCACATTTTATAGTAACTAACATAGCGTTGGGTAACTTACCCAAACAGCTAAAAAAACTTCAAGGCAATAACAAATGCTCCAAGCTCCAAGCTCACAGTTACAAGTATGTACGCCCCTTTTATACCCGAGTACTTACATACAATTTTACATATCGATTGAAGGAGCTAGTATCGATACAAAAAGAAATAAAAACAGAAAAAACGGAGTTGTGACCTCACTCCTTCAGAGTGGCGTCATACATACAGCATGAAGCAACATTACTGTAAAAATGGGAAGTGCAAAGTACCGGGTTACTAACATCTTCCATTCGGGCAAGAAAAGTCAGGGCAAAAGATAAATGATGGTCATTGTCGGTAACAAGCAACTGCTGGTTGTAGCTGACCTTATACGGAAAACAAATTCACTATTTTTCTCAGGATCTTCTGCACTGTGGTATACGGTACGTCTAATTGTCGTGACACTGCACGTGCATTGCTGACACCACGATCATTTGTGAGTGACTGCTCGACAACGGCCGTTGCTACTTCTGAAACGACTTCTTCGCTGATAGGCTTTCGTCCTCTGCCACGCTGAACGCTTAAACACCCAGTGTTGTCATGTCGAGACATCATGTGTGTCACACCTTGAGGAGACGTTGGACCGCGACGTAATTTCTTTTGACGTTGAAGTTAGCGAAGAGCTACAACATCATAATGCTTGAGAATGTAAAAATAACAGTTGTAAATGACATTTTTACTGTGCACAGTTATTTATTGAATGACTTTTCAAGCGTTTAGGCTCTAATGCGCTCCCTAGCGGACATTTTTTTATCTTTTTTTTTCCGAAATCTTTCAGCAGATCCTTTGAATTAACCATCTGCAAAATTTCAGCTGAATCCGTCTTTTAGTTACAGCTACAGAGGGCTCTGAATAAGCCAAGTTTAATTATGATCACCTGGTACATACACCATGAAGAAAGGTTATTTGTGGGAGTTTTAAATGACATTTTTATTGCGCACAGTTATTTATTGAATGACATTTCAAGCGTTTAGGCTCTAATGCGCTCCCTAGCGGACATTTTTTGAACTTTTTTTTTTTGGAATCTTTCAGCGCATCCTTTGAATTAACTATCTGCAAAATTCCAGCTGAATCCGTCTTTTAGTTACAGCTATAGAGGGCTCTGAATAGGCCAAGTTTAATTATGATCACCTGGTACATACACCATAAAGAAAGGTTATTTGAGGAAGTAAGGAATTTGTTTACGTATCTTTAAAAAGTCAGACTGTGCCTACTTATATGTATGGTTTTTAAATGTTACGAAATCATACGTTTAGATCTTTTGAAATAGAATGAGTTTTTTTTTTTTTTTTACGAAATGCAACGTGTCGAAAAGTACAGTTTCAGCATTTTTTTAATGTTAATACGTATTTATATTTCGAAACAAAACTTACTTAAATCATAGAATACAACAAAAATTATCAATTAAGTTTGGAAAATAAAATTTTTAAAAGGTGATATAACTCTTTTAGAAATATTTAATACTATTTTTGGTATATCTTACAAAGCTAGAATAGATATATATTGCAAATATACTATTGTAAATATATTGCAAATATATATTTTACTTTGAAATACGTAAGAATAGATAAATACTGATTTTTACCACGAGTTTTGTACATGCATATTTGCTTCTGCCTTACATTTCTACATTTAGAACTGAAAGTCAACAATCTAAATCCATTAAACAAATTTCCATCTCTAGAAAACTATGTACCCTCAACTTCAAAAGATAAAATTCTAGAGATCCACTAGTTTGCCTTTGATATTGTCAGTTAAATGTTATTCAGATGGTCTCACTATACATCAAAACAAATTTCTTAGTATCTAAATCGTTAAATTAAGAACTATTTTTAGTTGATACGTGCAACCTTTTACTAAATAACCTTTGATATTATAATAAAGATTAAAAACGTATCATATCTGCTAAAAATGTGTGTCAAAGTGATTCCTTCTCACATTTGAAATATGAAATGTAGTAATTTGAATTAGAGAAGAATGAGGTTAAAATTTCTAACATTTTAGAATTATAAACGTCATTATTTTTAGAAGTCTATAATACTCAGAAGGAGTAACCTTCATGTCAAAAATATTTAAACGAATATATGTCTGACTTATGCTATTAACACCCTATATGTCATCAGGATATAAACGAGACGAAACTGTTGATTTCCAATTGAC
Organism: Dolomedes plantarius; assembly: GCA_907164885.2. NCBI lineage: Eukaryota > Metazoa > Arthropoda > Arachnida > Araneae > Dolomedidae > Dolomedes > Dolomedes plantarius. Next base: position 191,621,166 of record OU015495.1, read on the forward strand.
GTGACTTACATATTTTACATTCTTATACATGCGTGCTTAATTATGTGATGAAATTCTACCATAGGTTTTTAATAAGTCCTAGTGATGGCCACACTACGCTTATATTGTTGGCACTCCCTATTTTAGCATGTTTTACAGGCCCGTATGTCATATTGTAAACACATTCCACGCTTAGTCTGACTGTCATTTAAGTCATCACTGCTCACACGTTGAAAAAAAAAATAAGTTCTGCATGTTCATTAAACATTAGAGGGTAAAACAGTGACAGATTTTAAATCCAAGCTTGATAAATATTATGGAGAGTCTGATAAATATTACGATGGGCACAATGTAAATACTTATCTTAGCATAACTAATCACTCATACAAGATAGAGTTCAATGGAATATTTTCAATCATAGAACTACAGAGGCTGTTCGCACATTTTTTAGACGATTTTGGTAAGCGGTAATAAAAAAACGTTTGCTGCAAAAGAAATACTTGCAATTGTACTATGTTTTTAAAAGTCAAAATTATCATCTGCCGCTTGAAAGTTTTTTTTTATTATTCAAAATGGCGTTTTTAACAAAGCAGTGGTTTGAAGGCTATATTTATGCTCTTTCCGTAGAGAAATATGCATACTCCGTTATCCAAAAGCGATGTGAGAGTCATGGTTTTGTAATATCTAAAGCATCGATAGGTAATATCGTCAACAAGAAAGGAAAAAAACGTCAAATTGGACCCTCAAGTGGGACAAAAATTCCAAACATGTATCCAAGGAAAAAACGGACATCTTCGACTATTGCAAAGGTACGTTGTTTAATGTTAATAGAAAATCCCCCTAGTCAAAGGACAGTTGCAAAATCATTAAAATGCTCGGCGCCCACTGTAAACAAAATGATAAACGTTGATTTAAATCTTAAGAAAGCGAAAAAACGCAATGTGCATCGTCTTCTTCCAAATTATATCGCTGAACGCAGGACACGCTGAAGAATTCTATATGAGAAACACTTATCCAAAGAAAAATGGTAACAATTATCACAATAGATGAATCATGGGTGTATTTAAATGATTACAACAAAAAAAGAGCCATTTATTATCATAAAAGGGGAGAAAAAAATTTAAGCACATGATTCAAAGAATCGAAAGAAAGTTTTTCTAAGGAATTCATGATTGTTGCTGGTTTTTCTTATAATGGCAAGTTAAAAATAAAGAGAGTGGAAAAAATGTCAAGATTATCTCCAAATACTACCAGGAACATATTTTATCGCCAATTTTTCTGAATGAAATACCATCGCTTTACCCACAGTGCCATCAATCTGTGAGACTCCAGCAGGATAAAGCTAGCAGTCACATATCAAAATGCACTGTAAATTTCCTAAAAGAAATGGAACAAAAAACTGGTATCAAGGCCATACCATTCACTGATATCCCTACTAAATCTCCCGATGTATCACCTATGGATTTTGTGCTTTCGGACTTTTAAAATCTGCATTATCCAAACATCGTCCCAAAACCCTTACAGGACTCTGGAAAGCTGTTCAGGAGGAATGGGATAGAATACCTCTTCTGACACTTCAAAAGGCATTATTATCCTGGAAATTGCGGTGTCGAAAGATAGTTCATAATAAGGGATGTCAAATAGAACATTTAAAACACAAGAATTTTATGTAATTTAGTTTTGTGAATACAATATACATCGTCTAAAAAATGTGTGATCAGCCTCTGTACATGCGTGCTTAATTATGTGATGAAATACTACCATAGGTTTTTAATAAGTCCTAGTGATGGCCCCACTACGCTTAAATTGTTGGCACTCTCTATTTTAGCATGTTTTAAAGGCCCGTATGTCATATTGTAAACACATTCCACGCTTAGTCTGACTGTCATTTAAGTCATCACTGCTCACACATTAAAATAAAAAAGCAAGTTCTGCATGTTCATTAAACATTAGAGGGTAAAGCAGTGACAGATTTTAAATCCAAGCTTGATATTTTGGAGAGTCTGATAAATATTACGACGGGCACAATTTAAATACTTATCTTTGCATAACTAATCACTCATACAAGATAGAGTTCAATGGAATAATTTTCAAACATAGAACTATTGAATCATGGCGAAAATTTTCAGTTTGCAAAGTCATCAGTATTATACTATGGACAAGTAAAATGCACTCAAATAATGTCCTATTCTTTGATCACCAGATAATTATAAACATTGCGTACACACGCATACACAAATATACAATGTGTGCGTGTGTGTAAATATACCGAGGTGTAAATATACTACATATAATATAGCTAGAATTTGAGATGGACATAGTACAGATCTTATATGAATATTTTCATCTAAATTATTCTAGTACAGAACCTATAAAGACTTTCATAGTGTCCATTTTAATCTAGATTTCCAAGGTAAACTATGAAAATAAGCACGTGATAATTATTGGAGTAGTTCTTTAATGGGAATCAATAAAATGTATTAGGTAAAGATCAATTTTCGATTACATTTACTGTAAATCGTTCCGAAATGTTTATTTAAAACAAGCTGTCTGAAACAATAATACATAAGTGAGGAAATTTAAAGATAATTATAAGATACTACATGTTTTTCTTTTGTATTACAAGGAAAAGTCCTGTATTGTTTATATATTTTAAAATATAGATTTTAAATCATTGAAGATATACTAGATTATTTTTGTTAAATATGTAAACGCCTTATGGTTAAAAAAAATTTATTTTTTAAATCAGGAATAATTTCATAATCCTCATACGTAGACTTACGTGTATATATATATATATATATATATATATATATATATATATATATGTATGTATGTATATACATATATATAGTGGTACGTCGACTTACGAGTTTTTCGAGATATGAGCATTCTCTCGGTAGATTTTTTGCTTCGAGTTATGAGCTAAAATTCGGGTTACGAGCAAACCCGATATCCCACCGCTAGTTTGAGCAGCGAATGTCATGTTACGTGCTCATCAAATGAGAACACAAGAAGGATATAATATTTACAACCTTTATGTACAATTATTATACAACTGTATACATTTTATTCTGAGACTAATTTTCATTCTTAAACCGAGAGATTAACACTGAACAATTACCATCCGGGGCAGCTTGCTCTGCCCAAACTTGAGTCGCCCTCTGAAAAAGAACAGCGCCCAACCTCTGTCACAGAGAGAAAGCTTCAAATCCCCCCCCCCACTGAAACTCCCCATGGGGTCTAAGAGATGGGATGAAGTTGGTCCTAAGATCGAAAGCTCTCCCCCTTCTACGGATTCTGAGAAAACGTTCTTCGGACTCTCAGAAAGAAGAATCTGTACATTACAGCCACAGTGAACGATGCAACAATCGCCCAGCTTCCGTGTCTCACTCGTTCAATTTAAGAGAGTAGTTGGTAATAAAAGTGAATGTGTGGAAAGCGGGGAAAAAAGGGTCAAAAATCAACGAATAAGATTTAATTTTTCAGTTCGGTCTCTCTCCTCCTCTTCCATCAGCATCTTCAAGTCTGATATCCAAGGTAAATGTTGTACATTACACTTAATAAAACAAATTTATCGGAGTACATCCTATTGTATTACGTTTTAATACAATGTTCGACGTTTATAAGCACATTTTTCTTATTTAAAATCAGTAACAAAAAATTGCGGTGTTTTGGGGGAGCCCGGAACGAATTAATGGCATTTCCATTCATTTCAATGGAGAAAATTGATTCGAGATACGAGTATTTCGAGTTACGAGCTCCGTCATGAAACGAATTAAACTCGTAAGATGAGGTGTCACTATATATATATATATATATATATATATATGAAACAATACTAAGATCGGTAGGTACTAGAGAGCAAGCGACTAGAACTAAGAATACCCTATTACCATTCCACCGCCCCCCCCCAAACAGAAAAAAACCTTTTTTGTTGACACTGTCAGGCAGAAGACTCGCGGCTATCTCTAGATCCATGTGTCCATTTGACTGCCAAGTAGTGTTACATGGTTTTTTATGATATGTTGCTCTTCATCAGGAGCCAGAGGAGACGAGCTTTTCACCCCTTTAATTTCAATGTGGGGATATTTGCTTAGTAGACGCCTTCTCGTCCATGGAAGTGAAACGCCAGAGCTTAGGATGAACATTTATTACTCTGACTTTATATGAGGACATGTATAAACCTAGATTTTTTCCTTTATTCACAGTCTATTTTACATCTTTACCATTTTATTTTCTCATTAGTTCATTCTATGTCACTTGGTAAAGTCGTGATAATGGTCTAGTAGCCCATACACGTTTCCACTTCAAATTAACTTTTCAAAACAACATGACTTTCCGTAAATTTTGAAAGCTTACAGACATGTGTCATCCAGCAAGTCCTACAATCCCATGTCCTGGTTTAAAGTGTCTATGCCCCTTTCACTTTCATAGAATCGATGATAAATTTCCATGAAGTTATCGAATTCATCTACGTTCTTTAATACTTCTCTCAAAAAGTGACGCTGCGTAAACATGGATTCATTATTTTGCAAGTCGTAATAGATATTAATTATATAGTGCATATATAGTGAACGGTTTTGACCCCTAGTAATTATTTATCGTTGTTTTACTATTTTATAATATATTCAAATAAATTACTCTTTTCTATTTCCTATGTGAAAAATGTATGTTAAATTAGAAATTTCCTTTAAATATTTTCTTTCTATGTTATCATTTGTCGACAACTTTAGTATTATCAATTCTTCAGAAGGTAATTTATGAATAAATATGAAACTTAATTCTTTTCTCCAGAAAAATAATTTAATATAAGTCAATATCATGTAAAATACTCCAGAAATAAATTATTATGAAATGAACTGCCTAATAATATATCTTACGACGCTAACACAAAAGAAAACATTCAATCATAATAGTCCACTCTCTATCATGCCACGTAATATTGATAATTAGTCTTGGTCATATTTTATCTGATCATTGGTATCAACAATATTTATGGCCACTCACATCTTCACTCTATGATGCTTTCACCGCCAATAAATTTATCTCATTTATTGTCGGAATGTATTTATTTTTGTGGGAGACATTTTGTCTTTATTCTAGGCTTCACAGAGCATTTACATTTAGCGGATAGAGAACATTCCTTCCAGGAAAGTATTAATCATTGGTTGAGCATAGAGATGACATTGAAATTTTTATTGATGGTGTTTAGTACAATAACATATTTTCGCCAACTTTTTATATTAACCTAATTAATTTATACGACTGCTGATTTGATAGTGAAAAGGTTAACAAGCTCTCTCGTAAATACATTGACAAATCAATGTAGAATTGCAGACTTTCAAGGAAGATTCTAATCGATTTATGGGAGCAGATAATATATTCTGGATTCGATTTGAACAGAACATAACTAATAAATACAATTTTAATGACTTAACACTGACCGACACAGTGTTGGTTTCTTAAGATTCCTCTCTTACCACTTATTAAGGCTGCTATGTACTAAGAAAAAATCTTATTTCTCTTTTCCTCTTCTTGCAGACTCTTGTGGTGGGAGTACTCCAGTTCGAGAATTCCACCCCCCTTAGGGTTGATATTTTGAGGGATTGTAATGGCTCTCTCTCTATAGGGGGGGGGGTTAAGCGCAAATTTTTTATTTAAAATATATATCTTTGTAAACTGTTTACAGGTACATAAATGCTAATAATCAAATAAAATTGGTATTGTCAAATAGCCTGAACTTTTCTGCAAAGCGCTACAGGATTCATTTTATAAATTTCGTCCACCGAAGGAATTTATGAGCGTTTAAAACACATGCTGCGCTGGTGTTGGCCGTGAACACAAAGTCCTCCGTTTAAACAAACACAACAAATTTATTGATACTTTTAAGCGGACTGTGAAACATTCAAAAATGGTGCTGAACGCACGCAACAGACAATAATATGATTCGGTGCTCAGGGCACGCTACATTCTATCAGCGGTGTAACAAGAGAAGTGCTTGCAGACAAATTATTGCGGGGAGGATGGGTGATTGGCGACGTAAACAAGAAAACTATCGCCTCAATTGGCGGCGCCAAAGGAGATTCCCAACACACACTATACCAGATTTTTCTCCGAATAATTTAAATTTTAATATATTAATTTCATTTTAAAAAAAATGAAAAATGTACACAAATGTAAAATTTCTTGCTCTATGACGGAGTACAATATTTTTAAAAAAATCTTTGAATCCAAGTCGGCAATCCGTGGGCAAATTTTCTCCATAGGTTAACATTGAGGTGAGCGAATCCAGTGGGGTTAGTACATAGCAGCCTTAATCCACTCTTATGAGAAGGTTTTACATTGAATACTCAGCTTATTTTGTGTTGAAAATTCACTGGTTAGCGTCATCCATTCGGCTATAGTACATTTCACACCACATTATCACAGTCGCGCTAGCGGCGGGTTGAATCGCGGGGGAAGGTGCAAGCCGGATGTGTAACTCGTCGTTCACCCCGCTTTTCTCCTCGCCAATCGTGTTTTCTCGGCGAAAAGGGGCGAATGGGGTGAAAGACGACGGGAAGTCTTGTTGACAGCAAGAGGGAAGAATGTGAGACCATCGAGCTGAAATTTGGAGGAACTTGGCTTAAAGCAGATGCAGTGCCTACAATTTTCTCTTTTCCATCGCCTCTGCAAAAGCAGACAATTGAGTATGCATACAATTGAGTAGGCAGATAATTGAGTATATATAAATGAGTATGCAAATGAAGTTCCAACGTTGAAAATTAACTTTGTCTGACATACATTTCCTCATATACCAATTTTCCTTTAATCCTGTTTTTAATTTGGTTCATTTCAGTTTTCCCTAATTATTTATTATTTTAATTTTATCAATGTATGGTATCAATGTATGGTATGGTATGAATATTATGAATGTATGGTAATGTAATGATAATGCATATGTTTATGATAGCTGCATTAAAATTCATCGTCAATGAATAAAATTGATATACTTGTCAAAATCATTTTATAATTATTTCATATTTTCTGAACTTCATATTTTTGGATAATTGGTAATATCAGATATTTAGAGCCTACAATTCATTTTGAAGCATTAATATCAAGTATCCACAATCTTTAACTATAAAATTAATGCTTTTTTTTCAAAATGTTGCTGATGATTTGGTTAATTGAATAGGAATCAATTAAAAACGTATTGAAACGAAAATTAATATCGAATGACTTAAGAAATTTACTTTAAAGCCACTAGCGCGTGAAAAGAAATATTTTATAACGCCAAATGATGCGATAATAAGCCAAATCTGGGATAGCTCACCCGAAGTCACGTGATAGATCCCTTACTTGCTTTTTTCGGCTGCTTTGAATAGCAATGCGCTGTCTACATATATTACAGGTCAAGTAATAATTTTAAAAAAGTAATATCAACTACTTGAATTACTTTTTTAATATTTTATTACTTTTATAATTTATTCATCACACATAGGTGTGAGACCGGTCACTCGCGTCGATGCATGAACGTGACGAATGTCTGGCGAATGTGTTGCGGGTGACGAGTGCGAATGTGTAAATGAGGCATAAAGTATAGGGTTCTTTAGAGTCTGAGATCTCAAAGTAGCTGTCATAAGAAAATTGATTTGAAATTCTGCAGAAAAATTATCGATTTTATCAACTTACAAAATCTATTGTCTTGGGAAGGTTAGCATAATTAATCATGCTATATGAAGCCGGTCTTAGATAGTGCTTCAGAAATCAGCTAGTTTCTTTGATTGTAGGAGGAAAGACATTTTAGAATTTTACTTAATAGAATAGGGTACAAGAGAAAACTGATAAGTGTTCTCCAAGCTTACCAAATTTAAAAAGTAATTCATGAGTAGAAATTATATAACATACTAGATGCATTACCGTTTCATGCCAAGACATTTACTTCGGAGAAGATGAGTTACGATGTGTATTAACAAATCATTTTTGTATTAAACCTCCCGAAAGAGAGCGATCAGAAATAAACAAAACTATATCGATCATTATAAACAAGCAGTAGATAAAACAAATTAATTGTTCTCAAATTTAATATCAAGTAACAACATATGTCCATCTCTGGAAAGCGGATAATTTGTCATACACGGTTTCTGAAACAGGTTTTAAGTGTCTGTTTGTTTGTTATGCCTAACATAATCTACATGATAAGCTGTAACGTTTGTCTACAGGAAAGAACAAAAATATCTATCTGAATTGGTAAGAATAGTGTATAAATAGTTGCATGGCGCTAATATGGACGTCCGATTAGCAAGAAAACTTAGGGAGGTGTGGAAAGTCAGTTTAGATGGACCCTGCTTGTCACAATGTGAAAAATTAACTTTTTCTAAGCCAAATATATTCTTTCACTAAACAATATGTATTCAACCAGTATTTTTTGCTATGTGCATAGCCATTAAATCTCAGCTTATATAGTTGAAAGTAAGATTGTAGGTTATCCCTTTTTTTAAATTCCAAAATATACCGAAAGAGAGCACATTCGGAAGGAGGATAATGTTCTTTGTGATACTTATCACGCGACTCAAGAAGCATGATTATAAAAGAGAAATAGGCAAAATGGAGATGGAAACAAAGAAATAGACAAAATGGAAAGAGAAATAGACAAATGGAGCATGATTATTACAATCTAAATTGCCAATTCCTAAGAAGGAATTGACAATTTAGATTGTAAATTTATGACATATTTAAGCCCTGAAATGTCCAAAAGACTTTTCCAAAAGTTACGAAGCATGTACGAGTATAAATATTTTTTTCGGATGATGTGCTGAGAGGGTTGCGATTCGAAACTACTTTTTAACACACACACAATAATGGGATGGTTTCCTCCAACTGCAAAAAAATATTTCAAAATATCTAAACTAAAAAAATTACACATTATTTATAAGAAATTCTATATCAAAGCACCAGGAACCAATCGCATTTAAAATTCTAGAAATCTAATTTGAAATTCTGAGAAAATAAAACTTTTGCCTAGCAAAACAAGTGTTTTTAAATGTTAGATTAAATGGATGTTTCTAAAGCATGTATTCCAACATCAGTGGTTTGATTTGCAAAAATCTTTGAAAATTGCCTTAAAAGAAATTAAAACTTATTATTTTATCTAAATAAATTATATTTATGTAAAAGCCAAAATTAAGTTATTTTTCATTATTTTCCCAAAATTAGCATTCAATTAAAAAAATTATTCAGTATTTGATAGCTTCACAACAATATGTAAATCTATAAGAAAAATTCTAGTTTAGTTATTTCCACATTCATACGTTTCGAATTCTACGGTGTGTAATTGTATTTTTGGCTGTTCCAACATAACTCAATAAAAGACACTTAAATTAACATGCCACTCTTTAATTAAATAATAATAATTACATTGAAATATTTTGAACATTCAGTTTTTATGAAAGAAAAACTAGAGAAATTATCAAAATATCGTACAAAATTATATAAATTTTGCCGACTTTTGCGCACTGAGATTAGAAGACGAAAGGTTTGGACTTAAAAGGATGAGGGCATCGCTGTCGTAATTAATTCTCATGTAATGCACTAAAATATAGATAGTACTTTCGTAAAATTTCTTCCACCTTAAAGATCTTCCTCGTTTGATAGCAACACATGTATTTTTCTTGCCAGTCACACAAATTTAATCACACACCTAGTCATAGGAGTAGATATCGTGCCTCTACCGCTGTCTTCAGAACTGAAATTCCAAACCTGAAGAGTTTCATCTGTTTGGATTTAAGGGAATTAACCCCTCAGTCACTCGTACATTAGCATTAACAGTTTTATAGCAATTAAGTACATCTATGTAAATATGAAGCAAAATAAAACAATAAAAAGATAACAATAAAAATGTTGCAAAAAATTTCATTGGAGATCTCCGATTATAAACAGACTAGCTGAATACGGGTGTTTCACTAGGGAGTACATTCAAATTAAATACAACGGTCAATGAATGCAGTTTATGCCCCCCCCCCAAAAAAAAACAATATATATATATATATATATATATATATATATATATATATATATATATATATATATATATATATATATATATATATATATATATATATATATATATATATATATATATATATATATATATATATATATATATATATAAAATAAATACACCGGTCAATGTATTCAATTAATGCCACAAAAATATTTATTAAAAAATCGTACCGGGTATTTTTATAGACAAATTAATGTAGAAGAAAATATTGAAATTAAATCTTATAGGATATACTAAATAATATGGTACAGTTAATGTAGTACAGTTTGAGGAACGTTTCTTGTACTGAAATTTAATAATTTTTGGATAATGTCCAATCGTCTGCTACATTAGAAAGAAAAAAAAATATTTTTTCAATTTATTTCGTTGTTATGCAAGTGACAGAAAATTAATTAAAATATCACAAAAAAGAAACCACATGATTAGCATTTAATAAATTAAATTCTATAAATCAATCTTTAAAAATTCACCAAAAATCAGAAAATGGAGGTAAAGATTTTTTTTAAAAATTCATTTTAAAGGAATTTTTAGGATATTTCTCGTGCTATAAATTTTATAACCCTCAGATTATTATTTTATATACAAACTTTAAATAATGTTACAAAAACAGCTTAAATATTTAATTTTAAAAAATCTAAGATTTTTTCAAAGAACTTTCTTAGTGCACCCTTACACTATAAGATGAATCGCCAAGCAAAATTTTAACCCTTTAGGTCCAGCAGTTTGGTCTGTGCGTTATGTGCCAGTCAGTCAGTCAGTCAGTTATGGAACTGTTTTATATATATCGGTAATATCATGTTATTGTAAATACGACTGTATCACATATTACGTTTTTTATATTTCTTTGAAAATTTAAACATTCATAATTATATTTATATCACCCTTATTTAATTTATAACTTTCTGCCGAAAAGAATGTTTTGCTGAGTGACTGAGTAAATCTGAAAGAGTTAAAGTTGATACTTGTTAAGGTTTACGAAAGACATAAATCCACTTCCTTCGTAATTGATTGCCCCAATAAATCACCGATATCATTTATCTCTCCCCCAGTGTTGGTAGTTTGTTAAACGGAAATTTTCTAAGGTAATTATTTTTCTGATAACATAGAACGGAAATTCAGAGAGCTGATTGCGCCTAGTTAAGCAAATGCTAAATTGTTTCGAGAACTGCAGTTCATTAACTTATCAAACGGAAAAATCTGATGAGGTGTTTATATTAGAAATAGGTTTTTAAATTGTATATAGTATAAATTCTGCGATAGCCGATCTATGTTCAAATAATTGCAGTTCATATTAATATAAATTTTTTCTTGATTACTTGTACTTAAGGGGACAAGGCACCTTCAAATTCGAATTTTTTCAATTTTCAAATTTTAACTCCATATACAAAATGAGAATAATTGATTTTCTATTTTACTACATTGAAAACCCTTAGAATTCAAAACAAGGAATTTTTGGCAGAATCATACCCGTTTTTCAAAAAAAATTTCAAAAACGCTAACTTTTTCAAAATGCTTTATGCACATTATATATCAATTAAAATTCTTAAATTTTGTATTATAAGTTTACCATATGTATATAAATATAAATGTACATTTAATTTTTTTTTTATATGAATCTAACGTCTTAAATAATTTTTTTTCTATTCTGTCTGTTATTTTTTTTATGTTTTTACTTTATTTTATGATCTATAAATTTGAAAAATATTTGTGATTTCAAAGAATTATGCACAGTTTTGTGACTAACACTTCACATAACAATTCTGAGAAATTTGAAAGATATCAGAAGAAAATGAATAAGCATGGAGCCTTTTGAAAAATTCTACTATTTTTGAAGAACATTTTAATATGCAGGTCCTATTCTTCCACAAAATATTATTTTGTGAATTCTAAGTATCTTCAATGCAATAGAAAACAATATTAATTATGTTCATGGGGTATATAGAGTAAAATTTTGAAAATTAAAGAAGATCGAGATTGAAGGTCCCCTGCTCCCTTAACCCTTTGAAGGGCTCCGTTTGCACAGTGCAAACGCCTAAATCTAGTCTCTTTTTTCCCTTGCATCCAATGTATTCCAGTTAAATGAGCAGAAAATGGTTAGTACTGCCATCTGTTATTAGTTTAAAGAAGTAAAACCTTTTTGCAACCTTTAATTGGAAGATTTTTCAAGATTCTTTAGGTTAAAAAAAATCGGGAAAAAATCTGCACCGTGTAAAATGTGGAGGTTCTTGCCCCTGAAGGGATTAAAAGTAAAAATTGTAAAGTCGCTTCATATGACGTATGAAATATTGTAATGAGATCCTAATGTAAATATTACAAATACGAGTATGTTAAAAAAACATTAAAATATTACTACTAAACTACTTTGGAACTTTTTAGGATAAATATTTTCTCTAAAGGTACACGTTTTAACCGTTAAATTAATTTTAAGTGCACTTTTGTCCGAGTACAGTTTATACGACGACAAAGATCGATTGGTACTTCTGTGATTTATTGAAATTCTTGAAATAAATACTTTTAATAGTACATTTTCTACAACTGGTTTCTTTTATTGTAACATATTTGCCCTTTTTTAAACTTTCCAAAACTGCATCTGCTTTTTTGAAACAAAGAGTAAATCTCTAAGATTAACATTTACAAGATGACATAAAACCCAAAAGTCATATGTATTATGGTCTCTATTACTTTAAATTTCATACTGAAATTCTAAGTACTTAAATTATATAATACAACCACAAAAAGTTACATTAAGTAAATCTAACTTGAAATCTTCATACAGTGAAATGCTGATATTTGAAAAATGATTTTTTTAGCTTATCAAGATATTCACCTATTTCTAATAGTTTTTCTGTTGCAAAAGCACAAGAATTTTGTTGAAGTGACAAACTCATAGGAAACAAAATTGAAGAGATGAAACACATCGTACATTTCAAATTATAATTTAATGCGTTTTACCTAAGAATTGTTTTTATACGTTTATTAGTCACATATGTTGTTACACTAACAGTGGTTTGCCTAACTTGAACAATTCGTTCCTTAACCATTGCCCAGGTTCCGTTGTAATTCTAACTAATCTCATGACTACTCAAAATATTAAGTAGATAAGACTCACCGCTTTTGTCGCATAAACTAAACAGTGATAACATAAAACTGTAATGTACACTCAAGTTTTATTATTCCTACACAATCCAACAGAAACAAAAAACGCCTAGCAATGAACATATCAAACACTACACTACAATACAAGGCAAGATGGTTAACTGAAGAATTCGTGATTCAGTGTTCCTTTAATCAGGCTTGATGTCCAATCAACGAAGCGCGAAGCAACTCCTTCGACACGAGATTTGCATAAAGCACGTAAGATACCTGATAAAGATACTTTGGGGGAGAGCTTGCTCTTACCGCGTGGTGCAAGATTTTTAAAATTAATGGAATCCTGACATCATATATTTTATTTTCCTCTTGCACACATTGAGTTGTATTGGAAAAACTAACACTTCCTTGAAGAGGGAGATTTTGCTGGATCCAGAAGATTTATCATTGAGATTTATATTGGAGTTTATAGAGATTTATAGCTCACTTCTACCCAGACTTGGGTGTATATAATTTGAAGTGCCACTCTAAATAAATTTGATACAAACACAGTTTATACATGAAACAATGTTTATTGAATTCGTTGCACATATAGAATTTGCTTTTACACCAATAAGCATACGTACTACTTGTACGGAATATATATTAACATTCAATAGAAATACACCTTGCCATACTCACAAACCAGCAGAGAGTCAAACCAGCAGTTCTGCCACGTAAACTTTGGGCCCCCTAAGCACTAGCGCAGGATAGCACCCAGAACTGTTTACCTCGTAGCTCCCTCTCGCTTATCTATCAACCTTAACAACCTTCTTTCAACATCTGTATTGATCAAGCTGCTTGGTATTTATACCAAGCGCGTATGCCGAAATTAGCATATCTCAAGCAGCTTCTTTAATTCATTCACTCAAAAGTTCGATTCTTGTGAATCGAATCTTATGTATACCATACAAGTTTCGTTTCAGCGACAGCTTAAATCAGACCGAATATAGACATAAAATAAAGCCCAGACTGATAATGTTATTTCGGTGAGAAAGAAAAAACCTAAACAATGCGCTATAAAGTAGATTAAAAATCAGAATAGAATGGTGAAAGTCAATCTAGCTTACATTAAGATCCAAATAGATACTCCAGTAATAAATAAAGTTATATTAGAGTTGTGTAAAAACTTCTAATTTGCTGTTGAAATTATGAGACGAGGGCAGGTAAATGGCCTTAATGAACGACTTTTACTTTTTCATAAGCAGTATAATCTATCAGATCGTAGTATTAATACATATAAGGTGAGATGAGGTAATTGTAAACAGCATATGAATGATCGAAATATTTTCTTATAAAGAATACAATTTTGCTTTGAAATTAGAATAATTGACAATAATACTCCTTTTAAACTTTCTTATTATGTTAAATGCAAAAAATGGATAAAATATTAATATTAAAGAGCTGTAAACTACAATTTGCTATTACCCTATCCATAACCAACCTCGACAATATAGGTGGTTATTCCAAACAATTGTTTACTTTATGATTTTTTAATATACAATAATTTAGTTCACATTCTATTGCTTCATATTGTGCTTTGAAATTCAACTGCAAGTTTACAATCACATAAAATTTTCTTAGTTAAGGTGATAAAATAAAGACATAAAAGGTATTTTTGACACTTAATTAATACACATCGTTCAAGAAATTAGGCCTATAGACTACAAAAATATTTTATGAAGTAATACATCAACTGAAGAATAAAATTAAGTTTCGAATATTTATTTTTTAAATACAGAAACACTTCCAGGGAACCCATAAACAATTTTTCTATCAATTTCTTTGATTTCGGGACTGGACAAAATTATTAATACTTGTTCAAATTAATGATATTCTTATAATTTTCTTTTAATATAAATTGAATAGAAATACCATCTTTTTATTGGTATCCCATAACACAAATTTTGTCGTCTTCGCCATCTACTTTTCATTCAGAATAAATAGGTTTGTAGAAGATTCCATTCCTTGGACCTTCTAGGAGTTCAACTGGAACAAATCTGTACGGTAAAAGCTAGATCTCGTAACTCTAGATTTTCAAATGTAACTTCCTAGGTACTGCTTTTTTATTAAACGTATCGTGATATGCTTATTTTTATTAAATAATATATTAAACTAGCTTAAAACCCGAACTTCGCTACGGTGTACATTCAAATTAAATACAACGGTCAATGTATGCAATTGATGTAAGAAAAAAAATATATATATATTTATAAAAAATTCGGAACGGATATTTTTATACACAAAATAATGTATAAGAAAATATTCAAATTAAATCTAATAGAATACTAAAGAATCTAGTACAGTTAATATAGTACAGTTTGAGGAATATATATTTTACTGTTTTTTCAATATTTTTTTGGATGATGTCCAATCGTCTGCCGCATTAGCAAGATAAAAAAATATTTTTTTTGTCTATTTAGTTGTTATGCACGTGACAATAAATTTATTTAAAGTACCAGACAAAGAAATCACGTGATCAACATTTAATAAATTAAATTCTAAAAATTAATCTTTAAAAATTCACCAAAAATCAAAAAATGGAGGTAAAGATTCAAAAAAGATCTCATTTTAAGGGAATTTTTATGGTCTTTCTCGTGATATAAATTTTATAACCCTCAAATTATTATTTTAAATGCAAACTTTAAAAAAGTTACTAAAAGAGCTTAAAAATTTAATTTTAAAAAATCTAAGAAGAATTTTTCAAGAATCTCCCTTAGTGCACCCCTACACTATAAGAAGAATCGCCATGCAAAATTTCAGCCCTTTAGGTCCAGCGGTATGGTCTGTGCGTTGTATGTTAGTGAGTCAGTTACGGAACTGTTTTATATATATAGATAATAGCAATCACAATTACCCCAAAATCCTGTTTACATTTACCCCATACAGATTACTTTGTAGGGAAATTGTAAATTAAATCTAGCTTGAGACTATTTTATGAACACTTTACATAAGATTATAGCTGCTTAATATAAAATATTATATTTATGTTAACAATTTGTTCATTATCAGTTATATTTGTTCTTCAAAATAGATATTTTTTCCAAGTCTGTTTCCAAGTCAATTTTTGCAAGACTGTTTATCAAACTTTTATGAACCGAAAACTTCTTACACAAATATTAACAAATAACTTCCAATTAGAATTCTAAGAAAACTCTTGAGATTTAGAGTGATGTTAAAGAGATGATGTAATGACAATATGGCCATATTCCCTGCCTAAAAATAAAAATTTTCCTTATTTTTATAATTACCCTATCGGGGCCGTGGCGGCCTTGTGGTACAGCCCGCTGGTTTTCGGTGCTGAGGGTGCTCAGATCGAATCCTGGCGAAGCGCCACTAAAATGCCTCCGGTGGTGCCGTCCCTTCATAGGGGGCAATAGTGGTCTGCCTATATGGAGCCCCCATAATAAAATGGCCAGCAAAGCTGCGGTGAATTATAGGCGAATGTCTTCGCAACATGTGCCTCCACATTGAAAAAAAATAATAATTACCCTATCCGACCATAACTATATTATAGCACATCTTACTGCACTTTATAATCTGAATTAAAATTAAGTATGCGTTTCTTTTCTCTGTTGAAACATGTCTTCAATGGAGTGATTTTTTTATCAACCGTCTCGACAATCTGTACATGTAAATTTAGTTATTTTTTTTTAAATATTGAAAGCATACAGTTTTTCATTTCCGTCTCTTTTACGTGAAAAAATATTCAGAAAGGTTTTTGCGTAAATTAAGATCAATACTTTTAAATTGCGCTTGACAATCGCATCCGTGGTGGGAAGGTTTAGTTAAGACTCGGTAAGTGATTTTTTTCAGTTGAAGACGTTTCATATGAAAAAGTTCTTTTAGTACTTTCCAGAAGAATTATCAGAGCAGAGAAAAATATATTTTCTTGGTGAACGGAAGTAAGATGTAGATCTTCCAGAGACGTGTATCAAGGTGTTTATTCAAGTCAAATATTCTCATACACAATCGTTTACACGCGAGGCTTTTTTTCCCCCTTTTTTATACCTTTTATTTGAAAATATACACTTTGGCATTAATATATCACCTTCATAAATAAATAATCACATTTTTCTTTTTGTGCATTTTTTTAAATTTTGAAATATACATTATATATATACCAGATGCTTTTGTAAAACGTATAAAAAGAAAAGTTTAGGGCAAAAACAAAACCACTAACATTTTTGTTTTCGATATAGGAGCTAATAAAAGCAGGTTGTGTTTTAATTGATTGCTGTAATTAATCACTCAAGTCATTTATCTGACTTCTAGTTTTAAGAACAGAGTTTGAGCGTAAGTTTCTGAAATAATTAATTAAGTTTCAAATAAGTGGAGCTAGCATATAAAGACAGCTTATGTTTAGACTAACACCAGCTTATTTCCTCATGAGGTAGTTCATTAAAATATCGTTTCATATTTAATTCTGTGTAATTTAATTATGTTAAACAAATCTTAATATTTAATTTTAAACAGTTCCCCAATGAAGAGATTTTCATATAAATAAAAAAAAAGAAAAATGATTTACCGATATTTAACGTATGAATCAAATTTGAAAAATTTAATCTTTCGCTGATCTGTAGAGATATTTAAATCATATAAAATTTCATATAAATATACCAAATAAAATGAAAAGATAAGAGAATTTTAAAAAATATCATTCTAATAGACTTTTGAACTTTTCAAGAACTGTTTAAAATGCACGAAACTTTTATATCAATATCTGCTTGTTGTAAACATTATAGTTGAAATCTTAGATGAACAAATATTGAACCTATGTTGGAAAATAAAGCCTCCCCGCTAGTAATTGCTGATATGGGGACAATTTATATCATCCACGATTAAATAGCTATAAAAAAACTCCGACTGAAATAAAACAATGACACGACTTTTTCCATCAATAAAGGAACAAAAAATCGTCCTTTTAAATGGACTCGGAGAGAATATAGATAAAACCATACTGACGTTTTAAATTCAGCTAAGCCCTTTTATGACTTAAAGTAAGCTTTATACTTTCCCTTAGCTTGGAAGCCTATTATTTATTATTTTTTAACATTTTTTTCTATTTCTTGTATTTTGTTTGTTATTTCAAGGCTACTGCTTCTATTTAATCTTTTTGATCCCTTTTCTGTTTTTTAGTTGTGAAATGCCGGCGACCTCTCCATGGGATTTGTACTGCCATTCCTTGCAAAATATTCGATCTCTTCACCGTGATGAAGAAACATATATCATCTTTTGAAGAAACTTTCTTCAAATTACTTTACTGTTAATACTTTTAAGTTTTTTCTTAAGAATCGAAAATCAATATCTTTTGACGGTCATTGAAGGTAACGTTGAAGAGAATAAACTTCATATTTTTTTTATAAAGTAAGTATGAAAATGAAGAAGACCAATATAATTTAAATACTCATTAATTGTATGAAAATTAGTTTCTTCTTGACTGGCTCTAATAATTAAAATCTGGAATAGTTTACATCTCGTTTAGCGTTAAGAAGCATGTTTAGGAACGGTGCTATAGATAATTAAATTAGCCAAAGGGTTTAATGGAACGCAAAATTTGATTGCTTCCGACGAGTGAATTAATTGCCGTCAGTAAATTCTTACTAGTTTTTTATGATAATAAAATCTCCTAGATTACGAAGTCTTGCAAATTAAACTTTATTAGGTTTTAAAATGTCATTGCCGAATCTCAATTAAGATAAACTGATATTTTATGCCTTAATTTGTAACTTCATTATGGGCCATCAATATTCATTATACTGATAACTTAGAGCAAGAGATTCAGTCAATAAATAAGATTTATCTCACTTGCTGTTTCTAATAAGTTATATATTTTCGTTCTGGAAATAACGATAAAAGATGGATTTGTACACAATCATAAAATGAGCTAAGATGTTGTTCAACAGCGCAGCAATTTTTTCTTAATATCTTACCATTAATTTATTTACATTTTCTTATTTTTTACTGAGAAAATCAAAATTGACGATTTGAATAGTCTGTAAAGTTTCATTATGTAACTGTAATTACAATGTAGTTGTCATGATTATATTAATTTGAGAATGAATTATCAGGGCTTCTTTGTTGCTATTTAGGGTTTGGGGACCTGAATTGGGGCGAATGTTTATAATTACTCTATACTGACATTTAGCTGTAGTAACGGTTCAGTTTGGATCCTCATTATGTAGAGATGAATAGCACAGCAGTCCTAATTCCAATCAGACTCGCTACATATAGGATGAACCATTATTGCATACCTATAAAACTCCAGAATTTCAATAATAGGTTAGCTTTATGATACTATAACATTTCATTTTCTGCCGCATTGTCTCACAGATTTTCTGTGTAACTTAGTCGGCTTGAGAAAAGATTTTAAGGCATCGCTATCTGAATTAAGCAACTGCTTCATTATAAAGTTAAAATTTTCCCTACCTTTACAGTTTGTACAACACTAAATATTCATAGTGGTAAAATAGTGGTAAAATGTTCAACTCAAATGTTAATGTGGTACTTCTATTTTTTAAGGTCAGCTTCACATAAGAGTTGACAGTTTGAAGTAATAAACTATTTTCTATTGATAGAAGATGATTTTTTTGTTGCAACAGCTAGTAATCGTGACATTTGGTGTTAAAACACACTTACACTAACTTATTATAAGTAGAGACCGAAATTAAAAAGAGTACGAAATACATTCAAACAAATTTAACTATCACATGTTTCTGCTTTACATCATATATTTAAGAACTTAATATTTTCTACTAAGACAGCATAATATTCCCTGCACTGTTAATATCTGATTCGTAAACTTTTACTAAACAGATTCCTACTAAAATATTGTACCAAATTTTTCCATAGTTCTTCAGTGTTTTATATTCTTAGTTCATTCCTTTAATGATTCATTAATGATATTTAGAGACATAAATCATGTAAGACTAGCCGCTGAGCAACCAGCATGGCCGCTTTTAGTTTTGTATTTTCTTTTCAAAACAACTCAACTGAAAGTAACATATCTAAGAATGTTACAATTACCTGTCATCATAAATATACGTTGTCAAGGAGTATTCTCTATAAGGTTGGTTCTAAGACATCGTGATGAAAAAATGTGAATTTCCATTACTCCAGAACTGAGTTAAAGATAAGACTGAGAAACCCAATACCAATGATTTTAAAAATTACATCCCTGTGTGTACTATTTTTCAAAATTAAGATATTTATACTTTATCATTACAACAAATAAGAAATTGTTGGGGGGAAATATAAAATATAGTGTGTATTACACCACTCTCTGTATGTACTATTGTTCACAATTCAGATATCTACACTTAATCATATAAAATAATAAATTGTTGGGAAAATTTCTTCACTTATAAAATAGAGTAAAAATTCAGCGAGTACTGAAAAAAGTGTAGAAAACTGACTATTACTGGCTGTTGATTGCTATGCCGGCAACGGTTAAGCCTAACCTCGTAATCATTTATGTTCTCCCTTTCACGCCTCTCTCTTAATGAATTATTTCTTCTTCGCTTTGTTTCTTGAGACTGTTCCCATTTTCACTTGATCGTGCAGCTCGCTTTCGAGCATTCCTGATTTCAGTGCGTAAATCCATGTTGACACGCGGTTGCAAATTGCAGATGGCTGCTAATGTTTACATCTGGTAGTTGCAGCTGTTGCCATTCAGAGTGTAGAAATATCGTCGATTTTTGTGCTGCATACCTAGTCGTTTTATATATATATATAGATTTGCCCTATTGCATTGCTTTGTAGCAATGCATTTATTTATGTTACAAATGCAATCAGGATTTTGCGAATAATTTAAAAATATGGCAATATATGCAAATTTCAATACTAAATTTACATGAACAACTCTTTCAAGAAATATAGAAAATAATGCACGCATCTATTAATTATATACTGGTATTCTCAGTTTCTTAAGAAATTTCACATTTTCTCTCTTTTTCACATCTTTTCTACAGTTTTGCATAGCTGTTCAACATTTAAAAAATTGCATTTTGTGGAGCAGAATTTTTTTTTTTAGTTAGTGCACTGAAGATGGTAGATAGTGGAGAATATTTTATGGACTACATTCTGTTAGCGCTTAATTACTTAATTCAATTAATCACGTGGTCATTTATCTTATTTTTGCTGCTGAAAAATCAGTTTCAAAATAGCTGTAATGTAATTAATTTTTTCACGAAGAGGACAAAGTTGTGTTATAAATAATGTCTTAAAAGAAAGCGTTTTTACATCTACTCTTATTTAAAGAGAAAGTTTAAAGATTTCAATACTCCATGTTTCAAATTTATATAAATATATATATATATATATATATATATATATATATATTTATTTATTTATTTAATTAATCAGTTTATTTGATATTAATATTGAAACTGTTATGATGTAATGCATAAAATACAACACGAAACATTCCTAACAATTTTGCCAGAATATGTACTACACGAGTGCATCTTATAGATCTAAAACCCCATTGGGCAAGAAGGTTCTATATTTTTCTATAAATAATTTCTCCATAAGATACCCCAATCCTCTAATGTGACAGATGTCAACTGAAATTTGATACTTACCTTGCAAAAAATTGTTTAAATACCATATATTATTTAAATAGCAGTAATTACTGTTCCTAAATAGACGAGTTTCTAAGTCGTACATGGGAAATACAATAATAAACAAATTAAGATGCTTTGTTTGCTCTTCACCTCGTAACTGCAATAAATGACACCACTTACATATCTTACAAAATATTTCAAGAAAAACTTGAAAGCTTTTACATTCTAATATAAGGAATTAGGAATCTTGAAATGCATGAAATCTCCTTTAGAGTTAAAAATCTTAGTTTTTAAAAGTAAAAGGGAAAAAGTTAATAACATATAAAATTACTTTTCAAGAAAAATAATTATAATACTCGGCAAGAATTCAATATTTCGTAAATCAAATTCAAACTCCTCTGCAGGATTATAACGGCTTACCATTCCCATCTCCTGAAATGTTTTTGCTGTGTATAATACATACACGTTGAAAATACTCATATATATATATATCTCAGCTCGAAGCTGTTATATTATTAATGAATTCAAACTAGTATAATAACATTCTTTGTTAGAAAATTCAGAAATAAAGTGGGAAGATTTACATTAACTTATCAGACAGCCAGAAAAAAAAAAAAACTTTTCGACTGGAAGGCATTCATTAATAGCCATGAATATATTTTAAAGAACGTTTAATAACTATAAAATTAAATCTGAGATAATACAAAAAAAAAAAAAGGATTTCCATGAAATTTTACCCGATATTACGAAATATGGTAATTTAAAAAACATATTCTTTAATCATGTGAAAGTATAATATTTTCTCAAGCCTAACTATCTAAAGATTTTGATATATAGATACTCGTATACTTTACTACTAAGTTAATAAAATGAAGATGGTAAAATTTTAATGATCTAATCATGTACTTTATATAGGACTGTAATTTTGTGTCCAAAAATTAATTTTTATATAGTGAAACAATATTTCCTAGTTATCGGCCGCAGTGGACCAGTTGCCAAGGGCAGAGGGCAAGTGGTCTGAAAGTCACTGGTTCGATGCCCGTCGCTGACTATCCACTGCCGTGTACACTTATGGTGGCTGGGGCAAAATCTTTCGTGGTTGCAATGTCCACCAAGTTCTCAAAACTACCTCTGGAGGTGCAAGGTCAAGTGTAATGGTCTCGTCACTTGACTCGGTTCAAAATTATGGAGCTGGTCCTTTTGCATAGTCGCACTCGACCCTTTTGATGCCGGACAAATCAGGACCTGCACCTGCATCGCCTATAGCCTTCGGGACTTGATGTTGCTGTGGATCAAGTGGCATAAGCATCAACAACAGCAACATGTTTCCTAGTTAGTATCCTAAAATAACGTAAACTTGTTCCATAAAATAAATTTTGAGGATTAAATATATATAATGCTAATAATACGTTTTATCATGTACAGTATTTACGTAGTTCTTCTTGATATTCATATATTTTATTTCACTGAAGCTTTATTTGACCATTATTTAAGCATTGCTAAATAAGTGGGAAAATATTCTTAACCTGTGTTTCACTTTCAAGCACGCACAGTTATTGTTTAAAAATGTTTTAGTTTTAGTTTAAGTTTATTGAGTTTAAGTTATAAGCATGAACTTTCGTGATTAAATAAACTTCCAAGTATAACTTTATTCAGATACAGATATTCAGACTACAGATAAACGTCTTCTGTAATGCTGAAGTAAGTAGTATTCATTTGGGTGTCTTAGAATGAAGGAAAATTTTCGAGCCACGGTAGAAATGATTAAAGACAGGGTAAACCCTTATGAAAAGGAGAGCTTCTCATATCAGAAAACTTTAGTAGCATGTTTTGTAAATGCTTAAACCTATGATATAGCAGTTTTTAAAGGATTAATCGTTTATAATTTCTGATTTCCTTTCTTATAAAAACATATTATTATTTTTAAAATTCGTTATCCCTTTTATACTAAAGGAACAATATAGAATTGTAAAGATAATGTAATGTATAACCATATATAATAATAAACTAGTTGGTACCAGTAAAAATATGACGGCTAGATAGTAAATAAGCGTGCTAATACACAAATTACACTCAACACATCATTGCCAAATGTTGAAAATCATAATAATGCGCAGAAACAAATTAATGTGTTTAGGCGTCCTCGTGCTTAGAGAGTATCTAAAGCCAGATTAAAAAATGTCACTGAGCATGCGCAGAAAGAAATTTTTTTAATTGTAAATTATCGCTAATTAAACAGCGCATATTGAACAACTTTCATCAGGTTTAATCTTATATTTCACAAACATAATTATCATAAAAATAAAAATGGCAGTGAGACATCTAGAGAAACTGCTCGAAATAAACGTGTTTATCATTAAGACATGTCACTGAGCATGTGTAGAAACAGTAAGTTTCTGAAGCCAGATTTAAACATGCCTCTGAGCACGTGCAGAAATAATTTTTTAATTGTAAATTATCGCTAATCAATAGAAATTGCGCTTACAAAAACCAAATTTGACAAATCTACAGCTTACAATCTTTCGTTTCAGACCAAAATGATGCAAATTGATGCAATAGTTTTCTCTCATGGACTGCCCAAAAAGTCGACTTAGCAACTTAAATATATAGATAAACAATATAGCTCTTGAAACTGAAGATTAGGGTTACCAATTTTAGAACTTCCACATCGGTTTTCTTCGTATAACTTGAGTGGCGGAGCAAAGAATGTGCGATCCGGAGAGCCGAGTAAGATCTTATGAGCTAAAAGTGGATTGAGCTAAAAGTGGATTGAACTAAAAGATATGAGCTAAAAGTGGATTGAGCTAAAAGATATGAGCTATAAGATATGAGCTAAAAGTGGATTGAGGAAAAGAGAGACAAAAATTCTCTAAAGGGATTTTTTTTTCATTATTACAGCAAGGTCTTTCCCAGTTTATGATGATAGAAGTGGATATTCTCAAAATATTTCATAAGAAAATATATCTTACCTACCATACAGACCTTCATATTTTTTATTCCTTAACATTACAATGAAACTTGACATTGTGTCCTGAACAATGTAAAACTTGTCTTTTGACGCTCTCTGACTATAGCAAAAGAAATATATTTAGCATGCTGAAATATAACTTACAAAAGGCTTGGATACCGGAGCGATCGAGAAAGAGTAATCTCAATTTTTGTCATTTTTTTTTAAAATAAAGGTGTCTGATTTTCCCGATTTAGTTACTTTTTCTTGTATGCATAAAGGAAATAATTTTTACTCTAATAATATTTCTAATTAGAAATACTTATTACATTAATTATTTTTTCTCTTTTAATAAACCATTGTATTAGTTTTTACAAAATGAGCTAGAAAGAAATTTTAATTATTTTTTTTTACGTTTAATTTAATGTCATGGACCGTTAGGGATTTAAGCCTCTTTATTTTTAGTTATAGATCGTTAAAGATGCCATTATATTTTTAGTTATAATCAAGGGGCAATAAAAAGTATTACCCAGTTAGAATTTTATAAAAATAGGATCAATTTACCGAATTTTTTTTTAAATTTAATCTTTGACTTGGGGAATTGATAATTTTTCATAAAAAAATAATTCCTCTGTATATACAGCTTTAAGATTAAGCAAAATCAAAACTTCGAAATTCACATTATATTTTAAGATAGAGTAATTGTCGTGTTGCCTGTCTTTAATATTTATTTTTTTGGGGGCGTGATTCGTAAATTATTTGGGTTAGTACAAATTATTTATAAGTAATAGGTATTTGGGTGCGTTGTGTTTTTTAGATTTATTTGGTTAAATGCAACCCAAAGCTCAAGACAGATTTGCAACCGAACAGGTCAAACAAACTTTACTTCTAAAACCTTCCATTAGATCAACTACACAAAACAGAGATGACTGACTCCAATGTAACAAAATAAAATTGATTTATTTATAACCTTATCTATTTACAATTTAACTCAAAAACCGAATCACCAAATCTTAGTGCATAGTTTACACATTTTACTAATCTTTTAGCATTTTCTCCTCGATTCATATCGAATGACATGTATTTAATTAAAACTACACTTTTTGGATTCAGGGAGCATTTATTTATTTATTTTACCTACGGAAAAGAACTACTGTCTCTCAAAATCTATATTTAAAAAAAAACAAACATTGATCCCGCACTAAATCATTCAAACTTTCGAGGTTGGGTCTGAACAAGACAAAATGATTAACACTCACTCAATTGGATGCTAACCGCACTGGAACACGGGTGTCGATGCTACCTTTCTTCTTTCTCGGGTAGCAGGCATTCAACATCTTTCGGCTGTCGTGGGCCTTCTTGGCTCTGTCGTGGGCTTCTGAGCTCGGTCGTGGACATCTGTCGTGGGCATCTATCATATGTTTCTTCCGCTCTTTTCAAAAGATTGGGGGTAGTTGTCAGGCAATTGATGTCCTCAAGCTCTCTCAATCGAAAACTTTTCTAATCTCCGGGACGACTCAATAGGAACTCCAATGTGAAGGCGCAATTCTCTCCACACCTACTCTCAATTATTTATTGGTGAAAGCAGCAACCAGATTCTCATCATCAGCAAAACAAACTCTCGTATCAGAATCAGGAGGCTCTCATACCGGGATGCATCAACCGGATCTCTGCTCCGCTAAATGTCATATTTCTTCGGGAAACTCCCGGGCAAGCCCCACTGTTCCTCGACAGTTAAAATAACAACACTTCATCACCTGCGATGCTAAGCACCGGGGAAGGGCCCGCATGCAAAGTGAATCCTAGAAAAAAACTCTAAGTCTTCTATTTATTTATTTTTTTACAGCAATGTCTACGCCTTCTCTTGACTCCTAATCCATTCAGGAAAGCTTTCAAAAATCCACCACTTAACATCAATTTTCATTTCTTTGATTGGATAATCCCATAACCCATGCACGCCTTCCTTGGGTCATACAACAGACCACCCAAAGTCCAGTCCATGTGTTTTGCGGTCTACCTCCCAAACAGACCCAATAAATTATTTTACAATAGGGTATTTTACTTTAATGTCAAACCCTGGTGCCATCTACTTATCTGCGTCAACAATCAACCTACCCCCTATCGCGCACCGCCGCTTTTAAATTGGCTAATGCATAAAGACGACAGTTCCGTCCTCTGATCAAAGGCGGCTTCCTAGCATTCTAACCAAAATGTGATGAAAACAGCCTTCGATCACTTTATCTCTCTAAAAAATTTAATTTTTCTTTAAAATCGAAAGCGCTTCATCACAGTAATATAATTTTTGCGATTTTATTTGACGAAAACTTTTTGAATCATTCGCTAAATTAAAGCCCTTTAAATTTTGTTAAAAATACAAGAAGTTAAACTAAGGAATGTAATACACTTAATTAGACATCCCATTATAGGAATTTTTAAATAATGCTCTATTATTCAAAATTCATTTCTTCTATTTCGAAATTAATTCTCCTGTTTAGTAACAAAACGATGTTACAAAAAGAAGTCTAATATCAAATTGATGAATAATGTCTGAGGAAAATGCCATATCAGTTCCAAGTACGTTAATATTTGTACTAAAGGTCGTTACTGTAACAAAAACAATATGTAAGATTAAAATATCAAATAATATATTTATATTGTTATTTGTCCTTTTACTACTCTAAGAAGTTTTTAAACTTACAAACGTTTCATTCAGAAAAGAAAAATTTTTGGATTTTCATTAATAAAGCTCAATTAGTACACTAGAAACTGTTTTAAATATTTTCCTTCAAATTCAGATATCATTTTAAAATTTACTGAAGTAATCCTATTGGAAAGTAAATATTTACGTAGGTTTATAAACTTCTGTCTGCTTTTATGAACAATATTCATTAGCTTTATTTTGAGCTCTAGATATAATACTTGAACATAAAAGTGTTTCTTAAAAGGCAATCAAACATTAGAATAATCCCTGGATCTGATACTTCACATTTTCTTAAAAAAGTAAATTACTCCCAAGTCCTTGATGCAAAGGCTTGTTCCTCATTAAAAAAGGATTTAGTTGTTAAAGCATGCGATCAGAAACAATAAGACAACTACGGGCTTTTTATGAAAGTTCTAAAAGGAGATTTATATTTGAGCTTTACTTAGCAACAATAAAAGGAAGGGAATAATGATATATGAGGAAATTAGTGATCAGAGAGATATCAGATTGAATTGTTAATACATATAGAATTGAGGAATTGTGTTTTGCTTGTTCCCAATTTTTATTGAAAGAAATTTTAAAATGTAGGTTCTAAAACACTTTATTAAAATAAAACAAATTAATTAAAAAAAATTAAATAATTTACGTTCATCTAAAAATTCCTCTGCATTTCGATTACAGAAATTCCTCGATAAGCGTGGAATATATGGGGTTCAATGAAATTGAACGTGTTTTGAGAAAGATTCTAATAATTCGAATTTCAGAGATTTTCCTGAATCTGAAATCAATTAACTGATTATTTTGCCGTATTAAAAGAAACCAATACAGCCGATAGATATCGTAGAAAGTATGAGGATCTATATCTTTAATATGTTTTCTAAGAAAAGAGCAGATCATCAAAATTTTTTTTATTAAATCTTTCATTAGTAAGCAGTTTCTTTGATTGCGAGAAAAAACAAGTAATTATTGTAAAAAATAATCTTGAGCAATCCAAAATATTTTGTTTTTGATTTACAAAAATTAGCTCAAATTTCTTAAAGTTTGAAACAAAATAACTATTTTGTCGCACTAATTAATTGCTCGGTATAATACATATTATCATTAAAACTATTTTGGAATTAAAATCAATTAAATTACTTTTTTTTTGTTTTGATAATCTGTAAAATAGATTGATTTTTCTTTTGTTTGGCATTACTGTGAAATATTAAGATTTCAATAAAATTAATAAATGTTTGAAGGAGAAATCCAAACTAACGTTTAATACATACATTTTAATATTTCCAGGGAGTGAACAGTAGAAACAACAAAATAAATTTTAATGATTAGTACATAATATTTTTAAAAAATCCTTTATCCATTATCTTCTAAATTATATGAGTTTTAAATGTTTAAAGTTTTCAATATATACAATCTATGACACTGAATATATAAATCCTAATATACTGGGTGATTTTTATACTGACACTATTCAGAGCCATCTGTAGCATGATCTATCAGCCGGAATTCCACGAAAATTAATAGAGGGACTTGTGGTGCTCCATGGTATAAATTTTCCGATTACATTTTAGAAAGATTAATTACTAATTAAATATTCAATGAATCACGTTAACTTATGCATTGAATCGCTTCGAAGCAGCAAACGTCATAGCAAACTCTGATTGGCTGCGTAAGCAGTTATAAGCCATAGCCAGACAGATGGGAGACAGAGGTTCTTAAGTTTTTTCGGTTTGTTTGTTTTAGTCATTTGTCAGTTTGCCTGATGTGTTTAAGTTGAGGCTGAGGCGATGGCTCCCTCATTTACGATTTATCACAAATTCTTTTAGACCTCTCGAGATGTTTAAAGTTGATTTTATCAAAGCAGGTTCGCGCCATAATTTAAGTATGTTGTGTATGTCGGCGTAATCTGCCTATACTATTACTTTGTGAATAAAGTTGTTAAGTTTGTTAATGAGTTTAGAGTGATTAACTTGGCTTCTACAATATTGGTGGTATACACGAGCCACCATAGACTAAGGACGACATGGAAAAGAATGTCCTTAGACAAAAATATTGTTCCAAAAGTCGCTGATGTGGGAAGACGTGGCGCTGTTGTTGTTAGCGTATCCGACAATTTGCCCACAAAACTCTAATAAAACATCAAAATGCAAATTCACGACTACGTAGTCGACAGCAGTGCCAGTATTTCGAGCTATAAAGAGCTATAAGAACATTTATATAAAATAAAATATTAAATTAATGTTGCGAAAACGCAACACTAGCAGGCAATGGGTTAAATCCATAGACCGGAAAGTTCTTCTATGATGTCTGAGAGAGTGGGAGAAGGTGCGATCCCTCAGATGTCACCCCTGGGTGTACTGGGTCATAACTGAGGTGGCACCTGACTAAACAGGACGCCAACCTTTGTAGTGTCATTATAAAATGAAGCCGCACCCCTCTTCCCCCTAACTTATATCGACCTGGTCTGGAATACCTCCGTTCAGGGGACATTAGAAACAACAACAACATGATATCCAGAAGAACTCGAGTAGTAAGCATCCTTCTCGCTAAATTTTTCAAATCTACATTTTCCTAGGTGTACAAATATTTTAAGGAGACAGTGGACTTTCAAAATTGTGAAATTTGTCCAAAAATTGGATTTTTTTATTTTATTGAATTGTGAAACTACGGACTAGTAGGAATGTGTTGAAAAAATAATTTTTAATTTCTGTGATTACTTTCCTAGTTATAGGCATTTGTATTTAATTTAGATATTATGTGGTTACTAATAGCAATAACTTTAAATGTGTTTTTCTCAAAATAAAAATTTTCATGTCATACGAATATTCAAACTGCTCCGGGCGCATTTCTAATTATCGTATTGCTTTGAAATTTAAGTTTTATATACTTACCTGTATATCAAATAAATCTTATTGAAAAAAATTATACTTCGTATCTCAGAATTTCTAAATTTTGTACTTGAAAAGATGGTTTATAGGTATTTTGCGTTATAAAAAGGGTGTTTTCACTATTATTATTTTTTTCGCTTTATATTTTTAATGAATGCTTAAAACAAGCAATAAGTTTCATTGTCAGTTCTATAAGGTATCCTGTAAATAAAAATTACCATATTTTATGCAAAGGAAATGCGCATGGAACATTTTTAATTAGACCAATTTTTGATATAATGAATAGTCATTAATTCATAAATTATTAATATTTCATCTTTAAATTTCAACCGCTTTTCCATATCTATGGTACTAATCACATATTAAAATTTCAAGCAAAACCATTCAAAACAAAAAAAGTTAGGTTTGAAGGTCCACTGTCCCCTTAAAAGAATTTCAATGATTTAGAATTTTATTACTATTTTTGAACTTTCGTATTTTTCTTCCTCGTTATTATCGAAAAGTTCGCTAATTTCATGTTTTGTCTTTTAAACATGTTAGAATTCTGTAAATTTTCTAAAATCTTATATGACTATTAAAACAGCAATTAAAAAAACTTCTGATACAGTTCCGAAAAGAAGATTATCATGTGTTTTCACATCTATTCTAGCTAACATATTAGTGTGAAATTTACAAGATACACATTTTAAAATAAAGCAACATTTTGGCTCAAATTCAAGTAATCGGAATTTGTACAGAAATTTGGAGGAATTTCATTAGTTTACATCCTTATTTTTAGTTTTTCTAAATTTAAATTCTATAAGAAACACTGCATTTATTCTTCTTGTCTTAAATTTTAATTTGGGCGGCCCTTACGGAAATTAAATTGAAATTTATATAAAATAACTCAAAATAGAGAAAAACTAATTTAAATAATTTTTGTCTAAATATTAATTGAAATAAAATGTATTTCGGAAACTATTTCTACCCTTCTGTAGAGAAATTAACAGATTTTTAACTACGTATAACATTCATCAAAACAATATTCAATAAATTCTAGTAATGTTTGATGAGTTTCAATTCCCTTTTGCTCATTGATTTATTAGGCATTTATAAATGCAGTTATAAGCAAGAGGTGTTCAAACACTGTACAAATAATACATTTTATTGAAACGTAACTGTCAAATGTACTACATATTCATATTTTTTACAGTCGAAAATCAAAGATCAAACCCTCAAAACATAATTTTTAAATTGTTAAACGATAATAACATCAACATTAGACCCAAAATATTTAATCTGAGTTATTGAGAAATTGTGTTTCCGCACTCGTAACACATTGATTTCTATTAACGCTGTCTAGTTAGGAAATTATATTGAAATTTATATAAAATAACTCAAAATAAAGAAAAACTAATTTAAATAATTTTTGTCTAATTATTAATTGAAATAAATTTTATTTCGGAAACTATTTCTACCCTTCTGTAGATAAATTAACAGATTTTTAACTACATATTCATCAAGACAATATTCAATAAATTCTAGTAATGTTTGATGAGTTTCAATTTCCTTTTGCTCATTGATTTTTTAGGCATTTATAAATGCAGTTATATGCAAGAGGTGTTCAAACACTATACAAATAATACATTTTATTGAAACGTAACTGTCAAATGTACTACATATTCATATTTTTTACAGTCGAAAATCAAAGATCAAACCCTCTAATCATAAATTTTAAATTGTTAAATGATAATAACATCAACATTAGACCCAAAATATTTAATCTGAGTTATTGAGAAATTGTGTTTCCGCACTCCTAACACATTGATTTCTATTAACGCTGTCTAGTTAGGAACAAAGTTTCTATGAATTACTTATCTACTTTCATGGAACACCCTGCAGGTAATATATTGTTCTGCTCAATTTGTACTGTCTGCTTGTTCAGCGGAGATAATTTTCTCCTTATCGGCTTCAAAGTCTTATAAATAAAATGCATTCGTACCTTGATACCTTTTTATCAATTGAATATTATTAAATTCACCGTAACATATTTTATCTCAATATTAGATGTGTGTAAATTATATGCTTTGATGTATTTTTTATAATATATTAATATGTAATAATAATAGTAATAATACATGATAATACTTATATATAATAATATTTATTTATTTATTAATATTTATAAATTTTTAAATAATATATAAGAATATTCTTGTTAATATTTTAATATATGTTTTGAATTTTGAATTTTTTGAAATTACTCTTAACCACAATTAAATGAAGTGTTCTTGCTTTTTTTCAAAACACATTTAGAAGTTAATCGTTGCATTTAAAACTTCTGAGAAGTGTAAAATTAATTTATTTTACGTATAAATGTCATAATCCATAGTCTTAAAAACACGGTCCATTACTTTTAAATCTAAACTACTTTTGAAATAATCATCATACGTAATTAAAATAGGAATTTGATAGCAAATTCGCTGCAATTTCAATTTTTTATTGCACATTTTGGATTTTTAATTTATTATATATTGTGTCGCTACATCCAGTTTTTAGTTGCTTGGGCACGTATCGTAAATTTACTTTTTGTTAGTACAAATTATTTAAATTTTCTTAGAAATTATTTGGGTGCGTTGTGTTTTTATTAAATATTTTGTTGAATACAACCCACAGCTCTGGATGTCGAACTTAGCAACCGAACAAAAACCAATACACTATTCCCAAACCTAGATTATGTGATTTAACATCAACAACTTTCAATTTAGACAAACTATTGATTTTAACATAACAAAACTTAGTTTATTTACACACTTAATATTTACAAGTAAGAAAAAGAATCATTTCATTTCCCGAAATCAAATGCACAAAATTCTTATTTTTCACAAATAATATTTTATTATTACTTTGCCAAGGTTAGGGAGCGTCCCGAGCGCAACAACAAATAAACTTTACTATTAGTTCAACACTAAACACCTTCTCACTAAAAAACTCCTTCCTTACGAAAAAAAACTAAATTACCTAGCCTGAATTGGAACTGAACAAATCAAATTTGAGATTTAACACTCACCCCAATTACTTTTCATCAACTCACGCTGCTATCTTGGCCTTCTCGCCTCGCCGAGGGTCAGGGGTCACGTTGCTACACCGGGCAGGGGGCTAACTGTATTTATTTCACGATGAATGATCACTTTCTCTCAGTTGATAATTGTAGCCGGGCTTTTCTTTTCGCGTACCTTCATTATTTTGCACTGGCGATGGGTATCTCTTCATGTCGTAAAAACGGGGCTCTGGGCTCTCCTCGTGGTGTAACTTCTCGATTTCGTCCTCGATGGGGGTTGCTTCTCGGCTGTGACACGGGAGCTGGGTCTCTTGGTCTCGGCGGCTAATCTGAGTGCGGACCTCTCTCTTTCACTTAGTCAACGCAGGCTCGCAGTGGCCGTAACAGGTTTATGTGGAACCCTCAAGTCCACTTAAAGTATAACTTCTTAAGTCGTGCTGGAGATGGGAACCTACAGCCTCTCCGATCCCGATTCTCTCTCTCTTTTTCTTTTCTTCAAACTCCTTCTATATATTTTATTTTAATCCCTTTTCACACCCATGACTCCACCTTCTCATAAACTTCAATCAGCCAATTCGGGCACCGTAAACTTTTCATTCGCTGTACTCCCTTCACACTTTCTCATTGGCTTCTGAATTTAAACCTCACGCCCTCACTGCCTGCCCATTTCGGACCACCCAAGAATTGCACGTGACGATAGGGATCTCTGTATACCATAAATTCCACATAAAAGACCTTTGTAACATGGTGTCACTTTTTGGCTCCGTCAACTAATCAATGTCTCCAATCTCATATCTTCCCATCTTCAAATCTCATAAAGATGTCTCGCACGGGCTACGTCCTAAATAACACAATTCAATAATTACTGTCTGCGTTAAGTTTGATTCCGGTCTTTTATCACCAACATGTAATAAAGCTAGCTTTTTATTTAAAAGCGCTTTACTACATATATCAGCATGAATTTAAAAAAATTTAAAATTATTTGATACTCTAATATGATGATCCCTCTCCGATTTTAGAGGGACATTAGTTACACGGTTGGAAAATTATGAAAATGAATCTCAT
Organism: Dolomedes plantarius; assembly: GCA_907164885.2. Classification (NCBI taxonomy): domain Eukaryota; kingdom Metazoa; phylum Arthropoda; class Arachnida; order Araneae; family Dolomedidae; genus Dolomedes; species Dolomedes plantarius. The sequence goes on from OU015495.1 coordinate 191,655,524, forward strand.
GACAATTCAATGCAGTCGATAAAATATCGACTGCATTGATTGTAAAAAAAACAAGTTTTTTCCGTAGTTATTTTCAAAATAGTAACGGAAAATTACACAAAAACTGTGCAAACTTTCGCAGGAATGCTGTGTCAAATAGTACAACATACTGTTTTTGGATTTTTATAATTATACCAACAGCAAATTTCCAGGTTCATACCAAAAGAAATATTTTCAGAGATGTGTTATTTTTAGTTTAAAATGTCTAGAACCATACAGATAAGTACAAATGATCTAAAGCGTCAATGTACTCTATCTAAGCAAAAAGTCAATGTTATAAACTGGCTTAATGTCTTAGTGAATTAATTACCTAAATTATTTAAATTTAGTTGTATCAAGACATAAAATTATATTTATGCTAGAAAGTTTTAATTTTCCCTGACCACTAAGAATAAATGCAAAATTTCTAAATTCTGAAAGATAATTTTACCATATAATCCTAAAAATTTTCATGACATACCCATCAAATCTGTTTATTAAATGTAGTTCGACTAAAGTCAAATGTCACTTCGAAAAACTTGTGGCAATATAATCAATACAAAAAAGGCTTCTTGGTATAGGATTGCGGATTTCTATTTGACCATGGATTAATTACTTCTTTTTACTCAAGTTCAACTAGTTTAAAGTTTAAAAGAATATGATTTATTTTCATAATTGCTATGTTTAAGAATTAGTGGCCCCCAAATCAACTTAACACATGAAAGTTATGATTTCCTTAACGCAATAGGCACGGTCACTTAGTGATTAGAACACTGGTTGGGGATTCCGGAATTCAGTTTCATTTTTAAAAAAAATTAGTGAAAGAGAAAGCATCAATATTCATTCAATCGATATATTAAGTTCAATCGATAAAATGCACAGAAATATATCTTTACTTTCACCTAAAATTTTAAATCTAATTTCTCATTGAAAGGAAGGACTTCTAGACAAATTTTACGAGTTTTAGCTCTAGTATCAAATAGACGTATTTTGTCACAAACTTGAAGTGTATCAGTTCTTTTTTGAAACGTAAACTAAACCGCTTATATTATTGCTTGAGCTTTATCATAAATTATAATGGCCATGCCTTCATCAACCTCACTCTCGAGACCTTCGAAGAGAACAGTATCCTCCATTACCTTGATAAACTAGTTCATCTTCATCCAAGACACAGTACTGTATTACCTGTATATTGGCTGTATCCACTAACTGTTTTAGTTCATGTCTGTCTGTTTTTAACCCCCGAATCCCGTTAACGCAATGGAAAATTTTCCTGTCTTGGAATTTGCCAGAGTAAATCCATACTCAAACATCCTGGAACTGTCTCTCTTTCTAAAAATTTCTTTGTGCTTTTTACCTTTCCTATCCACTAAAAATGCGAACACCACTTTCTATTTTAAACAATTTATAATGTTAATTGTATCATTAAAAAAAGATTTCTGGCAATCGGACTTAAAGGAACGTCCAGGCTTGTTACTTCGGCAAGGAATATTTCCGTAAACCCATAAGAAAAAAAGACAACATTAAAAGAAACATCTAAGCAGATGATAAAGAAAGTATGGTTCTAACAAGGGAAAAATAATCATTTTCGTACTTTGAACATCACAGCACGATCACATTATGCCATGTCATAGCCCCAATGCAGTTTTTATAGGAAAAATAATAGGGAGTGCACGTACTGCTAAAAATAAATGGAAAGGAATTATTGTGACTATATAAGAGGAGATATTCTCCGAATGTTTCTGGGAGTACATTTACAAAGGAATACATAGTGCCAAAACAAACATTCTTGGCTCCGAGAAAATAGAATTGACCATGAGCCTAAAACCAGAAATCTTTTCTGCGCATGCAACAGAAAATATAATAAATAAAGGCGAACTCAACTAAATTACTAAACAAAATAAATTTTTTCTAGCATGTATATTGCGTTAACTTATCTGGTCAGCATTACATAATTTAGAAGTTACACTAAAAAATTCGGTGAAAGTGAAAGCATAAATATTCATTCAATTATTGAGAAAGCTTCGTAATTTCTTCTTCTTTTCAAAGTTATAAAAATTTACTTGACCTTTGATGCCCTTCAAAAAACTAAGCAATCATCTACTTTCGTTATTCTCATCAGTACAATATATTCAAGTTTTGCAGCAAGTATTTGCATTTAAATTGGCCACTAGACTTCAAATTTACTTCATTAACAAATTCTTTGATTCTTTATATGCGATCAGGATTTACATACTCGAAATTATTTGAAATCAAAAACATTGTTTACCAAAAATTATTTATTAGTCTTCTCTTTTTATTTAAGAACGGCAAACATTATCCTTATAAAACTTTGTTTTGAATAAACTTTTGTTTATTCTTAGTAGCGCAGTAAAAGGATATCAATCTATCTCCTTACACATGATTTTTTTTCTTGTTATTATTTAGTTTTTGTGCACAAAGATTTTTTATTCTAACTCGAGATAGTTCAATAGGCTATCAATCAAATTAAAGTATATGTAAGATTATCTTACAAATAAAAGGAAGTAGAGGTAAAAAAAAAAATTTAGAAAGGTACAATCAGACGTTACTATCACAAGTTTCATTTACATCCAATATTGTTCAGAAAATGTATTAAGTTTGTTAATCAACAAAAGTTCACACTTGTTTTTTCCATACGCCAAATTTGTCTACATCTATTAGTTTGTGTTACATTTTTCTGCGCTGTTAATTGCATGCTCCTGAGTTCTAGCGTCACATGCAACTGAAATATTTAAAGTATAAATGCAGGAAAGATAAGTGTTAGGCTTTGAGTTAAAGCGTGGCATGCGCATTTTCTCAGAATCTACCGTTTTACGTCGTTTTGGATTTAGAGTGGTCAGTTTAAGTTTTGTATCCTGTTTGTTGATTGGCTGAGTTACAAGCAAAGAAAGGAATAAAAGAGGTGTAGATCAATTGTTAATAAGTCTGTTTTTACTGATTCACTGTTTGCATTTATAATGCAAGTAATGCACAGGGGGATTTTTTTTTTAACTGACACTACTCAGAGCCATCTGTAGCGAGATCTATCAGCCGGAATTCCATCAAAATTGATAGACGGACTAAGGACGACATGGGACAAAGTTTCCATGAAAACAAAATAATAATTCCAAAAGTCGCCGATAGGTAACGATATGGCGCTGTTGTTGCCGACGCACCAGAGAATTTCACATAAAAGGCAAGTAAAACATTAAATTTCAAATTTATGACTACATAGTCGACAGCAGCGCCAGTATTTTGGACTATAAAGATCGGTGCGAAATCTGCTGCGCCTTCGCTTTACATAAGAAAGGGTCATAAGTTGCTTTTTTTCCACTGGCATGGCCACTTCGCTTCACGGACGTGACCCATGTGACATCTTTCTGTGGGGTTATTTAAAATCTAAGGTGTACCTTTGTGGAGTCTCGATTTTGGCGGCCCTAAAGGACAACATATCCCGGACTTTGATGAACATTCCTGGTGACATGTTACGCTCAGCCATTTGAGAACGTAAAGTCGAGGATACAATGTGACGTCCACCAGGACTATGGTCATACTGAAGCAGGGAGAAGTGAATTTGCTGCATAAAGTGGTATTGCAGGGAAATTATTCATTTGTCTGCTTACATTTTTTTCGATATTCATCCCTTATCTTTCTAGCCCGAAATGCTGTAGACTACATAGTCGTGAATGTGTATTTTGATGTTTTACTTGCTCTCGTAGACCGATTTTTTCTCTCGCAGAGAATCCGAAAATAATAATGGCGGACGTTATAGGTATTCACTGCATAAGAAGACGCCGCATATCCCGTAATTTAAGAAGGAAATGGTTAATAAAAGATACGGATAATCCAATTGAGATGGAAGATGAAGTTTTTATCACAAAAATTTAGACTGTGCAAACATGAATTTATGTGTTTATAACATTTTTTCTACAACATCTTCAGCATTTACGAGCTCTGAAAGCTTATTATTTATGACTAACAACTTATTTTTGTCTTCCATTATTTTAATTAATGTTTCAGAATTTTTATTAATTTTTAGTAGAATTCCTTGCTGGGATGTTGTTGCGGCAGCAACATTTTTTATTTCTTGCACTATAGTTTTTTGGGGTTTGAAGAGCCTCAGCTTCAAATTTATCTCACTCGGCTGCTTCTTTTTTTTTAAGGCTAGATGCCTCATGCAACGTACTGTTGAACTGTCTAGAAAATAATAAAAAAAACATATAGTAAATGAGATTGCACATGAAACAGAGCTACTATTTCATACATAAAAATCAACATAAGTGATTGCATAGAAGTTATTGTCACAGATTATATAGTAAAATTGCAAATGATTATGAAGAAGAGTTCTATGCAGGCATTACCATAAAACTATGTATGTGACGTAAAACATACAATTCTTTAATTTCTATAAAGTATGGTACTATAAAAGTTTTAAATATCTCCAACAATTTCAGTCTGAAATTTATATTTTAAAACTTATTACAAAAATTTCATTTAAATTTATCAAAATCCAAATAACTTACTTGATGATTGAGCAATATGCCAAGACTTTGTTTCTGCTGTTTTGTGGTAGTTACAATCTTAGGGATTGTTAACTTACTTGATGATTGAGCAATATGCCAAGACTTTGTTTCTGCTATTTTAGTGGTAGTTACAATCTTAGGGATTGTAATTCACTTTGTACAACAAAAACTTTCTGGGAGGGAGGGAAATTAATTAGTATGAATAGCAAATAATTTTGCTTCACATTTCTTTAAAAAATTCAAATTTTCTAAAAGCATTATGAAACAAACATTCATCTTGTTAGTTATAATAGCTATTTTTTCTCGAGGATTTTCTTAGCTTTATGATTATTAAATACATAATTGTAATAAATTTTAGAAATTTCATGATAGCAAAAATTCAAATATATGAATACCATGACATTATGTTTGTTATGCTCTTAGAACTTGTAACTTCCAAACAAAAGACACAAACTTAATTTTTTTGTAATGTTTTGTTTCTAAAATAAAAATTGTTCGTAAAAGATGCATTTTCAATTTTACTTACTTTTAGTTCTTTTACATGAATACCCAAAATAATTCTGATATATGACTGAGCATTGGCAGTAATCTTTTGAAGCACAATTATTAAATTTATATTTGCTATTTAAGTCTACAATGTCATGGTCTCAATCCCCCACCCTCAAATATTAATAATGTAGTCATCTTTATCTGGTAACAAAGCCTCCTGCAACAAAATATTTTGATCTTTGTTTAATGATTAACTAACAGCATTTTTTAAAATTTATAATAAGATTTATAAACAAAAATAGAAATATGATATTCTTCTACACAAATGCCAGAAAAGTCTAACAGAACTTTTTTAGTACTTAATTGTCCCTTAAATAAGCATTAGGACAATTTAAAAATTTGCTCTAATTAAATTTATTTATGATAAATATCTTGAAATGTAAAAATATGATATATTATAAATAGCATTGAAAATTATTAAAAGAAATTCTAATAAACAGGTAATTAAATACAAAATTAATAGTTTACTTACCATGCATTTTTTTCTGTTTTAAAACAGCCTACAAGTAAAAAATAATAATAAAATATTAGGATATTGCTAAAGTCAAATTACAATTTTTTCTTTTCAAATACAACTGAAATTACTTACCAATGCAGATGAATCGAATGACTCATCAGTGATGCCTTCACTGCACTTTTTTCTGGATCTCCTCTACTGAAAAATTTGATGTCCTTTGAGACATTTTTATCTACAAAATGTAAAAGAAACAGCCAGCGCAACAGCCACGTTGGTCGATGTCAAAGCGCGGGTTTTTTCCAATACTGTATACTTTTTCTTGAACCCCAACGCAAGGAAGCAATTAAAATGCCGTGTTTGAGGAAGTTCTGCCCGACGGTTTCGCTAAATTTGACCGTCGCATCGCCCCCGGCGTAGGGTTAGGGCCTGTTAACATAGGAGTCCATTGCGTTGCGTTAAGGAAAAGATGACGTTGAGACGAAAATAAACCAATCATAGGCGTTAAAAATTTCATTGCTGATCGTTTATGAAAGAGTCCTATGATTGGTTTATTTTCGTCTCAACGTCATCTTTTCCTTAACGCAACGCAACGGACTCCTATGTGAACAGGCCCTAAGTGAGGGGACTTCTGCTCCCGCACCCGGGAGGAAAAAAAGGGCGTGGCTTGACCATATAAGGTTTCCTTACACATCGTGACGTCATCATTTGCGGAAGCGCAAATTGTTTGATCAGCATAGCTAAAATGAGTGTTTTCCCCCTACTCTCGCAAACGCCCCCCACTTGCGGAGCGAGAGCCACATCTCTCCGCCGTTTGTTCTGCATACGGGCCATAATTTCTATAGAACAATCCCTGACGTCTGCGGGCTACGTGAACATTGTTGCAGACCAGGTGCACCCATTCATGGCAACAGTGTTTCTGGCGCGTGATGGCGTTTACCAACAGGATAATGCACCATGTCATAAGGGTCGAATCGTCAGGGAGTGGTTCGAGGAACATTCTACTGACTTTCAAGTCATGTCTTGGCCTCCAAATTCACCTGACATTAATGCAATACAACATTTGTGGTTACATCTGGAAAACCGAATTCGTGCTGCCCCGCTACTACCTCGCAATGTGCGGGAATTGAAGGACCAGTTGGTGAGCGCTTGGTCCCAGATACCTCAGACTACCTATCAGCACATTGTCTAATCAATGTCAGGCCGAGTGTTTGCGGTTTTCAGGGTGAAATGTGGTCCTATGTCGTATTAAACAGGTGGTCATAATGTAATAGCCCTTCGGTGTGTATATATATATATATATATATATATATATATATATGTGCACTTACTATTATAAAGAATGAAGACTTTTTTATGTTCTTAATGGTTTCTCGTTATTTGACGTACTGAAAGAAAATATTTCGCTTGAGTGAAGACGCTTAAAATAAAACAAGGCACGTTAGAAGCCTTTAAAATCCTAAAAGTCTAATTTAAAGAAATCTTTAAAGTTTTGTTGGAAAAATCTCTCCTTTTCCCTCTGTGAACATAGTTTAAAAGTTCAAAGGGAAGTAAAACTGTTGAAATTGCTTCAGAGTTATATTTTACTTTTAAGATTATTTTGATTTAATGTCTTTGTAAAAATTATTTTCGCCCTATCTAATGTGGTGTTTTTACGTGAGTGCTAAGTGTTTGCATTAAACTGCAGTTCCACCTTATATTTAATTTCTGTTTCAAATTAAACTTTCTAAGACACGCTCTCGGGAAAATCGTAATTTTTTTCACATCATGAATGCGATTATTTCTTAAGTGACGCATTTAAATGGCAGAACGTTTCCACTGGGTTGCAGTTAAAATTTCGTCGAGAGAAATATCTTAATTCATGTTAGATCTTTATAAACAACTTCACCTGTGTATAATTTATTCATGAATTGGACTCTTTAATCTCAGATGGCAGATTATTAAATGTTAGGTGGTAAATTATATTTTATAAAAGATCGTTAAAAGCTTTACTCTTTAAAAAGGAAAGAAAATACACAGGTAGCCTTAGACGTAGGATTCGCCCTTGTGGTGTATGCCTTAGCATGGCATTTACCGATGAGTACGCGGGAGTGAAAGGAATTCCTTATGTGGAATTCTTCTAAATATTTAGTAGTGACTAACAAAGTGCAGTTAAGGATGCTGTGTACTAACCTATTGGAATAGCTCACCTCAGTGTTTACATATGGAGAAAATTTCTCTACTATTAACAGCTTCATAAATTCTGATAATCCAATAAAAAAGGTATTTCCAGATAGTCTGAACATTTCTGCCCCTTGCAACAGGATTCATTTTATAAATTTCGTCCACTAAAAGAATTGATGAGCGTTTAAAACACACTATACCAGATTTTTCCCCCGAATTAATTTAAATTTAAAAATATTATTTGCATTTTTTTAAACGAAAAATAAACCAAGGTGTAAAATTTCTTTCTCTATTACGGAGTACGAGTAAAAAAATAGTTTTTCGATCCAAGTCGGCAGCCCTTGGACACATTTTATCCATAGGTTAACGTTGAGGTGAGTGAATCCAATAGGGTTAGTGCACAGAAGTCTTAACCAACTATTTCTGTAAAGAACGAGCGTGTATCCCGAATTGTGATATAAAAGTTACAACGCAAACAGAACTCGCAGCTGTGAATTTTATTATTTTTATTTTTTTTATTTAATTTTTTTTAAATTTAATTTTATTATTACAATGCTCGGTCGGACGATGGCCTAATGGCTAGGACTCTGGCATTCGGTACCGGAGTCTGTGGGTTCGAGTCCCACTCTTGGCATGGATATTTGAAGTCTTTCTGAATCGGCTTTAAGCTGTAGGTCCCGGTCTAATTAGCCCTCGTGTAGTAAAAAATTACCGTAGTGCTCCAAGTCAAACCAAACCAAACCAATTATTTCAATGTGGAGGCCTTTGTCGTGAGATCTTCGCACAATACACCGCTTAAATTATTGATAAATTCTTATATGGGAGCACATGTGACATACTCCCTATTGTAACCGCAATTTTGAGCGAGTTCCCCCAGTGGTGACATCTGGAGTGTTCGGGCCTTTCCCCATCACTCTGACCCCATGGACAGACATTCTTGTCTACGGATTTTACGTGCCAACATACCTGTCCTAAAAACAAAAGCATTTAATGGGACTCACTGGAATTCGAATTCAGCACTCGTACGAGGCCCAACGCGCTACTGATAGGCTTTCCCGGGCTTTTCTTTTAATATTATCCATCAGAGTTAACAATTAAAACCATTAAAATCGAAATTGTTTCAACTAAATTTTCGTGAAATTCGTTACATTAAAACGTCTGTTGCTAAAATAACCTTTAAAAATATCTTTTGATGAGCATAAACTTTTCACGAAATAAATATTTTACAAAGTGTTAGGGCTTATTAGCTCTTTATGTGATAATTCCATTATCACGAATCTTTTGAAATTCGAATACTTTTCATATTTAAATGTGTCAGGGTTCATAAACGCCTACTATTTATCTGGATTGTATGAACTGATTAAACCTAATGCACAATTTATTTCTGGATAATATGAAAAAAATATATTTTTAAAGAAATGCATATCTTTCCGTTGTGAAAACAGTAAATAAAATTTTCCCTTCAAAAATCTACAAAATATTTTTTATATTCGTAATTTATGTTCCTTTTGTTTTCTTTTAGTTATTCGTACGATCGCAATTAAAATAGTATTCGTATCGTAATTTTAAAAAATCTTGCCTGGGTAGGAACTCAAACGGAAGAATTTACTATCACAAGATCAACTTGTATTAATTAGATCTACTCTGAGGACGTATCGGAGGTCTGATTTAAAATCCTATGTTCCACGAATAGAATTTATCACTATGTTCATAAATTTTATTTTTTTTATTATAATTTATATTTCAATTTATAATCATTTATATAACTTTAAATTTAGATTAATTTATTTTATCTTTAGCTCATTTAATGAGGAATATTGCAACATTTTCTAAACTATTTCATTTTAGGAGGTTGAGATATTGACTTCTAAGCTATTTAGCCCTTCCTCAATGACTATTCTCTCCTAGGTATTTACACCAGATAGAATGAAATTTCCACTTCTGGTATTATCCCAATTTCAGGAAGAAAGTTACCTTGATCTGGGATATTTTCATTATTTCTTCCGTCCTCATTATTAATATATTTAGACAGGGTTTCTGCAAGATGAATAAATTAAATTGCATGAAGTTCATTTCGGTCTATTGCAGGGTTTGGACCAAGTAAGTTACATTCTCTTTTACCTAAATACCATAAATTAAATGCAAAGCTTGTTTTAGTACATTGTCATAATAATAGAACTATAGAGAATTGTACCTCCATAGTTCAGGCATTTTTCTCTTTACACTTTTTTCTAGAACGTTGTACCACAAAGATATAATTTACCAGGATATTTTCCGTATAAAATAATTGTATATTTATGTCATTGACTATCATCGGATGAGTGTCATCAATTGCCGTTCACTAGAGACGTGGAAGGGGTTATCATAAATTAACTTCAAGCTCATTCGAAAAGAATTAAACCAGTCTAGTCCCCATTGATTTCTAAAATTTAATCACAGTCATTTAAGGCGTAAATATATATATATATATATATATATATATATATATATATATATATATATATATATATATATATATATATATATAAATCTCCCAAAGTATACGTTTTTAAATTAGAGGATAAATCCCCGGAATATTAAAGGCCTAAATAATTCGTAAATTATTCTTAACTTATAGTATGCATAACACATACACTATCATACAAAATAAATAAATAAAGTACTTACATTAAGATTTATGAAACATATTATTTTAAGATGCAATTTTAAACTATTTTTGATGCTTTTCAAAGGATAAACTTCAGTTATTAATTGAACTTGTGTGTTAATTTTTACCATTTATTTGAAAGTTTCATGATTAATTGAAGAAACATTTACGTTTCAGTTGACAGACTAATTAGCAATCATAACTTATTGACAATTATTCTCTTTCAGTTTATTTGACGGGCTTAAAATAAAACTCATTTTAACAGGTTTGTAACAGATGGTTCAGAGCCTAATAAAAATCAAAAGCTCAAATTTATTATGAAGTATTTTAAAATATGAATTTTGGTCATTGACAGGTTTCCCTAACTTCTTTTTAAAAACAAATCTGAAATGCTCATGAAAATGAGATTTGTTCCTCCCCAACGTTTTAAAAATTCATTTTGATACACGCTCATTAATCATATGGTGGTTTTCAGTTGCATCGACTTTTCATCAATTTTCTTACATTACTTTGTATTTGGAAGCTGAAACTAATTAACTATCTGCCTGTGATGGTTTTGAAATTCGCGTTAGAGTCAGATCTCCAATTTCATTTTGAGTATTACAGATTAAAAAGAATTAAATTTGGGGCTAATTTTTCTTGACTGAGTACGAATGACTTGAAAGGTGACGAATTCGTGAATTAATGACAGAATTTAATTCTAGTAAAGGGTTAAATTTTGCCTAACATACATTGCATTTAAATGTAATCAAAAGCATTGTATATATTAAATGTGTTTCTATCTTTTGTGATAATAAATAATGAGGTGCTGGTAAAATGTTTAATGTTTAACGGCCCAAATAATTCTTAAACATTTAAGTTAACTAAACAAAGACTTTTCCACAAACTTTCTATTAAAAGCCGGGTTAATTATCACTTTTATATGCTTAATAAGTCTGTTTCGGACAATCCTTCCTTAGCAGAAATTCAAACAGAAATTTTCACACCTTCAAAACAAACACTCGAAAAAGCTACGTTCGTACCCCTCAAAAGTTAAATACAATTTGATGCAGGAAAAAAATAGAAGGGTGTCATATAAAATGGTTTATTATTCAATAGAATAGTAAAACAAGTAGCGTCTGTCAAGACAGCTTTGTCAGTAAGACTTTGATAATTGTTTCACACTTTTCAGAATAATGCAGCAGTTTATACATTAACAAATTCTAAGAAATAATTTTTTCTTCATTCTTCTTGTGATGGAATGTAATGTCTACAGTTTTTACCGCCAAAGAAAAGCAGTTTTTGAAAATGTTGATGTAAGAGGAGTGGATAAAAAATATAGGAAAGCCATTTTCCGGGGAAGAACTGATGTATGCGAAAGATGCCTTAAGATTGCGTAAATCTATTCCTCTCATGTCAGCGTATCCATTCATTTTTATTATTTGTGGCAATATACACCCCTGATCCTGATTTATTCAATTGCTCATGTCTTTGGCGCTGAAGTGGTACTGAAACAAATATATCATAATAGTAGGAAAATGAAAAGAAATGAAAAATATTCTGAAATCAAACATATAAAAAAATTAAACTCTACACAAAATTTGAACTTTTTTCTGTCCTTTACTATGAACCTATGTGATTCTGTATAAACAAACTATGTGATTATGTATAAACAAAAGGCGCTTGAAGCATTTCACCATGTCACCAACAAGATGTTCATAGTTTTCAGCTTTCTCATTTCCAAGGAAACGTGAGCACACTAATTTGAATGACAGTCAGAAGCCTGTTGACATATGAAAGCCAAAATAGTCCATCATGTGCCGTTTATGTGGGAGACACACTGCTCATATTTATACAACTTGGTTACAGAGAAATGTAACAGAGGTTTGATTTTAGAAAATACAAACACTAAAATGATTTTTTGGCCTTTCCCTCTTCCAGTCACCTGTTGTTGTGTCCCTGAAAACAGACCAGCAATATTCAGCTAGCATATTTTCATTCCATCGCCCACTGAAACGCTTTTCAAACATAGAGATGTCCTGGTGAAAACTTTCTCCCTGCTCATCACTAATTGCGCCAAGTTATTAAGGAAAGAAGTCCAGATATGAGTCCAAAAAGTGTAGTTTAAAGACATATTGCAACGAATATACGAAAGCATTTCCCCATGTCACTAACAAAATGTTCATAGTTTTCAGCTTTCTCATTTCCAAGGAAACGTGAGCACACTGATTTGAATGACAGTCAGACTTATTTTTCTGCTTGTGACAGTCTATTTTCAAACTCTTCATCAAAAAAGACAAATTAATTTGTTGGCCTATAAAAACCCTTTCTTTTACCTTTGCCTCAGTTAAATTATAAATTTGTTCCTAAGATGTAAGAAAGCAACTCCTTCTCTGTCTAGAGCTTTTGCAAATACAGTGATTTCCGCTTATAAGAATCACATTTGTTATTACTGTTTTTGATTCTTATAAGCGGTTGATTCTTATAGCCGAGATTTAGGTTTTTGGACAGGACACACACACCCATATATACATATATTAGATAATTTAGCATAAAATACTCTTTAATTTACGTTAATTATCGTTTATTAAAATTATTTTTTATAATTTTAAAAATAAAACTTAATTTCTAGACCTATAAGTAGATACACATGATTATTGTAAGAGAAGAAAAAAATCCAATATTTGTTACGTTGCAACATACCTGCTTAACAGTTTTAACATTTCAACTACAGGAAGAGAGCAAGACAAGTTTTCTATGGTAGTTTGACGTAATGAAGTTTTCAGGAGGCTGTTTATACCTCTTTCAATACTAATAGTCTGAGACGAAGATTCACCTTCTAGCTTACGTTTCACGGTTTGATAACGTGCTGAATCTACTAATGTCACGTTTGCCTAAGTGGTAGTGGACACTTCGCCGAATATTTAAGTGTTTTAGGTCCACGAAGCTGCAACCAGGATGTGGGAGGTGGAAAAAAAGAGTGTCTTTGTTTGTCAGTGGAGAAAAGTGAAATCGGACCCGGACGGGTAAAGATGCCCCTGGATCAAGCTAATAAGACAGTGTTTTGCTAAAGCGTTTAAGGGGAAACTTTTATGTTATGTCTAACAAAGAAAGGGATGAATTTTACGACTATATTCTATCCCATCTTATCAATCTTTCTTAAAAAAAAGAAAAGAAAAGAAAAAACTTCGTGCCTTTTGAGGATTTAAGTGGCTTTTTTTTGAAAAATAAAAGGAAAACGAAGAGTGTAAACTGATTCTTAAAACCGGTGGATTGATTCTTTAAAGCAAAAGTTTTAACATGGAAAAAATACATTTGTTTTTGTTTTCGCGAAATTGATTCTTATAAATGATTGATTCTTATAACCACTGATCACTATAAGCGGTGGTTAGTGTATTTTCATCAAATCGAGTTTAATGTGCAAAGGGGGAAGAAAGACACATGGCGGATTCACAAGTGGTTCATGTGATATGTTTTTGGTGCCAGGAAGGAAATTTCTTCTTGTAGGTCACTGTTTACGGATGTAGGGATTTTTTTCTGTCGCGGATGTCCCATTCGCAGAGAATGCAGCAGAATTTGGTGTCTCCCTGTTGTATGCTGCTAATATCATAATGACTTTCAAATCTCCCAAAATGTGTCATTTGAATGTAGTGTACTCAATTAACTTCAGTATAGCACTCATAACTTCCCGGGTTTCCTTTGTATTTGTAGAATATGCTACAGAAACAGACGGACAAACATTGCCTATATGGACGAGCACTGCTTTGAGACTATGTTTCGACGAGTCAAAACACAGGCTCCACTCTGCTGGATTATGTTCATGTCCCAATGCCCGAAATAGGCCATTCCCCATAAAGTACAACAATATACGATGTCTTCTTTCTCCGCAAAATAGTCTATACAAAGTTTTGTCGTCTGCTAAATAAACTTATTTTGTGTAGCAGCGCTTGCCGCTACAGTATAGATTTCTATTGGTAAAATGTGGATTTGGGGGAAAATGGTGCGTGGTAAAAAATAATAATTTCAGATTCGTTATTTCTAGCCCAAAATATGCAAGAAACACACATTTTCATCTGAAGGACTTTTTTCATGTTGTACAGTGTTATTATTAAATACAACAAGTAAGATATATATATATATATATATATATATATATATATATATATATATATATATATATATACAATTAAATCGGGAAGAAAAATTAAAACCTCTTTCATTTTGAATAGGGTAAAAATATTTATATATCTATTTGAAGTTAATATTGTTGCTGTGAACAGGTTCACAAAGGAGTAGAGGAGGGAAAATATGTGCTCGGAAAGTAAAAAAAAAAAGTGTTGTCGTTATATATAGGGGTAATGGTTATTAAAAGTAGCCTATAATTTGATGTTTTATAGACCACCTGCTCGAGTACGTAATATTTGATGGCTTCAAGCATTTAGACGTTGTCAACGAATCTACTATTTAGATAACTTCATGAAAAAAGAACGAAAAAACTGTTTGTATTCTATCTCAATCACAACAATTTGATACAATAATAATATTTGGACTAACTTTGTAGAGAATTACTCACTTCTACCCAGACTTGGGTGTATATAATTTGAAGTGGCACTCTAAATGAATTTGATACAAACAGTTTATACATGAAACAATGTTTATTGAATTCGTTGCACATATAGAATTTGCTTTTACAGCATTAAGCATACGTACTACTTGTACGGAATATATATATTAACATTCAATAGAAATACACTTTGCAAATACTCACAAACCAGCAGAGAGTCAAACCAGCAGTTCTGCCACGTAAACTTTGGGCCTGCTAAGCACAAGCGCCGGTTAACACCTGGAGCTGCCTAACTCGTAGCTCCCTCTCGCTTATCTATCAACTTTAACAACCTCTTTTTCAACCCCTGTATTAATCAAGCTGCATGGTATTTATACCAAGCGCGTATGCCGAAATTAGCATATCTCAAGCAGCTTCTTTAATTTATTCACTCAAAAGTTCGATTCTTGTGAATCGAATCTTATGTATACCTTACAACTTAAGTAAACTTCAATTAAACTGATAGTGTAATTCTAACGCCCTATCAAAGGTATTAAACGAATTCCGCTTACTTTACTAAAATTAATACACAGGCAGAATATATATATAATCTATGAAATACAGATGATGATATGATAGAATTTTACGTCACTGGTATTTTATCAAACGCTTTCATATCTGATATACAGCTACAGAGCTAACTGATATGGTTGGAAATGGAGAATGGGCAATTTTTTTTTCGTGCTAATAATCCCATCAATGTATATACCGGCCACTTACCACACTCTTGCCTGTACTGCTGAAAGCAATGTCATTTTACTCAGAGCTTGAAGTAGTAAGATATGAAAGAATCAATAAGTAAAAATACCGGGGTATCTGAAAGATTGAATAAGATTCAAACCACAGGACGTCTAACGATCAACGGATGATCAGAATGCGGAGGAAAACTGCGATATCAGTTGATGTCTTCTAGAAAAGTACATTTTTAAAAAGATAAACTACAAATTTTTGGCAAACGTTGACCTCTTCTTCAAGAAAGTAGAGATAGTTGGATTGAGTGTTACATGGAAATGTTCAATATTTTAAAATGAAATTTTTCAAATCTCCTTTTTCAGAGTTTTACATAACAAAATTTATTGAAATACTCTTACGCTTTTCATCATGTGATCCTATTTCCTTAGATAATAAAAATATAGAAATATTGTCAGAAATGTTTTTCAGCAACAATGTAGTTTTAATTTGTTTTATTTATGCTTACTAAATGTACAGTAAATTTTAAAATCAGAAAGTTGATACATAGGGTGTTAAACAAACCGACATTCACGTATGAATTTAAGAAACAAGTATTATAATCTGTTAGATATTGTACTCTATTTCACAAGAAATTTTACACAAAATATTTAAGTCTCATAGTCTTTTAAGTTATTTATTCCTCTAATGAATAAAGCAAGCTCTCTCTCTCTCTCTCTCTCTCTCTCTTTCTCTCTCTCTCTCTCTCTCTTTCTCTCTCTCTCTCTCTCTCTCTCTCTCTTTCTCTCTCTCTCTCTCCCTCTCTCTATCTTTCTTTCTCTCTCTGTGCTATACACAACATTACCTTTCTGTGTGGGGGAGCGCCAGTCCTACGGTTGCTACATTTTTGGTATGGCACTTTTGTCGAAGGATTGCTACATTTTTTGGAATCTGCCAGAGCATAATTCATTGATCATATTTGTAATGTATAAAGATGAAATATGAGAATTACAAGTACGTATTTGGGACTGCGTGAACAGGAACTAGTTGCTTAGACTTAAGGCATAAATTATACAAGTTTTATGCCATTATGTATTTTTTTACGTATGACATAAAACTTGCATAATTTATGCCTTAGAAATGAAAAAAAAGTTAAATATTGTCCGTCTGAAAATTTAAAGGCTTCTTTGCCTACCTTAAGTATATCAATTAAAATTTCGCTGACCTGAGACCAGTGTGTAGTTGTTCTAAATAGGTCTTGATGTAAATATTATTTTGAACAAATCCATAGAGTAAATATAAATGTTCTCCTCTTAAAATACAAATTCTTTATAAAAACATTGCTAGATACAATTATGAGTAACGACACAATGCAGTGCAGTCATATTTTTTCGAAACACTGCGAAATTTACTTAATATAATGCTAACAACAATAAAAATCAGTGTTTGTCAAAATGAACTGCTGCGGGTTTGAATCAAATTATGAAACAGTTTTACATAAATGTAAATTACTGTTTCATGTACAAATATTAGTATACATTTTCTATTCAACATCAATTATTATCTTCATGATAATGATAGCTATATAATATTTTGCATCTTGTAATCTTAAATACTTAATATTCATTTGCATTTTGCGGTTTGAAACTTAATATTCAATAAACATTTTTCACAATATAATATTGTTTATAGGTATTTTGAAATTTATTCAGTAGACAGAGAAAAACATCCAGATTCTTTTATCATATAGAAATCCTCCCTCCTACGTGCATGGCGAGCAGACATTAAATCTTTTTTCAATGTTATTTGGTCTCATATGTCTGGTTCCAAAAACAACTGCATTAATGGATATGCGTATACATCCATTACGTGTCGGTTCTTTAAGATTATTTTGCCTTTATTCATGCATTAATATATTGTGTTTTTCCTATTTATCATTCTGAAATAAACAAATAAAAGATTACAGGAATCGTGAATAAATTGAATACATGAAATTTAGATGCAGAATTTTAAAAAATATCTCGCCATTTCATTATTATATATTGAATGGTATTCATTACTAAAATGATTTAAATACATTACATGCAAATTTGTTAAA
>OU015495.1:191673326-191800826 GCA_907164885.2 Dolomedes plantarius
TACTCCGGTCTCCTTACTTATTGATTCGTTCATATCTTATTCCTTCAAGCTCTGGGTAAAATGGCATTGCTCTCAGCAGAACAGACAAGAGGGTGGTGAGTGGCCGGTGCATATATTGATGGGATCATTAGCAGGAAAAGAAATTGCCCATTCTCCATTTCCAACTATATCAGTTTGCTTTGTAGTTGTATATCAGATATGAAAGCGTTTGATAAAATACCAGTGACGTAAAATTCTATCATATCGTCATCTTGATTTCATATATTTTATATATATTCTGCCTGTGTGTTTATTTTAGTAAAATAAACCGACTTCCTTTAATAAATTTGATCAGGGGTTACAATTACACAAGCTGTTCATTCCAGTTTACTTAAGTTAGTTCAAATATTATTATTGTATCAAACTAATGTGATTAAGATAGAATAGGAATAGCTTTATATCTTTCTTAATGATGTGATTTAAATAGTAGATTTGTTCACAAAGTCTGAGTTAATGGAGCCATCAAATACTACATCCTTGAACAGGTGGCCAATACAACGTCTATTCATTGTCTACTTTGCAATAACCATTTTCCCAACGTAAAATATTTTTTACTTTCCCAGCACCAGTTCACCCTGTTCTACGCCTTTGTGAACCTGTTCACAAGAACAATGATAGGCTCGAATTATAAATATTTTCCCCTATTCTAAATGAAATATTCCTTATATTTCTCCTCCCGATTCTATTTTATTATATGTGTGTGTGTGTTGATGATGATTGTTGTGTGTTTACTGACGGCTCAAAATTTGAAGATAATATCAATGTAGGTGCAGGGGTCCACTGTGATCTTTTGCCATTTTATGCACATGTAGAGACACTTAAAACTGCCTTTGATGGAGAGATTGTACTAATTCTTATTGTTCTGGACCGAATTTCATGCCAGATGAATAATTTCTCTAAAGAGGTCATCCTTAGCGACTTGTCGTAACGTTTTTAAATGCTTGTAACGCTCTATATAACATTGGTAATAAGTCTATAGTGATATGCACAAACAAAAACGCAGTGAGGGGTCTGTACTCGCACGATTCCTATATTTGTGTATTTTCCCCAGACAGTCGGTAAAAGTACACGAGGAATGCACCCATTTCACATTTTCAGTGTCCGTCGTCTTATCCGCGGAAATACCAACGTAATCAGCAGATAGGGTTGCAACCACGATCATCCAACTTTTCACTGCTTATCCCCTTTCTCCTCTCAGACCACATGAATAATCTTTTGTCCACAGCAATCACCGCTCGCCTTGGCGCTTGAAATTCGCGGGCCCTTCTCCAGGTGGTGTTTGCATCATGTCACGTGGTGACGCTGTGCTCCAGACCGGGAGTGAATTTACGAGAGCAGTTAGCGACTGAAACTGGCAAGATGTCCCTGCTAGATGATAAAAGCCCGACGCCCTTCTCGGTGGTTTGCCTGGAGTGATTCCCGCTATTGGACTACCCTCAAGATCCCACCTAGAATCTCTCCAATGTACCTTACTGAAATTTAACGGCCATAAGCCATGGACCCTAAGTCCATTAAAGTTCCTTTGTTTTCTATAAGTAATAAACCTAATGATCATTAGCAAATTTTGTCATCCTCTGTCATTCTCTATCATTTACTTTTTGCAGCTCTACATATAATGAAGTTCTCCATTGTTCATCATGGTCAGCCATATTGCCTAAAATATGTTGGCAAATCTCACAACTAAATAAGTCTAATATGACGGTTTCTACTATGACAACCAATATTAATATGACACGACTCTAGGGCAGTTCTTCAAGCTATCGGCTCCTGCACTGTCCCCAAGTCAATGAGCAAGCAGTGTCCCCAAGTCAGTCCCCAAGTAGGTGCCAAATACTACAGGGTGGCTAATAAATACTGTAACACTCCAAAAAATAAGAGTTAATTTTAATCGTTTGGAAAAACAATTTATCTATCTATTTGTGTGATTGGCAACTTTTTGTAAACGCAGACGATTTTTGTTTAAAGTAAAACATGTAGAATATTTTTAAAGATGGAAGCCAAAAGGTTAATGGTTAAACAGCTTTTTGATCGCGGATTTTCTGCAGGTAAAATATTTAAGCAATTAAAATGCCTTGGTTTTAATAGGACGTTTTTATATAGGACTATAAATCGATTATTGGATACCAATAGCTGTAAAGATCGACCAAGGTCCGGTCGTCCACGCACTGTTCGTACAAAAGAACGTATCAAAAGAAATCGTGAAAAGATACGAAGAAATCCACAACGTTCTGCAAATAAAATGGCTGCGGAAGAGAACATCAGTCGCAGAACTATGCAACTTATCATAAATGAAGACCTGGGTTTTCGCCCTTATCGCAAAAGAAAAGTTCAAGGTTTGACTACTGCACAAATAGTAAAAAGGTTACAAAGATGTAAGAAATTGCTGAACCGGCACGGTAGCAGAAGTGTTGAAAAAATAATTTTCTCTGATGAGAAGCTGTTTTGTACAGAACAAAGTTATACTGCTAAAAATGATGTTGTATATTCAGCAACCTTCGAGGATATACCTGAAAATCTTCGAACTGTTAAACGATTTCAGAACAAGAATTCTGTTATGATTTCGGCTGCAGTGTCACACAATGGAAAACTGCCTCTGAAATTCATCGATAAAGGGGTAAAAATCAATGCTGAATATTACAAACAGGAAGTATTGGCTACACGTTTATTACCACATGCTAACAGATTGTATCCCAAAAAGAATTGGATATTTCAGCAAGATTCTGCACCGTCCCACCGATCCAAAACAACACAGGAATGGCTCCATGCCAATAGCCCGAAGTTTATCAAGCAAGAAGATTGGCCACCTTCTTCACCAGATCTAAATCCTTTAGACTATTGCATTTGGGGGATTTTAGAGTCTAAAGTAAATGCTAAGCAGCACAGAAGTTTGGACTCCCTCAAAGCTTCCATACGGAGTGAATGGGACAAATTACCTCATAAAATGATTCGTGCCGCAATAGGACAGTGGCGTAAGAGATTATCTTTAGTAATATATAAAGATGGCGGTCGATTCGAGTAAAATTATTTCATGGTAAACTTTCATGTATAATGTTCATAATATTGTTGTATTTTCCATTTTCTATTTCATCTGTGTGTAATTAAATGATTCGATATTTGTCACAGTATTTATTAGCCACCCTGTATTGAGCAAACTCCACAATAACGGTAGGGAGATTGTTCTTCAGTGGATACCAGACCACTCCGGAATCGCGGCAACATGCTGACCGACCCCCTGTTAAAAAAAGGTGCATCTCTACTACAAACTTCCAATACTGAGGTATCTTGCAACTCGCTAAAGTTGCTTGTGAGACTTTTCGGAACTCCCTCTCACAAGAACTGTTGCCGAGGAGTTCAAATAAGATACGGTGGAGCAAAATTGCTGAAGTCTCGGAATGGCCAAGGCAGAAATCAGTCGTCTTGATTCGACTAGTGACAGGCCATGATTGTCTATTGAAACATCTTTGCTATATAAATATCATTCTCAAGAACTCTTTTGCAAGAACTCTTTTGAAAGCTCTGTAATCAACGAGAGGACATGGACTTTACCTATATACTGTCTTGGCGCGCTCTACTTCCAGCTCCAGTGTGGGAGAGATATGGAATAGCTAAGATACTTTTGGGTTCAAGGACGTTTTATTTCGCTTTTTTGTTTGTTTCTTCTTGTTTTTCTTTATTTATATATATAGTCTTGTAACCCGCCATGGGAAATTATATATATATATATATATATATATATATATATATATATATATATATATATATATATGTGTGTGTGTGTGTGTGTGTGTGTGTGTGTGTGTGTGTGTGTGTGTGTGTGTAAGTAATATCCTTCTTTTCGTTTTCTGGTATCTAGTTTGGCACATACGCAGCCTAATCGCTTCATAGTAGCCATTTAATGCTTATTTCAATTATTTTGATCCTTCTTCTACGAGACATTTCATGTCGTTCCCTTTTCCTCCTGCTTCTGAAACATGAAAAAGGACTGTTTACTACACTTCTTTTATATAATGTTTCCACTCCTTGTCGCTTTCTTTCCAATAAGTTATGAATGATTGCTTTATCAGACCTTCACTATTAAGGATAAATTCTTTAATATCATTGCTTTATATCAGTGGTTATAAAGAGGTTATCCACGGAATGCCTTTCCCGAATATGTCCAGGTGCTCAGTGTAATTTCTCGTGATTTTTTTTAAAATTTATAACAATTTAACTTATTAGAAATTTAAATAATAATATTTAATTACCATATCATAATTTTGTTTTGTAATTAATTTATAACAAAAGACAATATCCGTAAGTATTATGCTAAAATCAAATGTAATGTAACTCTATTTTAGGTAAATATCTTCATTAATAATTGTTGAATTACGCCGTATTGTATACACGTAATTTGTAAAAGACATTTTTAAATGTTAGAATTGCTTAAAACAGAAACTTGCAATTAGAAAAGTTGAATCAGAAAAAGTGTCTATAATCTTTTTAGACCTGTGACGATATGACAGTTTCTCCCAGATCGCTGAACATAGATTAATTCAAGATACGGAATTTAGGATTTCAGATTATGTATTTAATTATATACCATATTTACATACTTCAATTACATGAAATTTTACTGTCATAACCGCCCTAAGGCTCCGGGGAGTTAAGATTCCACTGACTACGTGAAACGGCGCTAGGCCCGGGATTCAAAGTTCTCAAATAAAACGAAGCCTGGCCTAAGCCAACAGGTGGTCTGTCACCTTCCGAGAGCAGATCAACTCTGATCTCTGTCTTTCCCGCCAGTGTGCTGTAGCCGCCAGCGTGCGGACCCAAAAGTAGACTTCCGGTGCGGCACCCGGAAAGGTGATGCTAGATTGTCACCTGCCGCTGAGAAGGGCTTTAACGCAACGAACTTCTGTGCTTGGAAACTGTCCGTTGGAAAATGTTCGTTGGAGAATTTCCTATTCTTCACAGGCCCAACAGTCCGAACCAAATCGTAATATTTAGCATTTATTTACAAAACAAAGTAATTGATATTATTAGTATTTTTTTGGTTACTTGGAGCAACATTAACTTATTCTTCATTTGTTTCTTTGTGGGTTATTGCATAATGGTGAAAAATCAGTCTGTTTTAATAGATAATATGTTGAAAACTGCATGCCTTTTCCTTGTATTAATTCTAAGATTTTGCTGAATTACATGAACATGTATATTAGTGTTCCACACAAAATACTTATCTGTATATAATAGCGTTCCTCGTTTCTAGGAGGGTCAAGAAAAACTGCTCTTTATATTCACAATAAATTTTGCTTACGAAAGAATGCCCCTGTTGACACAAAAACGTAATTTCGTTAACACAAGTTTCATAAAGGTTGCAAAGAAAACATTCAAGAAATTCGTACAAATTTGAATTGAGTATTGTCTTTTTAGGTAACAAAAGAATGAAAAAAATATTAAAACTTTACATTCGGATTAACCGTTTCAGGGGCAACAACTTCCCCCGTTTGCCCTGTGAAGAATTTTTTCATGATTTTTTTAACCTTTTCCTTACGGGGTGGGATAGCATATATCCCAAGAATACGGACCCAAGAATATATGTGTGTGTATGTATATGTATATATATATATATATATATATATATATATATATATAATATATATATATATATATATATATATATATATATATACATACATATATATATATATATATATATATATATATATATATACATACATATATATATATATATGTATATATATATATATATGTATATATATATATATATATATATATATATATATATATATATATATATATATATACATACATATATATACATACATATATATACATATATATATATATATATATATATATATATATATATATATATATATATATATATATATATATATATATATATATGTATGTATATATATATATATATATATAACCCCCATAATGGCCGCTCTTACAAAGGGAGTATGAAATTTCCCGTTCTAAAGAGGGAATCGGGAAATTGGGCCCCGTAAGCTAAAGGTTAACCTAAAGAGTTAAACTTAAAGAGTCAAACCTAAAGAGTAACCTAAAATTTTCAAATTAAAGGTTACAAATTTTTTTTACTTCTTTAAACTGATAACAAAGGGTAGTACTAACCATTTTTCTCCTCATTTAACTGCAATACATTGAATGCAAGTGAAAAAAGACTAGATTTAGGCGTTTGCACTGTGCAAACGGCGCCCATCAAAGGGTTAGGGGAACAAAATATTTCTTACTCTATGCATCACACATACACCATCCCCCACCCAAGTCCTACTATGCTGCCTCATCGTGACAGGGGCGTTTCAGTGGACGGAATGGGTAATGCACTATGGGAGTTTCATTCCTGGTAGGGCCATCCTAGGCGTGAAGGCCATTGCGTTATGTCCCGCTAAAGCTAGCAAGCACATGGAGCTAATTCGGTCTTCTACCTTCGGGTGCTCTTGGTCCTTGGCCAACAGAAGCTGTACCCCTTACACTACGCTTATCTAGGCAGGATATTATTACCGATCCGCTGAACTGTTGTTACTGTTGAGCAGGATCCGCTGAACTGTTGAGCAGGATATTATTACCGCTTATCTAGGCAGGATATTATTACGCTATCTGATGGAACTGCTGAGGATTTATGGATTGAAGGACCTGATCTAGCGGTGCTAGATCAGGAGGAATTAGTAACAACAACACATACACCGTAACATATAACACAAATATGTACCAGACACAAACCCTTTGACTTATTTTCAAAAGACGAAAATATTTTTGAGTCTTTACACATCAAACTGCTAGATTACCGGAAAGAAAAAATGAATATTTTCTACATTCATTCTTCTCTGCTAATATTTTATTTCCTGTATTTCCAACACGGTGCAGGCTTAATCTCATTTTGTCTTATTTTTATTTCTTTACCACTTTTTCCGTATCACACTTATTTTCTTCTTGTATTTTTAAATATTAGTATTCTAGTGATTGCAGTAACAAGAAAATATCTACAAGTCCTATAAACGCAAAAAGTTTTTGCTTGTCGTAACAGAAACACCACACCTTTACTAAATTCATATATTTACTTGTATTTTTTTAAGTTTATACACAATCACAAATAATGAGATATTTACAAACAAATAATTATTTCTCTATGAACAGAAAATTGCTGAAATTTAAAAAAATTAAATTCACCTATGCATGAAGATAATATTATATATTTCTTAAACATTATGGAGGCAGTCCATTTTCGTATGACAACCTTAATTAAAAGAAATCCTTTCCTAGCTAAGAATAAATACTGCACTAGATTGCAGAAATACGTTTCTCCTTTCTTTATGCAATGACATTCTAAGACTGAGTATCTCAATCCGAAAGTGTCACATGCAGTGTTTTTCGTGTGCTCAGGATATGGTTCCCCTAAAATAAACAGACGTTGTAAACATACTCTAGAATATTTATATGTCAGAATATTTTAATATGAAAAATGTGTGTCTCTCTGCCTCTGGGTAAGAAAAATTAAATTTTACTGCGCGAAAAAATAGTCTTTAATAAGCAAGCTAAAAAATTACGGTAGTGCTTTATGTAATGCTAACGTATTTATATCTTCAAAAACTTAAAAATCTTGAGAAATCAAAAATATGTTATAACGAATATTATGTACGTGAAATAACCTTCATTCTTTGGAGTGAAACTATGTCATATACTTAGACATATTTTTCCTCTTGTACGTTATTGTTTTCTTGACGTTATACATTTATACATACACAACCACACCTACAACTAACCACCCACACACCCACATATATGTACGTATTGAATGTTTGGGGAGCAGGTTACATGCATTCCACATATTCAATTTTTCATATATACAGAGGCTGTTCACACATTTTTTTGACGATGTATATTGTATTCACAAAACTAAATTACATAAAATTCTTGTGTTTTAAATGTTCTATTTGATATCCCTTATTCTGAACTATCTTTCGACACCGCAATTTCCAGGATAATAATGCCTTTTGAAGTGTCAGAAGAGGTATTCTATCCCATTCCTCCTGAACAGCTTTCCAGAGTCCTGTAAGGGTTTTGGGATGACGTTTGGATAATGCAGATTTTAAAAGCCCGAAAGCACAAAAATCCATAGGTGATATATCGGGAGATTTAGCAGGGATATCAGTAAAGGTTATGGCCTTGATACCAGCTTTTTGTTCCATTTCTTTTAGGAAATTTACACTGGATTTTGATGTGTGACTGCTAGCTTTGTCCTGATGGAGTCTCACAGATTGGTGGCACTGTGGGTAAAACGATGGTATTTCATTCAGAAAAATTGACGATAAAATATGTTCCTGATAGTATTTGGAGTTAATCTTGACATTTTTTTCCACTCTCTTTATTTTTAACTTGCCATTATAAGAAAAACCAGCAACAATCATGAATCCCTTAGAAAAACTTTCTTTCGATTCTTTGAACCATGTACTTAAAAACGCCATTTGTTAAAAAAACGCCATTTTGAATAAAAACAAAACTTTCAAGCCGCAGACTATAATTTTGACTTTTAAAAACATAGTACAATTGCAATTATTTCTTTTGCAGCAAACTAATTTTTATTACCGCTTACCAAAATCGTCTAAAAAATGTGCTAACAGCCTCTGTATGTATGTAATATATGTCCAAACCGAATATGTATGATTTCTCACACACATGAATATGCCTTACACATATAAAGTTTCAGTGGCAGTATTTTTTAATGTATATAAGTAACTTTCTTTAGAATTTAAAAGGAAATTACTTTCTCGAAAATTCAATACATGCAAAATATTTGAAAATATTTTGACATTCTCTAAGATCAAGATTTCTTTAAAAAGATTTACGGTTGACATATTTTGTTATGTTGGATACAGTATTCAAAACATAAAAATAAACATTTCATATTTCACAAATAAAATAATTTTGCGGTTCAAGAGGCAGAGAGAGTAACACTTTGCTTACTTGTTGGAAGTTGATTTTCTCTTGTTGACAGAGATGGATAAAATGGCGAAAAGTTTTCATAATGTGCACACGTGCAGAAAGAAGCTTGATTATTTTCTGTTGCGATGTTATAAATATAACAGTTGCGGTATTCTACTTTCTATTCCTTAAGTAATGAATAATTATTGATGAAAAATAATTTATTCTTTTATACGCGTAACAACATACTTCAGTTTATTGCAAGACAAAAGATCAGAACAAATACATTAGAGATCAGAATTAGAGATCAGAACAAATACATTAGCTGATACGACAGTGTTTTCACATCACATCCTTTTAAAACGATAATGGAAACTTCGAATTTGAATTAAATATATTTTAAGAGGAATGGAATAAAACATTTCCAACGCTGTATGCTTCAATGGACTTTTGTCCTACAAACATTGTTTATTGATTTTCTTAAAGTAATGATAATATGTTAAATGATAATACCAAGTTTGCAACAATATTTATAGATACGCATTTCTTCCAGTTCCAATCTGTAGTGTGTCTATTCGGGCGCTTCTAGACAAAAATAAAACTTTTAGATTTTTGTCAGACATGGTACACGTAGGTAAAAGTTCGATAAAAGAGGTTTTTTCATAACAAATAATAAATATTTGAAACAGATATCGTAGGGGAAACACGTCTATGATACGAATCAAATTAAGAGTGAAATTATCTAATATGTGATTAATGTTTTGACAAGAAGATATTTTTTTCAATTACTCTTTAACATGTTCAGTCTCTATGCTCAGTTTTAAAATCAGAGGATCATATTTTGTAACATAGAATTTTAAAAATTAGTTAAAGTACTGATAATATGTCGTTGCGTTGAGTCTTTGAGTTCTTCAAAATTTGCCGTAAGTTCTCGACAAACAGTTCTCTCTAGGTTGAAATAAAACCAAAAATATATTTTAGTAAAATTTGTTGAGCTTGGAACCAACTCATCAGCAAAGCACCTTATTATTTTATTATTCGGAAGTGCTCTCTTATAACCTTTTTGCACGCTTTTCAATATGAGAAGGCCCCCAAAAATTTGTCTGTTAATTGGGAGCCTCCACTTAAAAGCCCACAATGTGAGTCAATGCTGTGAGTCTAAACCCGTACTTCAAAAGATATTTATATTGTTATAGTGGAGGATATATTGATTTAAAAATAGTTTTTTATCAGTTATCATGTACTAAGCCCGTTACAGGGTTGTATCCATTCTTTCTCATAAAACACTTTTCTAAATATTGAAAAGGCTGTAAGAGTGATATACGGTTAATGAAGAATAACTTTGTTACGAAAAATCCATAGTCACTCGTGTTAAATATATATTAACCTCTTGAAACTGAAATGCAAATAATAACCCTCAGTTCCAATACACATTGCTAATCAATGATTAACGAAGTATTGTAGGAATAGTAATTTTTGGCATGTTCTTAGATGATGCAGTTGTTCTCTTGAATAATTTTGCTTTAAGGGGACAAAGGACTTTGAAACTAGAATTTTTTAATATTCAATTTTAACTCTATATACGAAATGAGAATAATTCTTCTTCTTTTTTACTACATTGAAAACCCTTAGAATTCAAAATAAGAAATTTTTTGCGGAATAATGACTGTTTTTCAAAATTTTTCAAAATTGCTAAGGTTATTCAAAATGCTCTGAGCGCATTCTATATTAATTAAAGTCTTTAGCTTTTTTATTATAAGTTTACAATATGTATACAAATAGAAATGTGCATTTAATTTTTTTTGTAGGAATCTAAAGTCTTAAATAAATTTTTTCTATTCTGCCTGTTATTTTTTTATGTTTTTTTCATGTTTTTACCTTATTTTATGGTCTCTGAATTTGAAAAATATTTGTGATTTCAAAGAATTATGCACAGCTTTGTGACACACACTTGAATTAACAATTCTGAGAAATTTGGAAGATATCAGAAGAAAATGAATACGCATGGCGCCTTTTGAAAAATTCTAGCATTTTTGAAGAATTTTTCGATAAACAGGTCTAATTCCTCCACAAAATACTTATTTGTGAATTCTAAGTATCTTCAATGTAGTAGGAAAGAATATCAATTATATTCATGAGGTATATAGAGTAAAATATTGAAAATTAA
This sequence comes from Dolomedes plantarius, assembly GCA_907164885.2. Lineage (NCBI taxonomy): Eukaryota > Metazoa > Arthropoda > Arachnida > Araneae > Dolomedidae > Dolomedes > Dolomedes plantarius. Next base: position 191,684,479 of record OU015495.1, read on the forward strand.
AGAACAACGATATTGAAGATTGTAATAACATAGGGTCGTGACCTGTTGTTATTAACTACGGCTGAAATCGTATCTCGTACACTGGTTGTAAGTTCGCCAATAGGGCGGTAATTTATTAATTAAATAGATGGGCACAACTCTCAAGAATGATACTGAATATACATATATACACTTTATTTATACATATCTATATACATTCAAACTTGTAACACTGAGCATAACGCTGAAACATTAGTAATGCTAGGAATTTACATATATATATACACAGTCTTATCCGATCACTATATTTTAAATCATACGATGTCGCCGGCCCTGGCGGTTTAGAGGCGATTATGTAAAGAGGCGGTATGTGAATTAATATTATACAAAATGCTCACCCATTTGTCGCAGCCGTCTACACCGAATTCACCGATATCGCTGGGCCACAGTAGTACACAAAGTTCACACAGTGTTCACAGAGTTCGCTGATACGGTTTGTTCAATGTAGCGTCGCGGTGTATCACCGTCCTATTAATCCAGTTCACTCTATTGGGACTGAAGAGTTCGGGGTCCTTTTATGTCGAAGATCACTTATGAAGACTCCTCGGATGTTGCTCACCGCAGGTACCTTTTCTTACACTATGCGGGTCGGTCAGCACTGGTGGGCGGTCAATGTTGCTCAGCATAGGTACCTTCTCTTCCGATATGCGGGTCGATCAGCACTGATGGGTCGTCGTCTGGGTGTCCAACTCGCTAAGCGACGGTGCGTATCTCTCTGGTATCGGCTTAAACTTAATGGTAGTGTCGTCTCTTCTCCCTCGGCACTACGTAGACATCTATGTGCAATCGCTACTTCTGCAGCTTCTCGTCGCTGATTATTCTATTTCGCGTCCGGAGCTAACGCTGTTCAATCCATACGTATTATGTAGTTGCGTAGGACCGGCGTCTTTCTTCTAATAGTATACAGTGGGTCTCTTCTCAGCCCTGTGGCAGCTTATTTTTTGTTGAGTTTCGTAAGTTAGGGCTCTCGTCGGCCCGTTGGAAGCTTACTGTTTTATCATCTTTTTTTTTAATGGCGCTCTCTTTTCAAATGTCTCATTATCTTGTATATATTCTTCTCCATCCTCGCCTCATTGGTTCTCGCTTCCTCGGTCCCTATTCGCTCGCCACTCCCTCGTTTATAGAGGGGGCGGATGATATTAGCTCTCATAGGTTATTCTTGCCTCTTGCCTTTCGCAATTACATAAGTTCTGGCGCCGATTGTGTCTGGTAAAACTTCCCATCAGACGGCCCCACCTGCTCGACCTCCGACCTCAGATATACGGCCGTTGACAACTTAATTTCTACGTTTTTTATGGTACCGTAAATCTGGCGTTATAAAAATGTCGGGACTGTAAATTTGCTTGTCCACGCAAGCTGGGTGGCCCCGTAACAATTTAGGTTTCTGTTGTTTTCACATTCCGACTCTTTACAAAGATCCCTTGTTCCCTTAAGAAACCACCTTTTTTTCTTTTGTTCATCCAACACAAGTTCAGTTAGAGAACAGCCTCACATGGCTTTAATCTTTGACCCACTCTAAAAGCATCTGATTTGTGTTTTCCTTCGTACGAAACGTATCCAGAATAAAGAATCCATTACTTATTTACACGTTGATGTGTAAAATTATATTGTAATTATTTGATTAGGAAAATAAAAGTTGCAAGTTTTTCTTCCCATTAAATAAAGTGTTTTAAGGTGAGAAAATTAAACAAGGAATAAATTGAATATTTAAAAACCAATTTCTTTAATTTGCCTACTGTGTGTCACTTAGACATATTCCTGTTTTAAATTTGCGTTTATGGATGTAATTAAAATGCATAATGAACTAAATAATTACAAGATAAAAAGAACTTTTTATATACCATGTTTTTAAATTTTCTGTTGAATCATATAAACTTGACAATTCTATGTATTAATAAATACTTTTTAAAAAATTTTTTGATGAATTATCCCATCAACTTGAAAGAAAATGAAGTTAATTGGAAGTTAACTTGCGTTTAACTTTACGTTTCCGTCCTGACCGATAGATGGCTGCACCAGTCTTCAAAACAAAATTAACTGAAAATAACTGAAAATGAATTCAATTCCGCTTAAAGATGGCTAAAAGTATCAAAACTGTAATAGCTTATTATAGCTCTTATGTTTTTTGATATTCAAGTCAATTGCTCTACTTAATCTGAGCTCAAAAAGTTGTGACCATTCCAGTCAAGGTTAACAGTAGTAAATGAAGAATCAATGCAAAAAAGGTTAGCGTCCCCCAACAGTCGGCAAGTCGAACTGAAGGGGGGGGGGGCTTAAGCATAAAAAAAGAAGCAGCTACCTATCCGAAAATGTAGCTCTATCTATAAATCTGTCTGAGTAATCTCTTTTCATTCTGGACAAGGCGCACACAGGCTAGGGTTGTATTAGCTTCATTTAAACAAAAATATCGCCAACTACGGAGACTGTCTGCGGTCCACGGAGAGTAGCATCGGACTTCATCGGTAAACCGCTGTAAAGAACAAACCTTCGTAACAAGAAAAACGGCGATTAATCGCCAAAAAAAATAGCCAAGTAGGAGCAAAAAGAGTGGGACGGCCGCTGATTGGACTTAGCCAAGAGTGACGTGAAGCGGCGCCAAAACAAACAAGAAAGCGAGTTAATAAAAACATGGGAAATATAGCCTCATGCCTTTTGCACGTTTTTTCAAGATTTTTCCCATATTATTTTTGAATTTTTCCGAAACATTTCTATAGCAATTAGTGAATGTCTCATAGCCTAAGCATAGTAGCAATTTTTAGATTTCACTTGGGGTTTCGCAAGTGATAGTTAATGGAGTCCTTTTCGGTATAGTAATTCAATCAGAAGTATTGATTTATTTCTATACTTCAAAGCGTTGCATGAGTTAGGTTAAAAAACTTTCAACGTTTTCCTTGCGTTTTCTGAATATATAAACTGATCTGATATATTTGAACACAGTAGATATCTATGTGTGCATTCGATGACCTCAGAAATCTCTCCCCATCTGCTTTACATTTTTAACATGCAACCTTCATATTCAGGCAAATTTTCACTCGCATTTAATGTATTGAAACAAACTTCAATGTTTATTTATCGCGCACATCAAACATTTAAATATATTGCGTAAAGAAATTATTTGAAAATGATGGCGAGCTTTTCTAAAAAAAAAACAATGAGCTCCTTTTTTTATTGTGAAAATGGCTCTATGAAAAAGAGTCAGATTAGCCTGGAATAAGTAGATTAAGTACCGATAAGAACAGACAAGTGATGTATCCCTGGAGAGTTCTACTTTGAATAATAAACCGGTTTCTTTTCACCACACAGAGAAGAATTCATTGATACTTCAAAGTACAATAAAAATGCAACAATTGTTCTTCAGACGCATTTTTCTAAATGACTAGCCGCTGCGCGACCAGCATGGTCGCTTTTAGTTTTATATTTTCTTTTGCAAAACAACGCAACTGAAGTAACATATTTAAGCAATGTTACCATTACCTGTTATCACAAATATATGTTGTAAGGGGTATTCTCTATAACGCTGATTCTAGAACACCGTCATAAAAAAATGTGAATTCCCATTACCCCAGAAAAGAGTTAAAGATAAGATTGAGAAACCCAACATCAATGATTTTAAAAATTACATCCCTCTTTGTATGTACTATTTTTCAAAATTAAGATATCTACACTTTATCATTACAACAAATAAGAAATTGTAGGGGAAAATTTAAAAATATAGTGTTGATTACATCACTCTCTGTATGTATTACTGTTCACAATTCAGATATCTACACTTAATCATATCAAATAATAAACTGTTGAGAAAATTTCTTCACTTATAAAATGGATTAAAAATTCAGCAAGTACTGAAAAAAGTGTAGAAAATTAAATATTACTGGTTGTTTATTGCTATGCCGGCGACGGTTAAGCCTAACCTCGCGATTATTTATGTTCTCTTTCACGCCTCTCTCTCTTAATGAATTATTTCTTCGCTTTCATTCTTGAGACTGTTCCCAATTTTCACTCGATCGTGCTGCTCGCTTTCGAACATTCCTGATTTCAGTGCTTAAATCCATGTTGACACGCGGTTGCAAATTGCGGACGGCCGCTAATGTTTACATCTGGTAGTGGCAGCCGTTGCCATTCGGAGTGTAGAAATATCGTCGATTTTTGTGCCGCATACCTACGCGTTTTATATATATATAGATAGTCGATTGTGGTAACACACGTACTGCTAAAACGTTGTGCTTCAAATTGTAAGAGTTTCTATACAGCAATGGAATCTGTATAAACTGCCTAAGCATAAAAGGTTCTACTTTGTCATGTTTAAAGATCTTAAATTCTTGTATATAAAACTTTTCAAACATTTTTCCTCAAAAATTTAGCTGTAAATTTCTTTTTCAAGCCCTTAAATCTTTGAATTAATCGTTCATTCTTTGAATTAATCGGACATTGAGTTAGTAGGTCTGTACATTTTTCTCTGAGAAATACAGGGTGTTTCAAAAAGAATCATCTGATTTAAAAAAATCATAACTATTAATCTTTTAATCCGTTTAGATCGAATAAAGAAGGAAATCTCGAGTTTCATGCAGTTGCCGACAAGTAGCGCTAATGCTCTTTCTTCTCCCGCCACGTCAGTGTTTGTAAAGATGGCGACTGCACAACAGAAATCAAAGAATCATCTGATTTTAAAAAAGTCATAACTATTCATCTTTTAATCCGTTTAGATAGAATAATGTATTGGCAGAAAGAGGAAAATCTCGAGTTTTATGCAGTTGCCGACATGTAGCGCTAATGCTCTTTCTTCTCCCGCCACGTCAGTGTTTGTAAAGATGGCGACTGCACAACAGAAATCAAAGAATCATCTGACTTTAAAAAAGTCATAACTATTCATCTTTTAATCCGTTTAGATCGAATAATGTATTGGCAGAAAGAGGGAAATCTCGAGTTTCATGCAGTTGCCGACAAGTAGCGCTGATGCTCTTTCTTCTCCCGCCACGTCAGTGTTTGTAAAGAGGGCGACTGCACAACAGAAATCAAAGAATAATTTGATTTTAAAAAAGTCATAACTATTCATCTTTTAATCCGTTTAGATCGAATAATGTATTGGCAGAAAGAGGAAAATCTCGAGTTTCATGCAGTTGCCGACAAGTAGCGCTAATGCTCTTTCTTCTCCCGCCACGTCAGTGTTTGTAAAGATGGCGACTGCACAACAGAAATCAAAGAATCATCTGATTTTAAAAAAGTCATAACTATTCATCTTTTAATCCGTTTAGATAGAATAATGTATTGGCAGAAAGAGGAAAATCTCGAGTTTTATGCAGTTGCCGACATGTAGCGCTAATGCTCTTTCTTCTCCCGCCACGTCAGTGTTTGTAAAGATGGCGACTGCACAACAGAAATCAAAGAATCATCTGACTTTAAAAAAGTCATAACTATTCATCTTTTAATCCGTTTAGATCGAATAATGTATTGGCAGAAAGAGGGAAATCTCGAGTTTCATGCAGTTGCCGACAAGTAGCGCTGATGCTCTTTCTTCTCCCGCCACGTCAGTGTTTGTAAAGAGGGCGACTGCACAACAGAAATCAAAGAATAATTTGATTTTAAAAAAGTCATAACTATTCATCTTTTAATCCGTTTAGATCGAATAATGTATTGGCAGAAAGAGGAAAATCTCGAGTTTCATGCAGTTGCCGACAAGTAGCGCTAATGCTCTTTCTTCTCCCGCCACGTCAGTGTTTGTAAAGATGGCGACTGCACAACAGAAATCAAAGAATCATCTGATTTTAAAAAAGTCATAACTATTCATCTCTTAATCCGTTTAGATCGAATAATGTATTGGCAGAAAGAGGGAAATCTCGAGTTTCATGCAGTTGCCGACAAGTAGCGCTAATGCACTTTCTTCTCCCGCCACGTCAGTGTTTGTAAAGATGGCGACTGCACAACAGAAATCAAAGAATCATCTGATTTAAAAGAAAGTCATAACTATTCATCTTTCAATCCGTTTAGATCCAATAATGTATTGGCAGAAAGAGGGAAATCTCGAGTTTCATGCAGTTACTGACAGGTAGCGCTAATGCTCTTTCTTCTCTTGCCACGTCAGTGTTTGTAAAGATGGCGACTGCACAACAAAAATCAAAGAATCATCTGATTAAAAAAAAAATCCTAACTATTAATATTTTAATCCGTTTAGATTGAATAATGTATCGGCAGAAAGAGGGAAATCTCTAGTTTCACGGGGTTGCCGACAAGTAGCGCTAACGCTCTTTCTCCGCCCGCCACCTTTAGTGTTTGTAAAGATGGCGACTGCACAACAGAAATCATTTTGTGTTCTACGCTTTGCAAAGTGTGAGTCCGTAACAACAGTTCAGCGTGATTTTCGTCGAGAAAACCCTCGTAGACTAAAGTTCCTACTTTTTAGATCATTAGGCGATGGTATTTAACAATTGCAAGACACGGATAGTCTGTGTACGAATAACAGCCGTGGAAGCAGTGTATGTATATATATTCGCAAAAGTTTGGGACGAATTTGGCTACCGTATAGAAATATGTCATGCATCCAAAGGTGGGAATATTGAGAACTTTTAATTTGGTTTGTAAAAACACTTTATGATTAGCCATGTAATATAAAATTAATTTTAAGTTTCTGTGTTCAATATTTTTCATAATATACTCATTTCATATCGGGTAATTCTTTTTCAAACACCCCCTACAATAGTCACTCTAGTATAGGTGTCCAAGCTCAGAGAAAATATCAACAAGTTTTAATTTTTAGATTGCTGATTTATAACGCGGGTGTGTGAAAATATGAACGACCGTATATATGACGTATACTACATATTCACCTAGCGGGATATTTAATTATGGTTCCTAAATATATCTCCTATTTCCCACATCCAACTTGTACGAAGTTTGACACACAGATCTGTCAAATAGTTTTCCAATCAGTTATAATCTTTTTTTCTTCTGTTGGCAATCTGATCAAAATAGATTTTTTGAAAATAGCATTTAGAAAATAATACCTAAATATACCTTTATCTTAAAAGTAAAGTTAGCTTCCTAAAAACTAAAGACTTGTGTCCGTTACTTTTTTTTTACTTTTTTAATTAATGAATAAGTGTAATAACCCAGCTGTAGTTATTAGGCTGTGAACGTATGGCTATTAATTAATGTCGCGTTGCGACCAAAGCTGTTTCAGCACACACTAAGGAAAGGGTTACAACTCTCAGGAACGACACACATATTACATATATACAATTTTATTTACACACATGTATTTACAGATTCATTACACAGCATCATGCTAAATTCTCAACTTTATCCTAAATACAGAATAAGCCAATATTATATATTCAATTATAATTATAAACATGTCATTTTCACAAATTAGGCACTGCCGACCCTTGTGGGTTAAGTGGCGATTATGTAAAAAGCAAGGGATGTGAAATAGATATAGTTAACTAAATGCTCACCCGCGGGTTGCCGGCACTGTCGCTTAATCTCGTTACACCACTAGCACACACAAAGTTCGTGTAATGTTTGGTAGTCCTTGTGCACTAGGTTAGTCAGAATAGTTCGATGTTGGCATTTAAAGTTCGTTGCTCACCCGTGGATTGCTGGAACTGTCGCTTAATCCCGTTACATCACTAGCACACACAAAGTGTAATGTTTGATAGTCCCTGTGCACTAGGTTCGTCAGGAGAGTTCAATGTTGATCTCGTTCATATGGATGCGATGGTTCTCTAAGGTTGCTCCGCGGGTCAGGCAGCACTGGGCGTCAGTTATCGACGCATACCTCATCTCACCTCGCAACTAATTTCGCTCCGGTAGGCTCTGCGCGTTAGTCACCTTATTTCAGATTTCCTTCATAGTCTCACCGTTGTTATATTGTTAACGTTATATTTCTTTACGGACATTTTTTGAGTCATCAATTGGCGTTGCCTCGGGATTCTCCTCGTTCTCCAGCAGCTTAATTCGTTTTACTCCTTCCTTCTTTCGTATGGAACTCACTTTGGTATTCAATATTATATTATGAGTAATTTCGTCAGACCTGTAGCAGCTTTAGTTATTTCTCTTTCATTTTTCTTAGTCATGGGGCTCCCTCCAACATGCTTTACCCCGTTTATATATTTCTTTTCTTTTTTTCTATTGGTTCGTGCCTTCTTGGCATCCTATTCGCTCGCCCCGCCTCTTGATTGTGCTGGGGGGCTGAGCCACCTTCTTCATAGGTTGGTTCATATTTTATGTTTTGCATTTTAATTATGTTGGACGCCTCTCCTCGTCTGGGAAATTTCTCAACTCCCCATGCACCTGTTTCCTAATCTTTGATCTTCGATTTATGGCTGCTGTCCTCTTACTTTTTTTATGACTTTAATGCCCGTGTTGTTGCACACTGCCGACGCCGTGCTCACAGGCGCTCTGAAGCGTCATAAATCCTGCTCACAATATCGGCTGTGTGGTCCTACCAATTTAGATTGCCGCGTATTCACATCCCGCTTATTACAATAAGCAAAATAGTTTTAGTTCCAGCGAGATAAAAACACAAGTCTCTTCGTGTGCTAGAAATCTATTCCTTAGTTTTTCCAGGGCAAAAACTCCTCTCATTTACTCCTGGATGATTAACTTAACTCTAGGACGTTAGAACCTAAATGTGAAAGCATTAACTATTCTAATTTTTACCATAATTATATTTTTACGAGAATATAGTTATTATAAATGAATTTCTTATTTCCTTATAATCTCAAAACAGCGATCTAATAAAACAGCTGTACAATGTGGAAAGAGGATGACATTTATTAATAAAATGATTTACGGTTATTTCATAATGGAAAATTGTCGCCTGAAACAGATGTCTCCGATTTGTGCTGTCTCATTTTCATTAAAACATGTTTTATTAATGATAGTCGAATACTAATCGGCGTCTCGGAATTTTTCGGAAATCCACGGGCAGGAAAGTGATATTGAATAAATTATATCATCAAGTTTTACTATTAAACCTGAACTTAATGCAATTTTGAAAATTCAAATCTGCAAGACTGATTTTTAAAAAAAATGCTTTACTTAATATTTGATTTTGTTTTTATAAATTTAAAATAAACATATGTTTAGAATTATTTTTGTATATTTAAATTGTTTATGTAAATATTATTTCTAAATAATACGAATAAAAATGGTACTGAAAGAAATTTATCGTTTTTGTGTTTACTATTGACAGCTGAACTAGTAGGACTCTTACGAATAATAAATAATATTCCTATTTTACGATTAATGGCTCTTCTATCTTCCTTTGTTTTAGAAACCATTCTAAGATTTTTTTAAATCTAAACTTGATTGAAGTGCTCATTCGAGAAATTTATTCACACTCTTAGAAATGCTGATTAAAATTTTTCACGGTAGGCAAGAATTTGGCATGCGTCTGACAACTACCTTTCATCCTTGTTATGAAACATCTTTTCCCGATTGTTTCTTGGTCGATGAAACATCTTGCCCGATTGTTTCTTGGCTCAAAGTAATTGGCATTTATTACTTTGAGTTTACTTGAGGAATATTTAAGAGACTGGAGGAACTTCTTAAAGGCCATAGACGGAAAAAAAGTATCTCTCTTGTCCGCACTTGTCGACTTTCCATTTCTTTACTTTCATTAATTTTTGAAAAATGACATCATTACTTTTCAAAAGTTTCATAATCTTCATTTTTGGACCTTTAATATACTTCAAAATCACTACTGGGGTCATTCCCATTATCTGCCATTAATACCAGTTTTTAGCAATGTAATCGCAGATGACATCATCTGATCTTAGTTCTTTCCCTTCTCTCTGATTTGTTCAAAGATTTCTGTTGGATGACTTATAAAAACCCTACACTGCATAGTGATGCATATGTGAATCAATTAATTTTTCACCCTATAATAAATCTACGAAAAACGATTTTTCATTTGTTGCATACTGGTTCTTTTATGAATCAATCATTTTATCCATTTCATTCTGATTTTCAAAATTATTTTTTTTATATTTTTTTAATATTGTCTAGGCCCAGATATGCTTGTGGAAAAATATAGTTGTAAAAGAAAATTCCATGCATTGTAGGGTTTTAAAAGTTACTATTGGCTCTTTCTGGGGTACTGTATAAGTTTACAAATACATGTGATGTTCTTTTATCCAGTCGGTCCGTGTCTATCTGTGTTGTAGCTTGTATGTGTTTCACCTACTGTAAATAAATGTATACTTTTCCCGCTCCACGGAACACTTTAACTTAAAGTAGTTGCCTTTGTTATTCTAACACCAATGAACTGTCATTCCTGTTGAAGAATGTGTAAGGTATACACAAGATTCGATTCACAAGAATCGAACTTTTGAGTGAATGAATTAAAGAAGCTGCTTGAGATATGCTAATTTCGGCATACGCGCTTAGTATAAATACCATGCAGCGTCATTAATAAAGAGGGTTGAGGTTGAAGGAAGGTTGTTGTTAAGGTTGATAGATAAGCGAGAGGGAGCTATCGGGTAAGTAGCTCCAGGTGTTATCCTGCGCTAGTGCTTAGGAGGCCCAAAGTTTACGTGGCAGTACTGCTGGTTTGACTCTCTGCTGGTTTGTGAGTATTGGCAATGTGTATTTCTATTGAATGTTAATATATATATTCCGTACAAGTAGTACGTATGCTTATTGCTGTAAAAGCAAATTCTATATGTGCAACGAATTCAATAAACATTGTTTCATGTATAAACTGTATTTGTATCAAATTCATTTAGAGTGCCACTTCAAATTATATACACCCAAATCTGGGTAGAAGTGAGCTATTTTCTCTATAAATGCTACCAAACCAATACACAGAATCCCGCGTTCCCGAAAATCCTGTGATTAAATCCTCCCAAGAATTCTAAATTCCTTAAAAAAACTATAATAGCATCAAGAAGTAGAGCACTCACCAAAATCTCTAACAACGGTAATTACTTCGACAACTTTTAACGACGGCTATAATGACTGTAATTCATACGATTTACGGACTGAAGATAAAATAAAGGAAAATATATTGCAATGTAAGGTGAAAAAAAATATCAAGAATTTATGTTTTATTTGAGGTAGCTTCCTCTACTCTTGTCTAATTACGAATTAGTGATACACTTTCTAATTTCACGGAGAAATTGTTACTATTCATCTTGCATTTCCTCAATTAAAAAGACAATAAATCTAACGCAAAATGAACGATCCTCAATTTGACAAGAAGTAAATACACATAATTTAAAACATTCATTGTTTTTCTATCAGTATTATACATTGTCGTATTGCTCGTCCAAAGTTATCTTATCGGGCGTGAATTAGTTGGGTAGTACATTAATTTATTTATACAGGGGTAGTTGGGTGCGTTGTGTTTTAAAATTATTTTGTTAATAACCCGTAGTTCAGGACGTAATTAGCAATTGACGAACAAGTGAACTAAAATATTGAAGAACAAATAAAACAGAGTAGATTTAAATTTAACTTAAACTTAAATTTATTTACAAATTATTATACATTGTTTGTACATATTATTTTAATCATACCTTTTATAGGCACACTTATCCATATACCAAAATTAGTTTATCATTATATACAATATTAACATTCAGAATTTACTTGACGAGGAAAATAGGGAACGCACGACAAATAACCAAAACTCAAAATACTTATTCAACTCTAACTCGTATATAAATTACTCCTACTTTGACCGTAAACAACCTTATTAAGAAAAAAACCAAAACAAAAAGGGGACTGATCTAAACAATAAAATTGTACCACTCATTCAGTTCCGTTGATATTTAGCAGATTGTTGACTCCGCTGACTCGTCTAGCCGGGGTCCGTCGGATCCTTCCGTACATAGGCAGGGCGCACACACACCTCTTGATTCTACGTCTCGATTCTACGTTGTGACCGCTACACCACTCGCTCCACTATTATTTTATATGCAGGGGAATTTCTATTTTATCAGTAAATATGTGTGGGGAACCGCAGCTCGACCCGACACGCCAGGAGTCTGAGACTCGAGAGAGAGATCTCAGAGCCTTCTTTTTTTTTAACTCCCAAATTTTTACATTTCAAACTCCTTTCTTCTTTCGTGTCTCCTCCTCCTCAAAATATCTCATCCATTCAAGATTCAGCAAAAAACTCATTCCCTTGCTCACTTCAAACTTTATTTAATTGGCCGCCCCTGCTAACCAGCACACGCCCCCACGGGAAGCACGCTTGCATCAACCTCGCACGACGCCCTTGGTTCTAACATGCCGCCGTTGTAAATCCAAAAACACCGTCCATTGTCGTGTAGTGTCAAACCCTGGCGACGTCTTCTCTTAATCTTGTCTGGCGATCAACCTAACAAGTTGACCACCGCCGCAGGACTATTCACTACCTTACGTCACACATGACCGCTCCGCTCTGTAATTATCGTCCCACTCAACCGGCATTCCCAATTTTATCAAATCAATGTAATGATGAAAGCCTTCGATCGACTTCACTTCTTAATATTTTTATGAAATTTTCATATATTCGAAGGCGCTTCATTACATACATCATTCATCACTATAATCTTTACATTAACAGTAAGCGTAAATAATTTTTATTTAAGATATTTTTGACACATACAAAATCAGCTTCAGAAAAAAATATATTTTCTTGCTTAAAATACAAAATACCTTAAGGAGGATATTTGCATTTTAAGGGTTTATCCCGCTTCGCTTTTCAGGAAACGCAAATAAACGACATTGTAAAATATACATCTTTATTACTTTCAATTTTTAAAAATTGTGTATCTATGAAAATGTTTATATTCAAACTTATAAAAATATAAGTTTTTCAGTTTTATGGTTCATCATTTTGTACATAAACCACAAAACTTGGAATTTTTAAGTCTTTCAAATAATGAACTTTGTTTTCTTGAAAATACAAGTGTATCATAAAACAGTTACTTTTTACGCTGCGTTTTTCAAATTTATGTTCAGTAATTATCGTAAATTTTAAATAACTTACTAAACAAAGTGTTGTATTTACGAACTGAAACCATGTTCTGTAGAACAGAAAATTGTGTTCCTTGCTGTTAAACATATATATATATATATATATATATATATATATATATATATATATATATATATATATATATATATATATATATATATATATATATATATATATATATCTATATATATATATATTCAGAAGGTCGTTGACACTTTATGGAAACGATTTCGCAATTTATTCATATTGGTTGCATTTTGAGATAAAAATTTGACAACTTCGGAATAATCGTCTGCTACTGTTTTTGTGTCGATTGGAATGTAAAATAAAACATTTATTTTAGAAATGGCTCGTAAAATTCACTTGAAGATGGCTTGAAGGTTACGTAACTGCGCTTTCCGAGAAAAAATATTCGTATCAACAAATTATAAAAGGTGTAAAAGTCACAGTTATGGTATTTTTAAAAAAAGTATTTATAAGATATTAAATTTGAAAGGAAAAGACACCTAACTGAAAGTAAAAATGAAAACTTGTATGCGAAACCTCATCCTAAGACTGTTCGAACGCAAGTAAATATCAAGAAAATGAAGTCCCTCATCCTAAAAGAAATTCCGCCAACTCTAAGATCCATTGCATCGAAACTATAGGAATGTCTTCTGCCACTGTAAGTAAAATCATTCGTAAAGATTTGAAGTTAAAAAAGATGTTTAAGCCTAAAGTTCATCTGCTTTGGCCAAATCATACTGCTGAAAGAAAAACAGAATTGTAGAAAATTATATGAAAATCACCTAGCTGATGAAAAATGGAAATTTGTGGCAACACTCGATGAGGCATGGGTGTATTTAAGTGAATGTAATAAAAAAAAATTTTCTATTGCAAAACTGACGGGAATCACTGTATGAAATGGCTTGGTCTGGCAAAGGGATTCATGATAAATGCACAATTTTGTCACAACGGCAGATTAAAAATCAAAAAAGTCTCAAGTAAAGCCAAAATTAATTCTCTTTACTATCAGAAGAATATTTTCGAACCAATTTTTTAAGAAGAAATGCCAGCCTTTTATGGAAAGGACATTGATAAAGTTGAGCTTCATATGGACAAAGCCTCTAGTCACACGTCTGAATCAACAGCTGCTTATTTAACAAAGGAAGAATCGGGAACAGGAATAACGTGTATCCCATTTCATGAAATACCTGTTACAGACTGCATGTGCTGTGCTATGGTTCGTGATGTGACTGAGCGATCCGTCACTGCCATGCGCGCAATTTGCCTGTCATCACGTGAAGTGGTGCGCTGAGGTGGATGCGATCGAACACGCCGGTCCGTCGTACCCTCCTGCATCCAACGATCACATATCCGCATTACAGTTGTTTGGTTTCGTCCAACACGACTACCGATTTCCCTGAAAGATAATCCACAATCTCGGTAGGCCACTATCCTTCCGCTGTCGAACTCGGATACTTGATCAAAAGATGATCGCTGTTTTCGACGAGGCAAAATTGATCGGTTTTTTGAAAAAACCACAAGAAAAACACAATTGCCGAACTTGAAATCGTCGAAATCTCCAAGCCTTAAATAGTGCTTTGAAGTGGCTCCACAGGCGCGCGTGATGTGTGTCTGCGCTGAAATTCTAATCATTTGCATGTTGTAAATTTCATGTTATTTGCATGTTTAATTCAGGGTGTTGCATTTACAGTGGCCAGCAGTGTATTTTATAAAAACTGTAAGCATGAAATTCATCAGCATCCTTGCCAGCCTCTTAAGGGGTCACATACAATTTAAATGCCTAGAGACTCGACAAACATATGTCTATTTCCAATCACCAGTAGTTACTAAAATAATTTATTCACAAGTATGAAAATTTTATTGTGAGTTAAACACTCTTTGTTCTTCATAAATATGGCTCTTATTTTTTTGTACGTTGAAGATGAATTTTTTAATTGTTTAAAATTTTAACCGTTGTATTTTTCACTGATATGTAATTTCGCACACGATATCGCCAAAACAGTTTGCTAGAATACCATGAATATTTCATACACGGGCAATATAAACATGTATCATTAAAATTAACTACTATTATGCCATTTTTGCCATAAAAATTTTAATTAAAGTAAAGTTTATAAAAAAAAATTTTGAAATTTTAAAATTAAAAACCCCCTTTTTCTATGAAAAATTAAGAATTTTAATTTCAAAGTTGGTCGTTTTAAAGATATATTACATAACTTAATTTTAACACAAAAAAATGTATATTCATTAATATACGGACGAAAGTCTGCGCGCATTGCCATAACAATGAAAAAATAATGGTTGAAATTTAAAAAAATTTCAATATTTATGTCCAAGCTAGAAAAAATTGACAGCCATATTTATAAAGAAGAAAGAGTGTTTAACTCACAGTAAAAGTTTCATATTTCTGAATGAATTATTTTAGTAACTACTGATGATTAAAAATAGGGATATGCTAGTCGAGTCTCGAGGCCTTTAAAAGGTGTGTGTTCCCTTAAACTATGATAAAAATTTTGTAAGCGAAAGTCATTATTTTTAAAATTTACTTGAAGTATGGGATAGTTAATCTGTAAATGTTTGAACGCATAACTATCATATATAAACGTATTTTGCCACACTAATCCTTTAAGAAAAAAATTTCCTAGAGATTAAAAGTGGGAATTTATCTATAACTTTTATAAGTTTTTTCAAGGTTCGGGGATGTAAGTTATAAGCTTTCTGGAAATCTAGTCCTAGTTTTATTTAATAATAATACACAGTGTTTTAAACTCAAAATATCAAATTCATTATTATCCTTGCATAACTATTAAATTATGATACGCTTTTTGTAAGTTCTAGTTAATACCCTTTAAATACTCTGGAAATAAATGAAATTTAAATCTTCAAACATTTGAAAGCATAACTTTCTTATTTAAACCCATTAATGCATTCCATAAAAGATTATAACAGTTACGAAAGTAAAAAAGTTATATTCTGTTAAAATATTATATCTCGGAGACTACGAGTACAGCTGTAAGGTATACACAAGATTCGATTCACAAGAATCGAACTTTTGAGTGAATTAAAGAAGCTGCTTTAGATATGCTAATTTCGGCATACGCGCTTAGTATAAATACCACGCAGCGTCATTAATGAAAAGGAGGAGGTTGTTAAGGTTGAAAAGGTGTTATCCTGCGCTAGTGCTTAGCGGGCCAGAAGTTTACATGGCAGTACTGCTGGTTTGACTTACTGTTCGTGAGTATAAAAATACATTGTTCTTGAAAGCTGTGTTTATACATTCCGTACAAGTAGTACGCATGCTTATTGCTGTAAAAGCCAATTATATGTGCAACGAATTCAATAAACAGTGTTTCATGTATAAACTGAATTTGTATAAAATACAAATAGAGTGCCCCCTTAGTAGAAACTCTATACTGGCGCCCGAAAGATATATATACCCTGGTAGTTAGCGTTAAATTTGTAACGAACAACATAATTGAAATTAAAAACTGTGTACTGTGTACTTATATTGATAAAATTGTTGCAAGTACTTATATACTATTTAAAAAATGAGTGTTGTAGAACAAAATCCTGCTGGAAATTTTCCTCGGGTAATTATGCTTCAGCATTTTGCGCCATTCGAAGCCACCTTCAATGGCGGCCCCTCAAACCAATTCCTAAAGAAAATTGAGCATTACTTTCAGCAACAATGCACCCCAGAGGGGGATAAACTTAAAATTGCTCTAGCCGCTTTAAGAGGTAGTGCATTTCAGTGGTACACATGCATGCAAAGCAGTAATCTGATTTTGACTATTTGTCATTCAAGCAACAGTTTCTTAGCGTTTTTTCCAAAGACCTTTAATCAAAGTGAAATTGAAGCGGAAATTTATTCGCTAAGGCAACGTGAAGGTCAGTCTGCGTTAGATTTTGCTACAGAAAAGATTTCCAAGTGTGAGGAATATTTAGAAGGGGTAACGGAAGCGGTAATCTTAAAAATAGTTATCCAACGTTTGAAGCCAAGTGTTCAAGATTTTTTAGATAATCAAACAATTACAAGCAAGGTTACCCTCCTTCAAGCTTTAGCTAAATATGACAATAGGCATTTCTTCGCTACCCCTCACCGTCATTCAGGTACGAGAAGTTTTATACAGCCGCGCCAAAATTTTTCGCGAGTTTCAAAACCAGCAGCGTAAGCAGTACCGCAGGCAAAATAATAGAAGCGCACGGCGTGATAATGAAATTAGTGCTCTTAAAGTAAATAATATGGAAGCACCTTACTTGCACTGGCAAGTTGATTCACATGATATGGTTCAACCTGTTGAAACTGTGTGGTCAAATGTATTATTTTGTCCGAGCAGTAATCATTATTTTGAGAATAGTGAAAGTCAGGGTATTTTTTTGGCTTATAAAGAAAGTGAGTCTAGCTGGAATAATGCGGTAATTCCAGTACAAATTTCTGAAAATAATGCCGATACTAATGCTAGTGGTTTAGAAAATAAATCATCTGACACTTCTATTAATGCTATACCTGATATTATTGATGCTATACCTGATATTTTAGATGATATTCACACATCTGTTAATGAAGGAAATTTAGTAGATGACGAAGTATGCGTTACGGAAGTTAGTGAATACTTATTAGTTGACGACAATAAAAATTCTTTAAACGATAGTAGGAACTCGCTAGGTAATGATGATATTATTTCAAGTTTCCATCCGAACGAAGATGCTGTAGGCCAGGTTGATAATATGGTTTTAAATAAAGTACATGAAAACCAGACTGAGAATCAGGATGAAAAGTTGACACAGAGTTATACTGTAAGTAGTTTAGCTGATGCTTCGGCAGTTATAGACGCAGGTTGAATTAAAACGCACCAGTACGAAAAGCTTAATCTTCCTAAAACTGAAGCAGTGTTAAAGAATTTAAATGATAACGATTCTGATATCGCAAGTTTCAAAGAGACTTTTTCGTCAAAAGAGGATAAAACTAAAGTTAAGGGGGATAAAAAACGTGAAAAAGCGCCTTCAGGTTCCAGCATTAAAACTGCTAATACTGAAGTAATTAAGGCGGTAAACAAGAAGTTGCATAAGCACCAATACCAAAAACAGAGTCAGTTTGTTGAAAAACATGACACAAGTAGAGAGATAAAGCCAGTAACTAAACACGTTGGTGCGGCGTATAAATTTGACAAAATAGAATCTGCATTAAAATCTAATACCGATACAAGCAAAAGTACGAAGAAAGGTAAAGTGTGCACTACAAAAACTCCATCAAAGGATGAATGCGTCGCTGATAAGGTACACAAGGTTATCAAAAGGAAGAATGACAATTTTAAAGTTCCTTTGCATAAGTACAGGAAACGGAAGATTTCTGCCGCCCAGCAAGGTTGGCCTCCTCCCAAGAGACCTCCTGTCCATCGTCAAGCCGGACCAGCGCCTCAGGACCTACGACCTGCTGCACAAAGGATGCCCACACGGTCAACGAACCCCTTTACTAGGACTGCGACCATCAAGAGAGGTTCCACGGATTGGACAGGCTGGTGCAAGGAAGTTGCTGCCTTCATGAGGAACAAGTCTTGTATCAATTCTAACTCCCACCCTTATTCTAACTCCCACCCTTTAATAAAACCGAACCAAATTGGTTTGAAGTTCCCCATTGTATATACTGTGTAAACATTTTGAGGGGAAGGGGTGAGCCACTGAAAAAAAAATCCGGCATACTGTTGTTTTATAAATTTTTGAAGGGGACATGTAGTGACTAGGAAAAAAATACATACTGCACAATATACCAATTAACCACTAATGTACTAACTTCACAAATCATGACACATGTGCATTATAAATTGGGGGAGAGCAGATACAAACAGTCAAGAAATGTCATGCTGTGCAATTGTGTTGACAATTTTAACTAAAATAAGTTTTTTAGGGCGCAGTTGGCCAGCCCAGTATCCGCAACTCTGCAAATCCACTGTGTGATGGTGTCACCTGGACCCTTCGGGATTAGTTTTGTAAAATGGTAGTGGCGTTTTTCCCCCACACAACGTGTGGAAGGTTTTTTGGCTTTGCCACCCATTATGTAAAAAGTCAGACCAGCACGCGTTTTCAATTAGTTAACTGAAGCCGTTCAGATCTCAGTTACCTAATTTTTTTTTCGAGGGAGGCCAGTGTAAGGTATACACAAGATTCGATTCACAATTATCGAACGTTTGAGTGAATTAAAGAAGCTGCTTTAGATATGCTAATTTCGGCATACGCGCTTAGTATAAATACCACGCAGCGTCATTAATGAAAAGGAGGAGGTTGTTAAGGTCGAAAAGGTGTTATCCTGCGCTAGTGCTTAGCGGGCCAGAAGTTTACATGGCAGTACTGCTGGTTTGACTTACTGTTCGTGAGTATAAAAATATATTGTTCTTGAAAGCTGTGTTTATACATTCCGTACAAGTAGTACGCATGCTTATTGCTGTAAAAGCCAATTATATGTGCAACGAATTCAATAAACATTGTTTCATGTATAAACTGAATTTGTATAAAATACAAATAGAGTGCCCCCTTAGTAGAAACTCTATACAGCCTTATGTCGATATTTAAATAATAGAAGATTTGACAAAAACTTCTTTCAAAACATCAACTAAATTGTTTTAAACAATCCGATTCTGCATTTATTTTAATGTTTTTTATTTCTTCCGTTAAACAGTGCTTTTTCACTTGTTATTCATTGTTTGCTCCTTACACTAAAAACACACCTGAGAACTTTTAGGACCAAAAAATAGAGTTTCATTTATTGTTTTATTTATTTCTGGAAAGAATGCAAAATACGAAAAAAAATATGTAACGATTCTGTAAGGTATGTATTGGATTTCAAGTTTGTAATTTTTCCTATTAATTTAAAAGAAAGGAGATTTTTATGTCAGAGATTTTATAATTCCTCTAGGTTTTCAACCTCTTACAACCATTTTTTGTGTGAGTCATCCATGGCAAAATACGATGTTTTCAAACATTCTAAAATAGGTTTAGCAGTCCATGTACACTTCAAACAGGTATGACCCTGGGCATACCCCTCTCGTCAAGATAAAAAATAATTAGAATGAGAAATGTGACAGCAAATTCTAAAGCTTTCAATTTAATTTTGCGTAATTTAATTTTTTTTTCAGTGAACTCTTAAGTGATGTGTTTCAAAACTGTAGTTAAAGCCCACCTCTTGAATCTAAAGAAACATTTACTCAATCTAAAGAAACATTTACTAAAACTTCTAAGACTTATCGAGACTGTTTATGCGTTTTTCCTCAGAGGATGTAGAAATTCCACTGTAGTGAGCAATATGACTCATTACATTGATTTCCCCTACAATGTATAATTCTTGAATTTAATGGCGTCGGAAACTCTGATCCAGAATCAATATTTGAAAATAACATAGTTCCTAAATTCATACGAATAAATGGTTTATCATAAGAAAATAGAGCATGGGTATCATAAAAATTATACCCGTTTCTTCCTAGTTTCATCAGCAACATTCATATATATATATATATATATATATATATATATATATATATATATATATATATATATATATATATATATATATATATATATATATATATATATATTATATATACATGTATGTGTGAGTAAATTTTTGATTCGCTTACAGAGAACTCCAAAAACTGCACTGACAATGCTTAAAGTACTGTTCGTGCCTGGTGTTCTGTATAAACAAATTATTTATTTTTCCCTAAAAATATCTTAACTTAGGGCATGTACTACAATTAACTAAATGAGAACCAACTGATACAGGATTCATTTTATAGAACACTGTAACATGATAAGACCAAATTACTGTCAGGAAACATAATTAGGCGTAAGCGTATTCATCGTCCAGTGACATGCTTAACAATTTATCTTTGAAGTTTAGATTTCAAAGCTATTTGCAGATCCTCTTTAGAAAAATTAAGAAAATTGTGTAGTATGGATGGAAAGTTAATGGATTATAGTTGTTCTAAAAATGAAAGTTTATTTATAAAGATCAACCCTTAATAGCGGAACCACTAAAAATTATAATAATGTTATTTTTTAAAAACTTAGTTTAAAAAATCTCTTAATTATATACATGGTAATAGCAAGCATTTAGTTTCTCATATAAGCTTACTGTCACCACTTAAAATTTAATAAAGCTGTGTATTAAATATCTGAACGTTTGAACAAGAAATAAACTTTTAAGAAATTTCAAGAATTTTCAAGAATTTTCCTACAGAAGAATTTCAGAATTTTACAGGACTAGCTAAATGGATTACTTCTGGCAAACTTCTAGATTACTCATGGATTACCAATGGAAAACTTATCCATTTTGCGTCAAAAGTTATTAATGGGAATAGAAACTGTCGAATTAAAAGAAAGGATTTTCTTTACTGTTTGCTAGGATAAAGCATGAATTTCAAGAATACAAAACGATTACGACCACAAATGTTTTCATTGATATTTATCACACACTTTGTTAAAAAAGGGAAAAGTTGTCTGTACTATTTAAAACAGCAATTAAGACGCAATGATTAGTTTTGACAATACGCTGATGTTGAACTTTGCACCACCTAACTTTGTTACGACCCTCACTAAGATATATTTTACAATAAAATATCCTTAAAGTAATAAAATTCTGAAATTGTTTACTTATGAGTCTGCATAGCAAAATTCGGAAAAAAGTAAAGTCATAAATATGGCTCCATTGAATTTAATTTAAAAAAAGTTTTAATAAATATCAAGCCATATTAGACATTTATCTTTATTTAATTTTTGCTCTGTGTTGATTGCTAGATTTAGCCGAAATATGGCTCCATTGAATTTAATTAAAAAAAGGCTTAGTAAACATCAAGCCATATTAGACATTTATCTTTATTTAATTTTTGCTCTGTATTGATTGCTAGATTTAGCCGAAATATGGCTCCATTGAATTTAATTAAAAAAAGGCTTAGTAAACATCAAGCCATATTAGCAATTTATCTTTATTGAATTTTTGCTGTGTATTGATTTCTAGAGTTAGCCGAAATTTTAAATTGAACTCTTGCTCAATGGTGTTAAAGCATATTTTCTAGTTTAAAACAAAAGAAATTCTTTTTTGGGAAAAAAATTGCGATTAACCTTACAATATGGCTTTATGATCATACAGCAAAGAAAAATAAAGAGATAATCAAAGTATTTTCAAAATACGACGAAACAATTGGCAAGGCAGTCATAGAAAGCATGTTTTTATGTACATATTTTTAGACATATTTCGGATTACAAAAAGCATTGATAATTTCATAGTATTATCAAATTGAAAATAACAAGAGAAGACAAATCCAATGACTAACACATCTTCTATATAAGTTTAAATTTAGGTGCAATTCACATTTAGCTTCCAAACCGTAACAAATAATCCTTATAAACATTACCCTTATCCGATTAATTAATTTATCGTAGTTTTAATATGAAAGTAACTACTTGTAAATATTTCTTCAAATGCATTATAAGCATAATAAGCCCAAATTTAAAACACAAAGACTAAAAAAAGAGGATATCTTAACTCCTTCAGATCACTGAAAGATCCGAATTCTTTCCCTAAATAAATGTCAGAATTATTGCTATTCCTTTCAATTCTAACAAAGTTTCCCTTTCCTAATTATATCCCTTAGCAATTACTTTTCAATCAGCAAGACACCAGCAGCAGTGCTTAATATTTTAAGACCCAAAACGTGTATATTGCGTCTTAAATAATTCAACTTAATTACACATTACTCAGATAGCAAAATGTGTTCAAAAATAAGTCAGATGGCCAATAAAAGGCAGATAAGTATAGCCTATCAGAATTGACCTGTCACTTTGTATGTTGCATCATTAAATATTTGCAGATAGTTTTCATGAAATATTCTGCCGGTTATGAGAATGTTTATTTAAATATCCATGAGCGTTTCCTACATTTATACTGTGAATAATTAATTCGCTTCAATTAAATTTAGTAGAACGGTGTTAAACCGTTTACTTATTATTGAAATTAGATACTATCATAAAGTCGATCCGAGGAAATTAGTAAATTATTTGTAAGTGAAGACCATTTGGTAGGGTATTGGAAAATTTATGCTGACAATTTTACTTTATTCACTGCATCGTTGGTATAATTTGAAGCAGCATTTTTTCTCCCGAAAAGAATTAATTAAAATAATTATTCGTTTAATTGTTTACATGAACTGGAGTTAATAATGAAATTATAAAAATACTATTGTCAGAAACTTTTTGTTCCTGAATTTTTTATGAATCTTTCCCAAAACAATTTAACACACTAGCACGAGTTTTTAGATTAAGTTTTATCAATTGAAAGTAATTTAAATTCTCTATTATACATTGAAACCTTCAATTTTGTAAATTAAATAAATTATTTCCGTTTCTGCACATTGTGCTTATTGGGGATTTTTATATCTTGTTTAAAAGCGCTTTTATAAGCTGTTTTCAAAAACACAGTAATACGAAATACGTGAAGATTTTAAGTTTTTACTTTTTTCGTTAAACCTTTGTTGTTGCTAGCGCAGCGTACGTTTAATCTGCATAATGGAATAGCAAATTAATGTTTTTTATATAGTCTTCCATTTAAAACGATACCGAATGCTGTTTTAAGTCTGTAAAATATAAAAGTGCTTGAAATTAAAATAATCCCCATGAAGGGAGGGCTGTTAAACCCCATCATTAGCAATTTAAAGTTGGTGTTCTTCCCTTCTAACTATCTCAACGGTATAAGGTGCCCCCTCCCCTCCTGTTATTGGAACACTTTTCTAATTACCATAACTTTTCAGGCCGTCTGCAAAGAATATTGGACTGAATACATTATTATTATTAAGGCATTATTATCATTAGGTACTAATTTATTAATATATTATCCAAAACAGGGAACTTTTACCACCGCGATATCTATCATATTTTTTATAACAGTTGATATTCATTCTCTAGTACAGCTGTGCACACTACAATAAATACATGGTTCCAATGAATGTTGCGGTCTCCTAATTTCAAGGCCGGTATACTAGTAATCTCACAATCCGATGGCTTTTGAATTAATTTTCACCTAATGTTAAAAATTTATTATTTACTTACGGATTTTCATTTATACTGATATGAAGGGAAACTGAAAATATAAAGGAGGAACATATTCGCATTAAAAAAGTGCGATAAAATGACTGAGTTGTACGAACGAATTATTTCATATCCCATGTTGAACTCGTTAAATATTGACGAAGGAAAAAGAATTTTATAACAGGTAAAATTCTCTTTGATGTACAGTAGTTAAATAAAATGAAAATTCTTTAAGGAAGTTCTAGGCCAAAATCAATGAAGCAGCTGATAATACTTTGCTTTAATGAGCTACTTTAATGAAATTGAATTTAATTTCACCTCTGACACAAGGTATATTCTGCAAACGTGTTGATCCAGCATCAGAATCTACCTGAATACAAATTTTAGAATTCTGGAATATTTTGATTTTTCCACGATTCCGTGTTGTGTATTAAATCTTAACTCATGAGTGGTATAGGAAACAACTTGAAGAGAAAATATGGACTTTAGCAAAGCTGAGGCATTTTTATTTTATACTTCAAGGGAGAAAAACTTGGTTACGCTTTCAAAGTTAGGAGTACTTAACAGCTGAAACGTCCTTGAGCAAATAAATACTCCAGAAAATGAAATTTAAAATGAAATTTCAGGGGATATTATAACTGATATTTCAGCCTAAAGTGACAGTGGGCTACTGTTATATTGAAAAGAAGGATATAATTTTCAAGCCAAAGGAGGGGAAAATTTAAGAGCGCTTTTATTACTATCGAATTCATAAAGAAGGAACTAGGGACTCATTATACAATGTTAGATTTTAATAAACCGGCTATTTCAATTATACCAAAATGCTGTTAAGAAATTTTTAAAATGTTTCAGGACACGCAAAACCATAGGAATTTAATGAGAAGGATTTTTACTCTTTGATTCTTGTGTAGGATAATGTGTTTGTTTATCATTTATCTAAAATCACTTCACTAAAGGAACAGTATCGCCGAACAATGCCTCGAAACCTTATTATAATGTGGTAACAGAGACCCAGCTGAGTATAAAATTGTATGCAGTAGCAACAAATTGTGAATGTTGATAGTTATGTATAGTCATGCATTGTACATCGATGTGGTAATTTTTTTCCAACGTAGAAGATACATTTTTTTACCCTTGGTGTCACCTAAATTGCGACAGAGAACACCACATGAGCAGCATCTGAGGGACACTAACCCGCCTGATATAAACCCCATGGAGGTTTATTATTCACAGATGTCTTTCTAATATACATGTACACCTATACCAAATTTGGCAAATGAAAATACTTTAAAATGTGCATAAAATGTAAAAGGACATTTTAAAATCTTGTTCAGGTGATGAATTTAACACTACAATTGTTAGCACGTTACGTAGAAATCCTCATCTCTGCAAGGAGGGTATATTGCTTTTTCGGGAAAAATCGAGTTAAAATAAATATAACAGATGACTTCTTAATTTAAGTTGACATTCAAAAATCTGGTCTTGACGGAAATAAATGAATATCTGTTTAAGAACTGAAGGTTTCTAAAAAGCCAAAAATTAAAATGTCACACAAAAAAAAATGTTTTGGAGTTCTGTTATAAAAAAATGATAATCATTAGCAAGTGATATTATTTTCCTGATATTTTGTTCTGACTAGCTTACTAAAATACAAATACAATCAATTTAAAACTCAAGGGAACAGCGAGGAGAAATATGAAATGCACGTAAACTATTACTGAAATATTTCAAAACATTTTATTCCAATCTTATGGAAACATATATCATTAATCCACAAAGCTAAACGTCAAGCTAGAGTGGTAAGAGGTCAAAGTTCGGAGGCTTTACTGTCTAGACTGAAGGATTTATAATGTACGTATAAAAAAGGAAAAACTTATTTGAATTTTTTCATATTAGTATTAAAGAAAATAAAATCATTCTTTCGCGTAGAAAAAGAATTCAACCGCAATTCAGAATGTGTATTCGAATCCTGATAAATGGCCAAGACCAGAAAGAAGATGAAATCGACCAAACCTTATACAAGTAATTCTCGGTGTAACTTTAAGGCGACAATGGACCATGAAAAAACCTTTTATTTATTTATTAACCAATTGCTAAGAAATTTTGTATACTTACACAGTGTTGTTTAGAGATGGAAATTCTAAATTTGAAAAAAAAATCAGAATGTAATTAATTACGATATTAATTAAAATCAGTTTGTTAATTACTCTATTTAAAAATGCTCCATGCGAAATCATTTTTGTCTCAGATATATAATTTTCTCTCTTAAGCTAGATTTATATAGTTATAATAAAAGTTAGAAGCAATATTTGTGTTACAGTCATATTTATAAAAACTAGAACAGAAATCGATAAAAATGGGTCATTTTATGCAAAATTTTATCCAAAAAAAATTTTTTATTGTAAAAATTTTAAGTTGTTTTAAAATAGTATAATGAATTGATTGCTAAGTTTTATTCTAACATATATAAATAATCCTTCTCTGAAATTTTATGAAAATTCAAGAAAAATTATGACGCGTGGAACATTTTGAACTTACTGAAACGACATGAAAACTTGTTTTGAGAAAATAGCATTTAAATTTTTAATTTGTCTAACATTTCCATTGTTTACGTTTGAAAAAAAATACTTATAACTCGGTTAATAATGTTCGAATCAACATACTTTTTTTTTTTAATTTAAAGCTGATGAGTTGCAGATTCATTTTCTGAAAGGAAAAAAAAAATCGTTTTGGGGACATATTTTTGTCAATCTGAAGGTCCATTGTCGCCTTAAAGGAAATAGAAAATATAACTCTGTACAGAAAATTACATAATTTTGCATAATTAAAAATGTAAGATTAAAATCCAAATATAATGTGTAAAATTAATTAAAATAGCACGGATTTGAAAATAATCCCCATACTTTTGTAAAACAATGTCGGATCAGTACCAAAAAATGAAAATTCCCCACTAATGGGTAAATTCAACATTATTCATTCGCTAGGCACAAAATTATATCTCAACCCCACTGAGGCGTGAAGTGCATTTTTTAACGCATAAATTTTGTTATCATGAAACTTTGAATACCCTTGATGTAATAAGGGGATGGTGGACTTTCAAATTACCAAAAATCGAGCAAAAATTGGAATTTTTTGGGGGGATGTATTAATATTTTAAAAACATGTAAATATTGGAATGAAATGCATTTAACATATGTAGTGAAAAGTAAAATGAAAACGTGGTGGCTTTACAAAATTTAGTATTAAAGGTAGGTGAAAAAACATGTTTTAAATTTATTTTTCTCAAAATGAGTAATTTCCAGATTTGCAAATCTTCAAAATGCTCCTCGCGTCATAATTTTTGACGAAAGTTTATGAAATTTATAATAAAGACTCCTGTAATACATGAAAATAAAGTTATGTATCCATTTTAGGATTCGAGGTCATTAAGGTTATCAAAGTTTAACTTAAGTGTACAAAAGTACAAAAATTTCAAGAAAATTCAGAGTACAAGCATAAAAATATTTCCTGAAAATTAACTATTCAACGAAAGTACAAAAAAATACATAACTCTGTTCAGTAAGTATTTATAAGCAATATAAATGCAAAATTAAGGGGAAAAGTTTAAAATTGAGTCTCAAGGAGCATTTTAAAGAAGGGTAATTTAATTTAAATTTTTTAATTATAAAATATTTTTTTAAAAATATCTATAAAATTTTATAAGGTGTTTAATATTGTTAGACTTTAATGAATATATAAGCAAAGTTTCATATCTCTGTGGCAAAAATTTCAAAAATCGCTGTGAAAGGTCCACCATCCCCTTAAATAAAATTATGCTATATCATAAGATGCGTAAAATAAGAAGGAACAGAATGAGAAGAGAAAGAAATTTCATCTTGAATTCTAACGTGTAGTAAAATTTTTCTCACAAGCTGTGCACTAAAAACTTTTAAGGGGACTCACGACCCTTAAGTCGAGGAAATAAGACATATTTTCATACTTTTTGACTCTTTGTAACTATTTCAATTTACTCCCAATTTGCCAAATTTTACGTATATGATAAATTGATATATTTATTTTAATAAACTTTACACTTAAATTTTACACTTAAATGTATAATTCCTGTTTTATATTTAAAATAAATAATACAAAATACAATTGAACATAAAGCATTCAACATTAAAATATGTTTTCAATTTTTTAAAACTGCTCAAAATATACTTAAAATTTCCTTAAATTTTTGCAATAATTTACCCATGAAAAAATAACAAAATGTGCAGTGATTGCACTAATTCTAGTTCAGACGCAATAAAATAACATGATTATGCAGTGATAAAAATTTCATGGAATTATGTTTCATAGTTTTTGAGATATCAGTTGCGGAATGATGCAAAATTACATTTTGAGAAAAATGAGTTTAAAATTGTTCTTACCATAAACTTGATCAGTAATTAAATATTTAGAATATCAATATCTCTGGAACTAAGTGGAATATTTTCATGCGGTTTGCTTTATCTTGTTCAGAAATGATCAGGCATTAAAATATATTTTTTTTCAAAACATCGAATGTTTTAAAGATTTAAGGGTAGTGAGTCCCCTTAAATGAAAACAAACAATAAGATAAGTAAAATAAAGCTTTAAATTATTATAAAATTTCCATTTTTCCACGAGACGTTGAGAAGATGAAATGCATCAGAAATTTCGATATTACTCTCTTACTAAATATAAACTTCCATGCTCGAATTCATAAACATATGCTGATCGATAGAGAGAAACCAATCGATCTCCCCCTAATTTGCTCTATCTCTTCCATAAATAACAGACAGTATCCAATGATCTTTATTATTTTTTTAGAGGGTAGGACTGTTATGGTACTATTATTTTTCTGCAACCCTAATATATATGCACTATATATGTTTGTGCGTATATATGAGAGAATCTTACATTTTTTTAATTATTATATTCTATTACCATTACTACTTTTCCTGGACTAGAAACAAAAGCAAGTATTTAAATCTCTTCTTTATAATGAATCTTGTCGGTTACTACACGGTTAGGCCTGAAGTGGGTGAACGGAATGTAACCGAATTAGGTATATAGACTACACTAGATGCGCTCAAGGAATTTCGAAAAAATGTTCAAAAAAGGTCCACCAGATGGCGCTTTAACCATTAAATTTAACAAAATAAAAGTCAAAACAGAATACATGAACAATTTGAACATCTATTGACTAGTTTTTGATCACCTTGTCATCGAACCACACTAAATAAAGGCAAGAAAATAAATAACAGTACGCCTTTGCTGTCTGAGTAAAAAAAAGTGGAGTTTGCAGAAACAGGTACAGATTATGACGAATTTCACAAAAGGAGCAATTCTTAATTGTGTCCAGAGGATGTAAGGAAAGTTACTCAATGTGACCACCGTCAGTCACCTGCAAAGTTTCAAGGCGATGGACAGTATGTTCAACAGCAGATCGTAACTGATCAGTTATGATGTTTCCCACATGAAGCACAATGGTGTTCTTTAGGTCATCCAACGTCGCAACCTCCCCACGATAAATTTTGCCTATAATTCATTGCATAACGCTTCCTCTTCTTTGCACGCATGCAAATATCGAATTTTTTTTTTCCATAGAACCGACGGCTTTTCCCCCGGTTTTACATTTTATTACTTATAAATCATATTCTGAATTGTTAATATTGTCTATGAATTTCGTTTGGATGTTTATTTTGTTAAATTTAATGTTTTCCATGAAAAGCGCCATCTGGTGGACATTTTAAACATTTTTTTTTTTCAAAATTCCGTGAGCGAATCTCGTGTATTGTCTATGTGTCCAATGTGGTAACATTTCCTTTACCCGTTTGAGCTGTAGGGGGCTGTTTATAGGGGAAGTTTAATTATAACCACTCTGTATATATATAACTTTTGGTAGATGGCTATGGGAAAAACATTAAAAAAAATCATAGTATCACTAAAGATTACAGATTTTTCTGTTTCTAAAAACATAGAGAAAAATGTATTTACGCATTAATCTGTTCCCATTTTTATAGCTATTAAGTTCCGCGTGGTAGTCCATTACAGGATGATATTGCGTATAATTATTGTACTACTGAATACATCCCGAAAAAATTAAAATGTGCAGACATTTGTCGTTGAGGATATGTGAGATTGTCGTTGAGGATATGTGTTTTACGCTTGATACTTTTTTCGACTCTGTTACTTAGTTCTCTCAGCAAGAACAGTCTATCAATTCGTAATGGCTCTATTATAGCTGCTACAGTTTTCCGCTTTACGATAACGTTACCTACAAAGGCTTAGACAAGTGAAACAATGGATAGGATGTCCCTAGCAGATTTCGTTTTAACATATAACCCAATTATATGGCTCGATACTGAGTATTTCTGCACATTACAATCCCTTCTGCTCTAAGAGCTTTCTTAGAGAATCGAGAGATCAACCAGAAAACTAATTTTTTTTACCTGTCTTAAGAAATTGTCTGACCATTATTAGTGAATCATCATTTCGAAACACTTGCATTCCCACTTGTTCCAGATTCTTTTCATCTAATAATGTTCGCACGTATGGTTGCCGAATGTTGAAAGTATATAAAGAAAGATTTGCATAAAAAAGAGAACAAATAAATGATGGAGTGTGTAAAGATGTGAGTATATGATTTACTACACCTGCAAATATAATTCATATTTATAACGTAAATACAAATGCAATTTGTAAAAAAAGAAAGTTTTTATTTAAATATAATTCACTTTTACAAATAATACAGAACATTTATAAATAAAAAACAAGGTGCTTTAAATTCAAAAGAGCATTAATTATGTAAGTTTAATACAATTCGAATAAGTTTTCACTGTCTCACATGTTTTTTTTTAGCTAAAATCTTCTAATAGCAGCTTGTTATAACTTTTTATTTCCTTATAAAATTACCTACCTATTACATTTTTAATATTATATTTTACTTCTAACATTAATTTAGTAATTTCTATGTTGAGATGATTTCTCTCATTTGTACATTATGTCCCAGTGATCAAAAATAATCTTTATTTAATTCTATTATTCCCTAGAATTGAAAAATTATACCGAAAGAGTTTCAATATTTCTAAATTATTTCACTGTTACAAATGTGACATTTTATTTCAAAATCATCGCTACATGTATTATTTTCAATATACAAAGTGTTATAAATTAGCTAAGGTTAAAATAGAGCATAAAATAGAGAGTGTAAAAAAGATTAGAGTAGTCAAAAAAGAGAGTGAGCAAAAAGATGGGGTCAAAAAAGAGGACGTGTTACTCTTTAAAAGAGATATTTTGGGAACTATGTTGATATCTTACTATCCCCTTTGTGACGGGGGAGATTTAATGGGAATTGAATATTTTATTAATTAATTTAATTAATTATTGATTTATATGATCAAAGAATCAATATAATCCGTATAATCAAGATAATCCTGATCATCCCCTTTTCGTATAGTTTTAGTACATTGCAAGAATTAAATTGGAATTCGTTGTGATTCTTATAATGATTGAAAACAACTGTGGTTAAAATGAAATTGTGATTTATTAACACTCTACTCAATGATTATTATTAAATCATATTCAAATCATCAAAACACTCTACTCAATGATTATTATTAAATCATATTCAAATCATCAAAACACTCTACTCAATGATTATTATTAAATCATATTGAAATCATCAAAACACTCTACTCAATGATTATTATTGAATCATATTCAAAACATCAATTCGCTCTACTATAACACCTCGTTACGTTATATTATATTTTACCCTATCCAACTTAATTCATTGTCGCGCACTATGTTATTAAATTGCATTCATTGTGACACTTAAGTGAAGCAATGATTTTAGAAGAACAAGAGGGAAATAAATCCACAACCTCCTTTGACGATCATCAATGGCACCTCGAGAGCTGAATACGCATCACTGGCGTGTCTTGGCAGGCTTACTGGCATGGCTGTGACTGTTGAAAATGA
Source organism: Dolomedes plantarius (assembly GCA_907164885.2). Lineage (NCBI taxonomy): Eukaryota > Metazoa > Arthropoda > Arachnida > Araneae > Dolomedidae > Dolomedes > Dolomedes plantarius. Next base: position 191,716,550 of record OU015495.1, read on the forward strand.
TTGCAAACCTCCATTAATGTTAAAAAGTTCATTATATATTTCATAAGGTTATCGGCGTCGTCACGGAGGGCCTATTATGGATCACACTTTGTAGGCCACTGGCTTCAGTCGGCTGGGCTCATCTGTCATCAGAAGTTCTGGACGCATGAGCTTGGGAACTGAGCTTCATCATTCTTCAAACATCATGGATGTCGGTAACTGGTTGCAGAGTTCATCATTCTTCAAACATCATGGAGTTGGGAACTGGATGCAGAGTTCATCATTCTTCAAATATCATGGACGTCGGGAACTAGATACAGAGTTCATCATTCTTCAAACATCATGGAAGTTGGGAACTGGATATGGGGCTCAATGATCGTCTGAAAACTCATAGTTAGAGACTAGAACTCGGCCTCGGCCAATTACACCTGGCTACTCTCTTCTTACTGGGATAACTGAAACTTCTTTGAGTGAAATCAAATCTTAGTCTCTCTTCTCTTAACTTTTATTTTACACTGTACCATATCTCATTATTAATTCCTAGACACGCCTCTTTCAGTCTCATTGGCCATATTATCCTCATCTCTTCTCCATTATTATTCTTTATTGGCTGGGGATGTTCCCTCTATATTCCTTACCAACTATTCTCAGCATGGGCCTTCTACTCCATACTACAGCTGCTTCCCTGCTTTTTATCACGGTTAGCTAACGTTTCTTCTACACGTGACATACCCTTTTATTAGCCCTCATAAATTCAATTCTGTATTCTCTGTGCTATGCCCTTGTATTGCAGAACTATTCTCTTCATCGCATTTTTTTTGTCTCTTATCTCATTTTTATCTCTGCACTTACTTTCAACCTCTGGCCTTTTCTGTACCATAGTTTCTGTTCATTGTTAACTTTCCTCCCTTTTTTTCTTTTCTACTCCAGTATTCTTATTTCTTCGTTATTTTCATCTCTTATCTACTGCAATTATTTTAATTTTCCCTCCAACTTTTCTACTTTCCTGATCCAATTCCAATTCCTTGCCATGTCCCCGTGACACCCTTCATTGGGTATTTTTCAAAAGTTATCTTTAACGATAACAATATTACTTAAAAGAACCATAGTGTTAATATCTTTTTTTTTATTTTTTATTTACCGTAAAAGCGGAATCTCAGTTTATTTCTTTCACAATGCATGAATTAGATATCGAGGTAGCCTTGTTCGAGGTAGCCTTGAAGTACCTTTCGGTGCAGAGGGTTCTCGGTTGAAATACCGACAAAGGGCATTAAATACTTCCGTATCTAGGCCGTATATGGGAACGTTAAATCCGTAGCCCGGAATGTCCCTCTATGAGGTCAGAGAGGGTGGGAGAGGGTACGAGCCCCCAGGTATCTAAATCGAGATCCAACTCTTATGGTACCTTTCGGTGCAGAGGGTTCTCGGTTGAAATACCGACAAAGGGCATTAAATACTTCCGTAACTAGGCCGGATATGGGAACGTTAAATCCGTAGCCCGGAATGTACCTCTATGAGGTCAGAGAGGGTGGGAGAGGGTACGATCCCCCAGGTATCTAAATCGAGCTCCAACTCTTGTGGTGTCATTATAAAACCGGAGCCGCTTCCCTCTTCCCGATAACCTATATGGACCTGGTCTGGAATAGATTCCGAAGAATGTTAGGGCATTAGAAACAACAACAGCAACAGATATTTCTAATTTGGTGTAGCCAATAATATCTTACTCAAAAATAGACATACAACTATGAATATGTCAAAAATATTTTGCAAATTTAGAGTACTTTTGAAAATTTCTGTTAATCGTATGCGCCAGAGGCACATACGATTATTTGCGATTTGTTAATCTCTATTATAGTGTCAGCCTTAAAATGTCTTTATGATAGCTATAAACGGGCAGTTAAAAATACCGAATGCACAAGGTTGTGACACATACATTTATTAGTGTTTTTTTAAAAACATAAATTACTATCTCATATTTGGTCCTCCCTTAATAGCTTACTGTAATTACCTTAAAGAAACATAAATGACTTTCTACAACTTTTCAATCCATAACTTATTTTTATGAGATAAGGATTTGCATGGGATAAATTAACATTTTATTTTTTAAACAGGAAACGCAACGAAATATAATCCTTTATAAATCAATGTCTTCGATTGTTGCTGCTCCAATTCAGGATTTCCCGTACTACAGAATTGTACTCCACGTCGTTGAATCTTATAATCACATGTTGCAGATTGAAATTACATATATATATATTTATTTTGGCGTACTGGTAGCGCCACCTGGTTGCTTCGCAGTTTGTGCGACGCGTGTATTATTCAGTTGGACTCTTGAACTAATAAAAGCCTGACGCTTTAATACTGGTGATTTAATATTTCTTGAATTTCTTCATCACATTTCAATCCCTGTAATATTTGTTCAGAATGTAGCTCTCTGTGTTTGAGACCAGGATTCTATATTATTCTGACGGAGGGCAATGTAAGGCATTTTATCCTTGTGAACTTCTTTTTGTATTATATCTTTGATAATGTTTGCTTACCATCTATGAACTAGAGCTTCATAGAACAATATTTGTAATAATTTCTGGTACAGTTCCAGTTTAAAATATGAAATTTATTCACAGGTGAACTTAACTCGCTTCACTGATGAATTTTATTTAAAAGATACTTTTGACACGAAAGAAGAGAAAATGGATTGTATTTAGTAGATTTGTTGGATCGTTTGTGTTTAATAAGCCATATTTATATGCACTCTTAGTAATTAACAGAGCTAAAAATTTATCTTCTAGAACTAGAAGATATTAGAACTAAAAATTTAACTTTACTTTCCAGCGTCAAACAGAAAATTTTCAATCAAATCTAAAAAATAGTATATACAAAATATATCCTAAAAAAAGCTAATTAGAACCTTATGGGGACCTTTCATATCAACCCGATCATCCAAGTTATTGTATAAATGTGTGATAAGTAATAGATTAAGTTTTTTTCTGACCCTTAAGTTAGATCATTACCTACGAATTCAGCAATTACAGCTATGAATTGTATCAAATGTAAAACGTTGTTCATGCGCAATATAATATATTCCATAATTGGCAGGGGACATAAATCATTCTCATATTATTAATCGTGCATCCGCTTTTCTATCACATGCGTAAAATTTAACTCGAAAGCACATGGCGGTAACGAACCGTATCTGTTGATAATAGTTTATTGAGACCAGCAACGCTCCGAAAACTGTTTTCTTTACTGCTTATTCATCGAAACTTGCCTACTTTGCAATTAAACTTCGTTGCAGATAGCCAAAACAAGAAGAGGAGGAGGAAACAAAATTAAAAACGTGAGCTCACTGGTGTCCCTACTGCAAATCAAATCTATTGCTCACAACTAAGGTTTTCGATTTTGAACAACTTTTTTAAAACCCTGGTTTCGGTTTTTGACGGGTTTTTTTTTATTTAAAACCCGGGTTTTCCCGGGCTTACTTTGTTGGTTCCAGAGGGTCAATAGCAAAGAACTAAAATAATAAATAGTTGATTAGAAGCATTTAATTTATTTCAGAATTTCAAATATAAAAAATAACAGTAAATAAATTTAATGTTAATAAACATATACATATATGTATAACATAAATAAAAGTGGTACAAATATCTAATTTTTACCTATTGAGTGGGCTTCTGAGTTTATTAGCAAAGAGGTCCATTACAGAAAACGCTCATTCTGCTTCCACCGAAGTGGGCCGAATTGTTGTTAAAGACCTGAAAAGTTTATCTAGCATTTCAGGTCAGCCTTTTTGTTACCCAAAACAACTCAATTACTTTCCTTATGATATATGAACCAGATTTTGATTTTTTTATGATTTTCCTTATTATCATTCTCCTGCAGAAACATACTAAGCTCATCAGATAGGCACATTTGTTTAGTACAAGCACCAATACTAGTAGCATCATCTTGTAGCTCTCAGTTCAATCTTTAACTCTCACCTCAACTGCTACTTCTGACCCATTATCATTTACGCTGAATAATAGTTTTATTGAGGTTGTTGCCAGATCAAATATTTTGTTTTTAAAAATTTTACTACCAAACTCATCGTATGATTGGTCTTGGTTCCAAATTAAAGAATATAATTGGTATTAAGTAATTAAGGAATGTTGGTAATTAAGGAATATAATTGGTATTCTGCTGTATTAGATAAATAACTAATTCCCCGGATTTACATTAAAAATTCCCCGGGTTTCGGGTTCGCAAAATCTTTGAAAAACCCGGGTTTTCGGGTTCGGGGAAACCCGGGTCAAAAACCCGACTCACAACTAGGAGTACTCACACTGCGGTCCGCGGGCCTCGTGCGGCCCACCAAGCTTTTATTTGCGGCCCGATACACTCACGCTCATTATAAGGCAGGTGATTTTGCAAACACAATTCTGAAAATCTATGCCTGAAAAATACAAAAATGTGCCACCTTATTGTTTACATAAGACTAGCTGAAAACCCGTAGTTCGCTACGGTGTACATTCAAATTAAATACAACGGTCAATGTATGCAATTAATGCCAAAAATATGTATAAATATATTTATAATAAATACAACGATGAATATATGCAATTGATGTAAATATATATATATATATATATATATATATATATATATATATATATAAAATCGTAAGGGATATTTTTATATACAAAATAATGTAGAAGAAAATATTCAAATTAAATCTAATAGGACATACTAAAGAATATAGTACAGTTAATATAGTACAGTTTAAGTAACATAATATCTTTTATTGTATTTTAATATTTCTTTGAATAATGTCCAATCGTCTGCTGCATTAGCAAGAAAAAAAATTTTTTTTTGTCTATTTAGTTGTTATGCACGTGACGATAAATTTATTGAAAGTACCAGAAAAAGAAATCACTTGATCAGCATTTAATAAATTAAATTCTAAAAATCAATCTTTAAAAATTCCCCCAAAAACAGAAAATGAAGGTAAAGATTCGAAAAAGATTTCCTTTTAAAAGAATTTTTATGATATTTCTTGTGGTATAAATTTTATAACCTTCCAATTATTGTTTTAAATGCAAACATAAAAAAAGTTACTAAAACAACTTAAAAATTTAATTTAAAAAAATCTAAGGCGAATTTTTCAAAAATATTTCTTAGTGCACCCCTACCCTATAAGAAGAATCGCCATGGAAAATTTCAGTTCTTTAGGTTTAGCGGATTGGTCTGTTCGTTGTATGTCAGTCAGTCAGTTACGGAACTGTTTTATATATATAGATAGATAGATTATCTTTGTAAATCCTCCAATTCCAAAATGAAATATGCAAAGGATGAATACAGAAATCAACTTACTGATTCTTACCTTCATGACTTTTTGAAAGTAGCATCTAGCAAATATAAACCTGAGTCATCTAAAATTGTCCAAACTTTGTCTCAACATAAAAAAAATGCCCACTCATTTTTAAATAAACACTTGAATACATTAAGGTTTTGAGTTTTATTTTTTTGCATTATTATATTATGAGGCATTGTGTACTATGTTGCGGTACGCTCAACGTAACAAACATATGCCTGTGGCCCCTCAGACAAAAAGGTTGAGAATGACTGCTTACAACGAACGCAAATATTGAATTGCGTGGGAAATATCATATACTACGTGAGACATCAGATATTTAAATAATGGTTATTGGCTAGAAAGATAGCAGTTTTTGGGTGTTTAATCACCATACAACATAATTTCTTAGGTTAATCAAGAATTTTAATAAGTATTAAAATAAGTATTACCATAGTATTAGGGTAGGTGGGGGCAAAGGTTCGCATGGGGCAAAGGTTCGCACATACATTTTAAAATGACCGGGAAGAGTTTTAGGAAGAATAGGGTAGGCAATGCATTCCTCTACTTCCAGTCAGTTGCCTCGTAAAAAATGTTGGAGTTAAGACCCCCTTTTGCAGAGAAAATGAGGTAAGTTTATTTTCGTCTCTTTTAATGTAATTTTTTGCAAATTTTGAGTAATTTTGAGCATCACTCAAACTCACGAACTGTTTTGGGCTTATTTTCGCATATTAGGGTGGTAAATAACCTTTCAAATCCTACCTTAAGTTTTGGGTTAATTCAAATATAGTGGCTTTCATTCTGCAGAAACAGAACCAGCACGAAATGGGGCAAAGGTTTGCAGTAGTTATGGGGTAAAGGTTCGCAGTGCAAACCTTTGCCGCTCGAACTATTAACATTTGTTTCATGTCATCTTTTCATTAGGAATCCTTATTAACAAAGTCTTTTATTATTAATGGGAATTCACATTTTTGTAATTTGAAAAAAAATTATGGTTTTCGATAAAAACTGCCTGTTTTTAATCAGAAAATTTTTTGTAAAATGCTTGAAAATCCATAAATTAAAAATAAAATAAATGAGTACAACACAAAAATAAAATAGCTCTGAACCTATTTTACAAGATAAAGGAATTAAATGTTGTTACAAGACATTATAAGCTTCGAAGGTCTGGTTAGGGAAAAAAACTCTAAATGAGTAATTTCCAAATTTGCAAGTCTTTGAAATGCTCCTTGCGTCACAATTTTTGATGAAATTTTATAAAATTTATTACAAAGACTTCTCTTATACATTAAAATAAAGTTATGTATCCATTTCAGGTTTCGACATCATTCAGATTATCAAAGTTTAACTTAAGCGTGGAAAAGTACAAAAATTTCACGAGAATTCAGAGTACAAGCATAAAAATATTTCCTAAAAATTAATTATTCAACGAAAGCACAAATCAAAACATAACCCTGATCAAAATGTATAAGCAATCTAAATGCAAAATTAAGGATAAGGTTAAAAATTGGATCGCAAGGAGCATTTTAAAAAACATAATAAAAATTTCAATTTTTTAAATATAAAAAATAAAATTTTAAATATTTATAAAATTTTATAAGGTGTTTGAAATAGTTTTACTTTAATGAATATTTATGCCCAATTTCATATCTCTGAGGTAAAAATTTCAAAAATTGCTTTGTAATGTCCCCCATCTCCTTAATTTGCTTAATTTTTACGGGTTTTAAAAGAATGAGTAAAGCCTAAGATATGATATAACGATAGTGTTAATAGTTGATATTTTAATTGGAAGTTCTTTAGTTTAAGAAAAAAATTATTGAGATTAACCCCTTTTCATTTTGTGAATTTCTTTGTTAGATTCAACTTTCTGTGTTAATAGTTGATATTTCATTTTGAAGTTTTTAGTTTAAGAAAAAATTTATTGAGATTAACCTGTTCAATTTGTGATTTTCTATATATGTAACACCTTTAAAAAGATTACAAGATGTGAAATAAAATTATTTAGACAACTCTATTTGTGATTTTCGATGCCTATCCAGTAAGAAACCAACGAGTGGGGTAAAGGTTTGCAGTGCGAACCTTTGCCCCACCGATTGGGGCAAAGGTTCGCAAACAGGTCTTTTGGTAAAATTAAAAATTCGGTGACTAAATATTTCGGGAAAAAATTCATTATTTTATAGAAGGTAGAGGGGATGCCCAACTACAATACAAGTGACTTTTTGGGGCGATAGGATCTAACGGAGGCCCGTAAGAAACCCAAAACTCAAAACTGCAAACCTTTGCCTCCACCTACCCTATGTGGTAGTTGTTGTTTCTAATGTCCCTAGTGCTCATGCTCCGAGATCACAAACAGGTGACACTGTGAAGATATGGCCTAAAATATAAGTATGTATTTACCTCGTTTGATTGTTTTGTAATATACATTTTATTTGCGGGATATCATATTATGATACATGATTTAAGAACAAACATATTACATTTTTTTTTGTAATGCTTCGAATGATCTATAATATACTTTCTTCCAAAATATTCGGTCAAACTTTTAATATCAAGAAAAACTCTTTTAAGCCACTTATTTTCGGTATTTTAAAGAGTATAATAATATTAATGAAAATTTGTTTACTTCTGTGTTTAAAACATTATTTTTATTAATTTTTTTAAAAAATCGTAATCATTTCACTTCACTTTATTATTACAAGTACACGCTAAAAGTTACTAAGTTTTAAAATTTATTTTAACAACACGTGAGATGCTAAATTTCTTATATGCTCGTTAAGATATAATAAGTTTACTTCTATGTTAAAAATATTATTTTCATTTAAACAATGTTTTTAATTCGTAATCATTTCGCTTCAGTTTATTATTACAAGTACACGCTAAAAGTTACTAAGTTTTTTAATTTATTTTAACAGCACGTAGGATGTTAAATTTGTAATAAACTCGTTAAGTTATAATTAGTTCACTTCTGTGTTTGAAACATTATTTTCATTTTAAAAAAAATTTTTAATTCGTAATCATTTCGCTTCAATTTATTATTACAAGCTCATGTTAAAAGTTACTAAGTTTTAAAATTTATTTAAACAACACGTGGGATGCTAAATTTGTAATATACTCGTTAAGTTATAATTAGTTCACTTCTGTGTTTGAAACATTATTTTCATTTAAAAAAAATTTTTAATTCGTAATCATTTCGCTCCAGTTTATTATTACAAGTTCATGCTAAAAGTTACTAAGTTTTAAAATTTATTTTAACAGCACGTAGGATGTTAAATTTGTAATATACTCGTTAAGTTATAATTAGTTAACTTCTGTGTTTGAAACATTATTTTCATTTAAAAATATGTTTTTAATTCGTAATCATTTCGCTTCAGTTGATTATTACAAGTTCATGCTAAAAGTTACTAAGTTTTAAAATTTATTTTAACAGCACGCGGGTTGCTAAATTTGTAATATACTCGTTAATTTATAATTAGTTTACTTCTGTGTTTGAAATATTATTTTCATTTAAAATATTTTTTTAATTTGCAATAATTTCGTTTCAGTTTATTAATACAAGCACGTGCTGAAAGTTACTAAGTTTTAAAATTTATTTTAACAGCGCGTGGAATGCTAAATTTTCAATATACTCGTTTAGTTAAATTTGAATATGTATTACGATTCTTCATACGAGGCTTTGTGTAATAAAGACACGCTTTGAAGAGCACGAGCTTAAGAAGAATTCAAAAGTGTGATCAAAAAATTCTGAAATAGATGAGCTTTCTCTTTAAAATGAGCTTTCTCTTTAAAAGATTGCACAAAAGTTTATTTGGCGTAATTCAAGTTTCATACAAGTTTTATGATACTGGAAGTTCATAAAACTTGAAGAAGAATATTTCATGGAAGTTTTTACATATATCTTTCAACATATTTCGTTTAAAAAAATTACTTTTAGTACTTAAAATAAAGCGATATGCAAACAACGATAAGCACATTTATAGAAAGGCATTTTCAAAACAGTTTTTAATTGATTTACGAAACTAAATAACAATTAAGTACTGAATAAATTAAAAAAATATATTTAATAAAATTTCAAGGATAATGAAATATGAACATTATTTTATTATATATCGATTAAAAATAAAAACGTATAATAATTATTGTACAATATCACAGAGTTTAGTAACAGAAAATTATATAAAATGTTTTAGAATGCTTCCAAAGCATCAGACAAGGCCCGACATAGGTAGTTATTCAATGCCGGAAGGCATTGAATACCACCGATTAGCATGTTGCCACCACAATTAGACTAAGTACCATTGGGGGAGGTTGGGAGTACCTTCCTCCCATCCGTATAAACCCCTCACAGATTTAACATGACTCACAGATTTAACCGGCTCACAGATTTAACATAATCATACCCAGCGTAGACTGAAATGACATCTTTTGCGCTTGTCGAGACTCGAACCGAGCACTGTTAGTACCGAATCCTAACGCTCTAAACACAAATTGCTTCGGACTGAATAAAATGTCATTAATCGTGAAACAAATTAGAAGGCTGACAGTTTTATCTAGCAAACATTCAAAGTAGAACTGAAAATAAAAATTATTAAATTAAATATGGTATTTTTTGTCCTACATCAGAACATCTAACATACACAGACATAATTAGCAATGGTACATTAACGAGACACAAGAGAGCAGGACTCCCTATTCTCGGAATGGATAATTTTTTGTGGCTATATTTCCGTTCTCAGGATTAAAAGAAAAATGTTGACTTGAAAGTTAAAATAATAATAATAATAATAATAATAATAAATAATTAAAAATTAAAAATAATACTAAAAAGAGTAATGAATAAATAAGTAAATAAATCTAAATTTGACAACTATTTAATGTGGCAGATTTAAAAAAAGAAAAGAAAAGAAAAGAAAAGAAAAAAAGATACGGTGAAAGACGATTAAGCAAAAATCAGTAAGATAGTCTTGAGGTCGATCCATCAAAAAATGACAGGTCAGAACCAGAAAAATGACAGTTGTTGAAATAAATTATAAATTTGGTATGTTACAATGTGATCAACAGCATTTTCAATACACAGTGGAATGGAAATTTCATTACATGAAATTTCATTACACAATTTCTGATATCATTATGTTGGTAATATACTATTCTTTTTCATTCTGTCGAAATGTGTAAATGTTCCATGAGAAATTTTTACTCGTACATTACGTCGAAAGCCTTTTTCTGAATTAATAAATAATTCTCCAAATGTTGGAATCATTTTTTATTGGGAAAGAAACCATTTTTACGTTATTCATAGCCGAAAATTTTTGACTTGTATGCTTAAAAATAAAAATAAAAACAATTACGAAACAATAATCTGTCAGTGGTAGAAAATGATACCGTAAGTATATTTAACATCATCTTATAAAAACATTTCCTATCATTTCTCGGCTTTTTATATTAGCTTCCTTCGACTAGATCAATTTATTAAAATACGTTAAAGAATTATGTATACAGGCCCTAATCACGCATGAAAAACAGTTTTGTAGCTCTTAGCTGTAAATAATTTTAAGCATTAGAATTAAAAAAATAGAATAAAATTAGAATAAAATAAAACTTTTAAAGCTCACAAATGGATTAGAACGCATAATTTAAACTATGCTTTTGAAAAATAATATAAGGTTATTTGAAATGCTATAGGTGTCAAAATCTTAAAGTATAGAAAACTCAGTATAAATCGAAGAAACCTTATTCTTCTCGTTGTTTATAATTCAGAGGCTCTTATCATAGTGCAGTCATTTGGAAATATGCAAAAGACAATAAAATTCAGCTGTTCTTATTTATGTGACGCATTTCTTCCGACTCCTCTAGCACTGATTATGCAATTATTCGACGTTCTATAGTTCTTCGATAACCATGGCCTTTTCTCGCACTGTAGACGTAAAACTCTCGAGATCAATATTAAAATCAATGAGTTTAAATCTATAGCAATTATTTTCGTAAAAATTGCATTGTAAGTTAACGTAATTAAGATGAAACGAAAATCTTATGTCAGCAACATTTGACCTTCAGGAAGATCAATTTAATCGGATTAATTAAATTTCAATTTTAACAAAAATAAAGGTATTAAATGCTTTTAATAGAATTTATCTTATTTTTTTTAAATTGCTTTATCTCTTAGTCAAAATTAAATATATATATTATAAGTCAACAGTTTAAGATGACCGAAAATTTTTAAAAATACGTTACTTAAGAACTTTTAAAATTTCAGTTTAAAGATATGAATTGTTTTTAATTTTATATATGTTTAAACTAGCTGAAAATCCTAGCTGAATAATTAAAGTTAATTTTTTAAAAGAAAAAGGCGTACCGGAGAACGGCTAGGTTTGATCCACTATCGCCAGAACAGAAGCCAACCGCGATAGCACCACGCTAAGGATCGTTGAAGACTTCGGCACAAAAAGCGGTAGAGGACAGTAGCGGTAACAATGGAGATTGTTAGGATTAAGCCCCTAACTTTATTTCTACTGATAAGATATAAATAATATATAGCCTATGTCCATCTGGAATAATGCACCTTTCAAAACAGTGAAAGAATTTTTCAAATAGTTGCAGTGGTTCTGGGGATTACCCTCCATGTACAAAATCGCTCTCACTTTATATATAAGTATAGATAAATGCGACGATCAATATATACAATTGATGTAGAAAAAAATATATATATTTATAAAAAAATCGTAAGGGATATTTTTATAGACAAAATAATGTCCAATCGTCTGCCGCATTAGCAAGAAAATAAACGTATTTTTTTGTCTATTTAGTTGTTATGCACGTGACGATAAATTTATTTAAAGTACCATAAAAAGAAATCACGTGATCGGCATTTAATAAATTAAATACTAAAAATGAATCTTTAAAAATTCACCAAAAATCAGACAATAGAGGTAAAGACTCGAAAAAGAGTTCATTTTAAAGGAACTTTTACGCTCTTTCTCGTGATATAAATTTTATAACCCTCAAATTTTTATTTTAAATGCAAACTTAAAAAAAGTTACTAAAACAGATAAAAAATTTAATTTAAAAAAATCTAAGAATTTTTCAAAATCTCTCTTATTGCACCCCTGCACCATAAGAAGAATCGCCATGCAAAATTTCAGCCCTTTAGGTCCAGCGGTTTGGTCTGTGCGTTGTATGTCAGTCTGTGAGTCAGATACGGAACTGTTTTATATATATTGATTAGTTCAAAAATGTGGCATGGTTTCGTTATTGATATCCATAAAAGTTACTCATATTGATAATTATTCCATGAGGAATGCTAATAATTTAAAAAAAATACACAGCTTAATTGACATCCATTATTTTTTTATTTTTAAATCTTAAACTCTCAATCAGTATGAAACGTAAATAACACTGGTCGAAAGCAGAGGATAACTGAAATTTAAAAAGGAAAAGTATTAGTTACTGCAAACATTTAGAATTTCATATTAAAAACGTAAATGGCTTTTGATTTTAACGTAAAATCTGTGACATAATTTTCGGTATCGATATCCGTAAAAGTTTCTCATATGAATATTTACTCCCCACAAAATATTAATAGTTAAAAAACTTTAAAAAAATTGATTTCTATTATTTATTTTTAAAATTCGTTTAAACCCTGAAATATGAAGTAAAAAAATTTCTTCAATACGTGTGTAAATTAACTGTATTTCGATCATCATATTTACCATAATAATTTTGTCTCGCATTTCAGAAATCCAAAAATATTTGCTGATTTCTTCATTTTTGTATTCAGAAAATCGCTAACATCAATTATCTTCATTTGTTACCATCATGTAGAATATAAATCAACATTATAACTTCATAAGTGATAAGAAAATTAATGACAGTAGCATTTTTGCTTCTTTCCGAAAAGGGATATTATTCATGTAACTTGTTATCTTAGTATGACTAATAAATGAATATAATTATGTAATTACTTGTGTGGGATGAAGAAAGAAAGTAAATTAACAAAACAAATATTATGAATTCATTTCGATTAAATTTCATATACCACGAGTATTAAACAATATCTTAGAGAAAATATGACTTTGGTGTAATTATTTATTTTAAATCACGCCGTGACACATCCACACCCACCCAACATTTTATGTTCGATTTTGCAACGTTGTTGCAAGTATAATGTTGCGCGTATATATATATATATATATATATATATATATATATATATATATATATATATAGGTGGTTATCAAAATAATGGAAACACTAAGAAACATCATGAAAACGTTTATTAATACGGGGCAGGTTCACCTTTGTCATGTAATACCATCTGATTCACCTTGGATTTGGATACTACAACTCATACATAGTGGTTAAGAATATATTACACCATTCTTCAAGGAAAAATCATGAAAGTTCCTGTAGTGATGCTGTGGTGGATATCGATACCTTTATATATCCGCTTATAAAGATCACGGTGGTTGAATGATGTATAGTCGGGGGGATTGTACAGGGCAAGATAAGGTATTTGACTTCGTTTTCACGCTCTTCAAACCAATACTTGATAGATTTAGCTGTATGTATAGGGGGATTTTCATACCGGAGAACGCCATCTCCTGCAAAAAACAATGTTTGCACCAAAGGATGGACTAGTGAGATAAAGTTTCGACATAGTCCTTCTCATTCAATCTCCCTTTTAGGGATACAATAGGGCCTAGAGAAAACCATGAGATGAATCCTGTACCGTAATAAGACAGCTAATTAACAGGAAAAACAAACTTTATTTTATATTGTCGAGACGAGGGCAACACAACACAAAAATTGGTGTGGAACACATCACACTATATCGGTAGCATAATATCTCAACAGAATCGAAAAATTGATACTTCTTTTTACACTCAAACACGAACAACACTTCCTTTTCTTTCCGCTCGTCCCACGCTACATCACTTCAGTTCCGTTCCCTAGCATTTCAAAAACCGCATTCCGGGTCTCGATCGGGAGGTCGTCACAACTCCTCCCCCCTTGAAAACTTTTTTAGAGTTTTTACGAAGGAAAAGTTACTCAGATGGTATACAGGACCATCAAATATAAAATGATCACCGAAAAGTTCATTTTCCTTTACTAAAGGGAACACAAACAAGTACCAAGGGATTAAAGGTATTAGGGGTCCACACACAAAACAGCAACAAAAAATCTTAAATGTAACATGTGATTAACGAAATTCAACTGAATAAAATAGATTAAATTAAAAATATTACCAATTTTACTAATGCATAGCATTGTTCTGATTACAGAATCATAATTTTTTTGCACAATATTCATAAAAACATAACATTTTCACATTAATAAACTATCCAAAACAAAAACAAATTAAACAAATAAAACAAAATAATCGTGGGCTAGCTATATATATATATATATATATATATATATAATAACAAATACACTACTACATTTTTACAATACCCTTTTCCGGTATAGGTATAGCCCTGTAAATTTAGAGAGGCTCTACTCATTTCATCTGACAGAATGTTAATTAAAGATTTTGTCTCCTTCGGACGGTTGATATTTGCGCCATGTTTGCCAATTATATGAGGGTGGAAAACTGGTGTTATTGTGATGTCTGCATAGGCAACTTGTGTTTTAAGTTCTTTAGTCACTTCTTTTAATTTTCGGCAAGCTCCCTTATCTTCATCAGGGGTTCCTTCTGCATTATTGCTGTCATTCCCATCAACAAAATCCACTTGAACTTTAGTTAAATCATTAGCGATCTTCTTAATATTAGCTCCTCTTTTCCCAATAATGTGTTTGTGAAGCCAACGGGGAGCATCTACATGTTCAGTAACAACACTGTTTGTCCTCGAATACACAAGTATATGAGCAGGTCCAAACTTGGCTTTCTCACCCCTAAGTTTTATTGTATCAGATCGGGAGTCAGGAAGTAGCATCTCAACAGATACACCAGTTTCAAATAAAATTTCTTGAATTGTTTGCCCACGTGATCCAATTATATTTTTGTGCTGATTTTTAGAAATTTCTACTGACACTGCTAGACAATTTCCCTTCCTTTCCTCATAGATTTTTTCATCCCCAGCAATAGTAAACTCACTTTTGTTTACTGATGGAGGAGGGATATCCACTCTGGCACCAGTTTCATTTATAATCTTATTTTCAACTTCATTGAAAGGTTCGGAAATAAAGGGATGGTAAACTCTTGGTATATCAATACGTTCCAATGCCAATTTGTCCTGTGTCTCTGGTATGAGCTCAATTTCATGCCCAGCTTTGTCAATACCATCTTTAGTTCCAGTAATCTTAATCAAACCCTTATATTCTTCTGGGTGGTCTTCCTGACATTTAAATAGTAGACTTTTATCGATCATAAGCTTCGATCCTTTCTTTTGGCCTTTTGAATCTTCGTTAACAACCTTGAAAATGGACTGAAATTCTTCACTATCATTCTGGGATTCTTCACTATCATTCTGGGGTTTCTACTGGTGGCAAAAATTCGTCATCTATGATTAAAGAAGTGTCGTTTTGCTCTTCGACGTCCGTTACAAATTCCTTGTTGGATTCTTCATTTTGAGCACCCTTATTTGGCTTAGATTCTTGTTCAGGGCCTAAACTCTCTTCATTTTCTGTATTTTCTCTTTCCTTTTGGGAGCAAGTCTGCACTGCGCTAAGATGAGAAATCGAAACCTTTCCCACCTGTAAATTCGATAATCTGGCTGCAGTTCGATTTCCTAAAATATAGCGTCCCTTATCTAATTCACAACGGACAACTGCGGCTTTGGTATCAATGCTACCAAATTGTCCAGAGATTCTAACCTTTGCCAACGGTAGACCTGTCGGACCTTCGTCCAAAGGCTGCTGTACCCAAATAGTTTCGCCTGTGTACATCTCGGGAGAGACATATTTCCTACATATGACGTCTATCGTGGCACTTGAATCTCGAAGAACAGGCATGGTAAACCCATTTACTTCCGCTAATGTTGTAAAAGGACTTAGCAAACTCTCCTCTTCTTGTTCCTCACAAATTTGGTTTACTTGTTCTGAAGTTTTCTGAGCCTTTAATTTAGGACAAGTCGGTCGCAAATGGTCCACCGACCCACATTCATAACACTGCAAGGGTTTTTGCCGATCAAAATATTCATATCTCTGACCTTTCCACACGTCTTGCTTTCCCTGATCCCTTTCATTTTGTCCAGATTTAGCTGGAAATTTCTGATATTTTCGATTTCCCTTTTCGAAATTATTGCTAGTCTTCCTTTGTTCATAGGTTGGATAACTTTCGGATTTCATACTCCCCCGTACACTGTCATATTCGTCCAACATCTCAGACAGTTTTGTCGCTGAAGTTATTTTAGTCCAGTTGTCAAGAAAATGTTCCCAAACATCATAGGATACACGTTTTTTTATCTGGTCTGTAACCATCAGATCCTTCAGCAATTCAAAAGTATCAATTTCCAACCCTTGTATCCATTCTTCAAGGTAGTTTCTTAATTCAAAAGTTAAATCTCTCCATGAACTATCAGACTTGTTTTGATGTTGCACAAACTTAACACGAAATTTCTCGGGGCTAAGTTTAAAACGCTTTAGGAGCAACTCTTTGACGTAATCGTAACTGTCCGTCTTTTCCTCTGGCTCTCTCGCTATAAGCCGGATGATATCCGGCGGAAGAAGGGGTAGCAACTGTGCCACCCAATCCTGTTTTCTAACATCTGCCCTTTTTGCCTGGCGTTCGAAAATACTCAAATATAGACTAATATCTTCCTCTTTTGGATCGAATTTTTGAAGAATTTTCTGAAGTATAAAATTAGTTCGCGAATTCGTAATTTGCTCCTGATGAGAAGTCTCAGTAACGGATACCTGCATAGTTTCAATTCTTAATTTCTCCATTTCGAATTGGAGTTTCCTTTCTTCTAGTTCAAATTGGCGCTTCTTTTCTTCTTTCTCCAGTTCGAATAGGCGATTCTTTTCTTCTTTCTCCAGTTCGAATTGGCGATTATTTTCTTCTAGTTCGAATTGGAGCTTCTTTTCTTCTTTCTCCAGTTCGAATTGGAGCTTCTTTTCTTCTAATTCGATTTGGCGCTCCTTATCTTCTTCTTCAATTTTTAACCTTCCAAGCTCAAACTGGTTTTTACTCTCTTCTAACCGATTTTCCGTTATACCTTCTAAAAGATTTTTCACATACTCCTCTTCATAGTGCCTAGATTTTTTTATTAATATTATCAGGTCTGTTATCACTAATTCTTCACTTATATTTTCCCCCGTCTCAATAGCCAAAGTCTGAAGATCAATTTTTCTTGCTTTGCAAAGAAAAGCCATGGTAAAATAGTTCAAGATTAGTTACACTCAAAATTACTTAAAATAACACTTGAATAAATCCTTTTTTTTTTTTGGACACAATATAAATTTTAGCATAAGATACAGAAACCGAAAGTAAGTACAATTTGTTTCCTAGCAGGAGTTTCAACTCAAACAATTACCAGCACAGAGTGTGCTAAACCGAAAGTAAAGATAATTTATCTCCTAACAGGAGTTTTCACACTTCATAAATGTTGCTTACAATTACATCAGCACATGGCGTGTCACAAAACCAAATTTATAATAACAATTGTATAACGACAGCGTGATGCTTTCAAAACCGAAAGTAAGACAATTTATCTCCTTGATGGAGTTTTCCCACATAAATAAATGTTGCTTACAATTACATCAGCACATGGCGTGCTATAAAACCAAAAATATAAATACAATTGTACAACAAAAGCGAAATGCTTTCAAAACCAAAAGTAAGGCAATTTATCTCCTTGATGGAGTTTTCCCACATAAATAAATGTTGCTTACAATTACATCAGCACATGGTGTGCTACAAAACCAAAAATATAACAATTGTACAACAAAAGCGTGATGCTTTGAACCAAATAAGCACGTGGTGTACTACAAAATTTTTAGTTACACCAGCACATGGCGTGCTACAAATTTTTATCTATATCAGCATATGGCATGCCACAAAATTTTTGCTATACCAGCACATGGCGTGCTCCAAGTATCAACAGTACCAGCACGTGTCGTGCTACAAAATTTCAATTATACCAGCACATTGCGTGCTACAACAATTACTAGTGAAATAACAATTTTTTATATCATATAGCATGCCTCAATTCACACTCAAAAGAACGTAACCAAAACAAAACAAAAAAAATTATATCATACAATAATTAAATTTCACCATTTCCCTTAATAACAAAATCACTTTTGGTACTCACCCCTCACGTGGAATGTTCTCATGCCGCGGCTGCCACCAATTTTAGCTGTACCGTAATAAGACAGCTAATTAACAGGAAAATCAAACTTTATTTTATATTGTCGAGACGAGGGCAACACAACACAAAAATTGGTGTGGAACACATCACACTATATCGGTAGCATAATATCTCAACAGAATCGAAAAATTGATACTTCTTTTTACACTCAAACACGAACAACACTTCCTTTTCTTTCCGCTCGTCCCACGCTACCTCACTTCAGTTCCGTTCCCTAGCATTTCAAAAACCGCATTGCGGGTCTCGATCGGGAGGTCGTCACAATCCCAAACCCTATTAGATCTACTTCCATGATTGACAGTTGAAATGAGACAGTCAGAATTGTACGCTTGTGTAGGTGTTCTCCAGACATACGTTCGCCATGTTGCGAGGAACAATGTGAACAGTAATTCGTGGGACCAAATGCAGTTTTTCAACATATTACTCACAATCCGCTTCAATACCTCGTCCGTCTCTTTCACTCAGCTCTCACTTTCGTCCACTATTCTCTTCGGCAAAGGATGTTTTTCCGTGGACTCTGTATGCTATAAGACTTTCGATACACTATCTCGAAAACCACCCATTAGCCTGGGGATTGCAGTAACAGATACACCATTTTAAACGCGCTCCACCAATTTGCCCTTTTCACAAGGTCTGTAAGGTTTGACATTTTACGCTGTTCCCCCCAAACGCACGATGCCCTTAGCTTCATTACTGCTACCTAACGGTATAATAATACATACACTATATAATATAAAAAATATCAGTGGCCAGACTCATATTTTAAGGAATACGAAGCATTTTCATAAATACCACTAATATTGATAGGTGTTTCCATTATTTGGATTACCACCTGTGTATATATATATAATTAATATATATATATATATATATATATATATATATATATATATATATATATATATATATATATATATATATATATATATATATATATATATATATATATATATATATATATATATATATATATATATATTTATATATATATATATATATATATATATATATATATATATATATATATATATTTATTTATATATATATATATATATATATATATATATATATATATATATATATATATATATATATATATATATATATATATATTGATTGATTTATATATTCCTTTCGAACTATTACACTTTTACTTACTAAATATCATTTCGTATTTTTTAGATTCCAGAAATAGACTATAATTATTGTTAAACTTCATCATAATCTATCTCTTCTATCTAACTTCATCATAATCTATCTCTTTTCCTGAAGCGGAAGCATTTAGTACTGCAGATCTCCTTTCCTAAAAGGTGTTTAGTGAGAGACAACTGGTAGCGATCCACAGAACTATAAAATTGTGTATAGCAATTTTGAAGAATAAATTAAATTTCCCATCGCAAAACATTTTGGATGGTATCGATTTCCTATGCAGCAGTGGAAATGCATATCTAGATTATTTCAATGAACCCGCTATTTATGGAAAGAATGGGATAAAAAATTGAAATATTCAGTTAATTCAAGGAAATAAGAAAATGTACTAGCTTTTAAAAAATTTTAGCGAAAGCTAATAAAAGAAACCTAATAAAGGCATTTAATCATACTTACTTTCCACTTATCATGATGCGAAGTAATTGAGTCATTCCAAAAATTGAGTCATTCCACGTGAATAACGGAAAATAAATTAATTTGGTATAAGTATTAGCATAATCGTTACATAATCATCATACTTAAGTATGATTATCATGTAAAGAAATAGAAACGAAAAGGGATGCGTGACCAGTTTCTTTACCTAGTAGCGATTGGGATCGTAGGTGAAGTATTTAATATTTCATTCATTAATTAAAATTTTTGTATGTCGCAGAAATATTTTTTTTCAAAACCGTCCTTCATTTGAACAATATATCTTCTTATAGATGTGGTCTAATACCTTTATTCTAATATTCATGAATTCAGCAACTCAATGGTGGATTGATTTCACCTTATATATATTTCTCACTAATTAAATCACAACTTTAAGAAAATTCTGCAAGTTTAATACAAATGAGTTACAACTGAATTTTAATTTTAAAAACTGGAAAATTTTGCGAACGTGTAATAGTTTTGTTAAAATAACCAATATTCAAAAACTTTTTCCAGGCTTTTACTAATAATATATATATAATAATACACTTTTTCGAAAACTACGAGTAAATTATTGTCCGTCATTCCACACAAGTGAGATAATTTTATTACATCAATATATGAGATCAAAGCTATACAAATCTTTATAGATAAATTTTGAAAAATTTTTGATGTACATAACGTCTCTGAAATAACAATAAGGAATGTTTCTGCTATAAAAAACTTCATTTTCATTAGTTTTTTAGGGTTTTAAATTTTGATTTTCTCTTCTTACCGCTCTGAGACACGCTTTAATTTCTATTCACCCAAGGTTTAAAAATTCATCTGAATTTGATCAAAACTCTTCCTAATATTCAAAACGTACATTCATTGCAGAACTTTTGAGCATTAACTAATTCTGTTCCACACTCTATTATAATCAGTTTTAATGGATTTTTTTTTTGTTTGAATAAATGCGAAGCACTTTCGGTGTTTTTAATATTTCGAGACACTTTCAAATGGAGAAAAATCGGGAATGAATATTACATTCAGTATTTGTTTTTAAATGACACTTCACGCATTTATCTATTCTATAAGGATTCTATTAAAACAAACTACCCACACATGA
Organism: Dolomedes plantarius; assembly: GCA_907164885.2. Taxonomy (NCBI): domain Eukaryota; kingdom Metazoa; phylum Arthropoda; class Arachnida; order Araneae; family Dolomedidae; genus Dolomedes; species Dolomedes plantarius. The sequence goes on from OU015495.1 coordinate 191,737,890, forward strand.
TGAGTATTAGCGAAGAATTAAATTAATTTCCTGCGAGACATGTTATGTTTGTATATTTTTGCAACAATGTTTTGTAAGTACTTTGGCACATTTCAGAGATAACTGAAATAACAAGTAATACAATTGAATATAAAAAAGAGTTGACTGAAAAGTCTGTTCAATTTTTAAGTAAAAGTAAAAGGACGCATTATTCATTTTCCCCAATAACTTTATTGAACGATGTATTCGCCGTTTTGTTCCACTTTCTTCTGCCATCTCTCAGGCAACATCATAATTCCATCCTCCAGAAATGTTGATCTTTTTTGTGAAGAACTACTCCAGGTGCATTTTGCAGTGTTTCTTGGAATTGAAAAATGTCCAGTAAGAGAAATTTTCAAAGTCTGATTTAAATGGAAATCCGGAAGTGCAATGTCTGGTGAATACGACGAGTGAATAAAAACTTATCAGCTAAGATTTAACAGGTTTTGCCTGATCAACAAATAAACATGCGGTCTAGCGTTATCCTGATGGAGTCTTATTCCTTTTTCTATTGACTGATTTCCATTGGCGCTTTTCGTAGAGTGCTACTTGCTGTAGGTCTAATTTGGTGTAGTACTTGTGGGAATTAATCGTTTGGTATGCCAGAAGGAGCTCATGATAGATGACTCCTTTCCAGTCCCACCATATACATACAACATCCCCTTATTTGGATGAAGACCGACCGTTGATGGGGTTGATAGTGGTTCATTTTGCCTGCCCAACGATCTTTTTCCTTTTACCTAATTGTTCAGTATCCACTTTTAATCACCAATCACAATTTTTTTTTAAAAAGGGTACGTTTTCATTCCGCTTAATTAGAGAATTGCATGCAGAAATACTGCGAAGAAATATTTTCGCTTGAGTCGCCGCGTGGATCCGAAACTTCAAAGCGATTAACATAACCAAGATGGGGCAAATGTTTTTTAGCGCTTCAGATCTCCCACAGGGCATAACGTAGATTCTTGAGATAATGCCTCGATTTGTTCGCTTTTAACTCCACGTGGTCTATCTGACCTTGAAGCGTTGTCCAGAAAAAAATCCCCAGCTCGGAATTTCAAAAACTACTTAGCTCATCCAGAAAGTAGCTACCGTTTGCGCATATCTCCCGCGCATCTGACAGCACGAAGGTCGCGCATGCGTAGTTACATATTTCAACTCGAGAACGAATTAGCCTAGCCATTTTGTTTGATTACGTTAACGTTTGAAGTCATTGTTTGTTGGTAATCATGTTTAAAACTATCGATCGGCTCGTCAGCTGTGAAATAAGAGCCGTTATCGAGTTTTTGAATGCGAGAAACGTTCGACCTTCTTAAATTTATCATCTCACCAAGAAAAATCATGTGCACCATCTTTTGGGATAGGCAAGGAATTTTGTTAGTGGACTGGATGGAACGAGGCACAACAATCAACTCTACAGCGTACAGTGAGACATTGAAGAAGTTACGACGAGTGATACAGAACAAAAGGCTTGGACTACTGACTTGTGGTATTGTTTTCATGCATGATAACGCGCGACCGCATACCGCACGCTTAAGGAAGACGCTGGTTGATTAATTTCTCTGGGAACAATTCTGTCACCCTCCTTACAGTCCGGACACAGCTCCATCCGACTTCCATTTGTTTTCTCATCTCAAGAAATTTCTTGCCGACCAGCCCATTGCAAGTGATAATGAGATCAAGGTAAACGTCCAGCACTAGTTCAGGTCGCAGGCGGCCGAATTCTATAAAACGGGCATGTTTCAATAAGGGCCAAGATATGACACATGCCTTAATTTACATGGTGAATATGTTGAAAAATAGTTTAAGGTGTGTAGATTTTTCTGTAATAAAATACAAACGAAAACAAATTGCTAATTTTTTTTAATACCCAAATGGTATTTACTTTCTGGTTGAGCTAAATACTTTTGACACGTTCGATTAGTCACTGCACTTTCTTCATGCACTGCACAATTAGAATTTTGCGTTTTAGTTGCATTTTTACGTTTCATGAAATAACAAAGCTTAGTATGCCGAAAATGTTGTTTATTTTATTCAATCTTCTATATTAAAATGTTACAATCTTCTATATTATCTCATATTTTCTTTTACTTTAAAAAATTATTATTTTTTAATGCAAGCTGATATGACAGCCGTCACAACAAAATATAACAAAATTATTTCGAATGAAGTTAAAGACAACAAATCGCTACTAAATCCATCCTACGCAAAAACAGTGCGAACTTTTTGGCCAACCTAATAGACTTTTTAAAGCTTATTTAAAGAAAAAATATTCTTTCGAAACACTTTCTTATTTGTCATCGCTAAGTTTAGCCTTTTCACTAGGCATGATTGTCTATGTTTTTCTCTTTAATATTGTTGTTTTCTCTTTAATATTGTTATAATCTTTTTCTCTTTAATATTGTTGACAATACTAGGGGTACTCTTTGTGACACCCGTCAGCCTATGAAAGAAGAATATTTAGACATGTGCGGGGACACTAAATGATTATTAAAACGAAGTTGATAAATGCTGGTCGGATCGTTGGCAATAGTTGCATAATTGCCAATGTCCCGTAATTTGTGTAGAAAAAATAAATACTTTTTTATCTTATAGTGTGCTTTAAAAATTGATTTCTATGGGCTAGAAAAAATTGTTAGTTCTTCGCACTTGTCACAGAACTTAATTTAAAAAGTTTAGCTTTGTTCCGGGAAAACATTTGATTTATTTCACAATTATATGACTATGAGGGGGGGGGACGTATATTGTAATATATTAAAGATTATATGTATGTGTACTTTAGATATATTTACCTAAATTACAAACATATTTTTTATGCACAGTAAATATATGAGTATAAAATAAAAATAATTAAATACCGTTTCTAAAATGTTATCATAATTCGATTCTGATATCAAATACAGATAGCAAATCCATGAGTACATAAGTACAGGAAAAATTAATATTATTCGCGTTACCTCAATCTCTTTAAAGGTTTTAAGACCCTAATACAACTACACAGCGATTCATGTGTAATCTACAGAAACTGTCTTAAGTACACCATAAAAAAGAGAAATAATCAACTTGACGAAATGCACAACAATCCCTTGAGAGAAGATGCAGGAGAAAAAAAAACAGAAGGCGAAGTTTTGGGCATCAAGTTAGTTGCTTCATTTATAACGTAATCTTACGTAAAGACATTTGTTTTACTATAATAATTTTTCGTCTATGCGCAAGGGAAAATTAAATTAATACACAGACTCGACGTTAGCATTATTCTGGTTCTTTTGTTATAGCATTATGTCAGTTGTAAGATTATCTAATTTGCGTGTAAATGATGTACGTTATTCGATGCTATGAATTACATATGAAAACAGAAAGTGGCTTCCGAATACTCAGTTTTATGATGTAGAAATAAAATACAAAATAGTATTCGCATTTAAAAGTTATTGTGACAGAATAATCAGCGTATAAAACAACAAAACTATCCCCATATTCAGAACTAAATATTTTAAAAAATAACACATCTGTTACCAGACACATGATGAATTATAATTTTTGGTAAATGTTTGAATATTAAATAAAACACAAGGAAAAAAATTCGCTTAGAGGCACATTTTGTTAGAGAAACAGTCTATAATACCATTTAGAACAACTGTACCTGATTGCGAATTGGTAAATCAATTTTTTCCGATAAGTGAATCAGCAGAGCATCGCCTGTATCCTACTTAGTCTTTTTATGCGTAAAATAAATTCTACTTTTATGGTATTTCATATAAAGAGACTATGGAAAAGAATATAAATTAAACATGAATAATTATATTAGTATAACAAAGAAAATGTGTATCCAGCAAAACCGAAATCCAACTCCTTCTCTAGTAATTTCCTTCTCTAATTTCTTTCTCTAGTAATGTATCCTTCTCTAGTAATTTCAAAACCTTTCCATCGCATTATCTGAAAGACAAACTTGTTGAAGGGTTCCAGTTTGTTGACTTTGGACCAATATTGCTAACTACCTCCTTAATAACATGGACATCAAGGTGTGTTTCTATTTCCATATGAGTCCACTATACTCAAATGAATAATATCATGTGCTGTACGGGGTCTCTGGATTGCTGAAAAGTGAAATCGAAAGCAATATCTGGGAAACAATAATTCTGTGACAGGGAAGTGAAACGAAAATTCTTACAAAAGATTTATGGTAGGCGAAAACCTAATGAGCAAGCGCCATCCTCTTTTACTCATCTTTATTAATGGTCGGTATTTAAGATACACATTAAACAGTTAATTATAGCGAGAGAAAATGAAAGAAGCTTTGGACTTGATGAAGATGTCCACAGAATTTAGAGATTGTTAGATCAAAGTATGTCCCACAATACATACGTACGCTGCAAATTGAATGTAATTTTTTAGCAATCCTGAAATTAAAAGCATTTGAAGCCATGACATGCATTTCCTTTTAGAGATTTTTATGGAATAAATTGGAAACTATGTGTTAAGGGACTAAAAATCTGCCAATGCTCAAAATACGAGGGTTATTCGGAAACTAAGGTCCGTTTACTTATAAAACAGAAAACATTACAGATTTTTTCAAAAAACTTTATTTTTTAAATTCCTTACATGTGTCTCTATTTTTCTACATAGTTTCCATATTTGTTTAAACATTTGTCATAATGTTCTACAAGTTTCTATATGCCTAAATCGTAGACGTCGCCGCCTGTGAGGATAACCAATCTTGAACTGCTTCTTTCACCTCGTCATCTGTGGCGAATCTCTTGCCGCCGAGAAACTCTATTAGGTAGCGGAATAAGTGAAAATCACTCGGCGACAAGTCTGGACTGTACTGTGGGTGGTCAATCTGTTCCCATCCAAAAGATCTGAACAGAGCTTTCAAGGTGAGTGGGTGAGAGCTTTCAAGGACGGATGGGAAAATGCTCATGATGAACCGCGTTCAGGTCGACCATCAGTGATCACAGATGATTTGGTCAATGCCGTGGATGAAAAGATTCGTGAAGACCAGCTATTCACAATTTCAACTTTAGCATTGGAATTTCCGAATGTGGGTAGAACAAATTTGCACAAAATCGCTTCCGAAAAGTTGAAATTTCGCAAATTGAGCGCACGTTGGGTTCCCAGTCTGCTTACTGAGGAACACAAACTGAAAAGAATGGCTTGTGCTCTTGATTTTTTGGATCGATATCTTAAAGAAGGTGATCAATTTTTAGAGAAGATTGTCACAGGGGACGATACGTGGGTTTCTCACAGAACCCCAGAGTCTAAACGTCACTCAATGGAATGGCGTCACACAACATCACCAGTCAGAGTCAAGACCAAGCAGACAATCTCAACACAAGGTCATGGCAACCGTGTTTTGGGATAGACATGGGATCTTGTTAGTCGAGTTTATGCAGCAAGGGACAACAATAAATGCAGCCGCTTACTACGCTACCCTAACTAAAGTTAGACGTGCAATACAGAATAAGCGACTTGGTCTTCTGATGTCTGGAGTTTTGTTGCTGCATGACAATGCCAGACCCCATTCTGCCATTCACACCCAAAATCTGTTCAGATCTTTTGGATGGGAACAGATTGACCATTCACCGTACAGTCCAGACTTGTCGCCGAGTGATTGTCACTTATTCCGCTACCTAAAAGAGTTTCTCGGCGGCAAGAGATTCGCCACAGATGACGAGGTGAAAGAGGCAGTCCAAGACTGGTTATCCTCACAGGCGGCAGACGTCTACGACTTAAGCATACAGAAGCTTGTAGAACGTTATGACAAATGTTTAAAAAAATATGGATACTATGTAGAAAAATAGAGACACATGTAAGGAATTTAAAAAATAAAGTCTTTTTGAAAAAATCTGTAATGTTTTCTGTTTTATAAGTAAACGGACCTTAGTTTCCGAATAACCCTCGTACTAACACAGCTCCGATTCAAAAAAATAGAATAATGAAAGAAAATATGGTCAAGTGAATTGCAAATCTAATTTATCAAATAAATAATCAATGATATCAAATATAAATTATAATATAAATCTGCATATTTTGTAGATATAAAAATATGAACATATTACAATGAAATAGAAAATATATTTAAAACAGCAAGTGAAAAAAAATTCAAAATATTAGAATACTTCATAACATAACATGGTTCAAAAAATTAGAATAATGTAAATATATTGAACACAATTTAAACTCGAAGGGTTTTTACGTGCTAATCAGTACTTTGTTGCACCCCCCTTAGCTTTAATGACAGCTCTTAAACGGTTTGGCATATTATTGACTAAAGATTCACAAATTTTTTTAGCAATATTCGCCCATATGTTCTTCAAACTAGAAATAAGATCTTTTTTGTCTCTTGGTGCAACTTCTTGAAGTCGCTTTTTCATAATTTCCCACAAATTCTCGATGGGGTTTAGATCGGGGGAATTCGAAGGCCTAGGGAGTACATTTATTTCCCTCTCTTGGAGCCATTAGTTGTCGATTTGGAAATGTGGGAAGAAGCTGAATCTTGCAGAAACACGAAATCGTCATCACATAAATCCTCAGATGAAGGAATCATGAAGAGTTGAAGAATTTCTTGATACACTTCTGAATCAACTTTAGTGTAAATAATATACAACCTATCTGGGCCTTCTGCAGTCATGCAGCCGCATACCATGACAGAGGTTGCAAATTTAACCGAAGTATTTAAACACTCTTTATCAAAAGCTTCTTGTTTAAGTCTCGAAACACGTATACCTTGATTCCCAGGGGACACACAAAACATACTTTCATAGAAGAGTACCCTTTTCCAGTCATATTGACCCAAAATAGTCTTTGTTTACACCATTTAACTCTAGCAGACATTTGCTTTGATGATAAGAGTGGCTTTGTCTTAGGCACACGTGATATAAAATCTAATTTGTGAAGTCGTCGTAATGATGTAGATTTAGAGGCATTTACACCCACATCTTTCCATTTTCTCTGCAAATATCTCACACTTCGAAAGCGGTGTTTCTTCACAATCTTTTTCAATTGCCTTTCATCTCTTGCTGAAGTTACTGGCTTTCGACCACTTTTAAAGTGTTTATTTTGAAAACACTTTAAAAGTGTGAGTAGAGTATTCTCTCAATACTCTACTCACACTTGCTTGAGAACATTTCACTTCCTTTGTTATAAACAGTTGTGTTTTTCCTTCTTTTAGGCCAGGGAACATAGGGTTTGTAGACGAAATAATGCTCGGAAAGCTGGAAACGGTTTTAATCTCTTCATTTGCATGTAAAAAGAGTTTATTGAAGTTTGCACCAATTTTCTGCTTGTGCTCTATGAGATGTGTCGCAAAAACCTTGAAATTTTCGGACTTGTAACAGTTTTTCACTAGTAACTCCTTAACGATGCATTTCTAGGAAAATGTTACCATTTATAAATTGAAGTACTTAAAATTCTGCGTCGAATGAGCACCATACATTGAAATTACGTGAAGTTGTTAGGAAGATATGCGAGTTCAAAAAACGAAAAAATTTTCTCATTTTTCAAAACAAATCGTGTTGTAGATTTTTAAACCTTATTTTCACAATGTAAAATGTATTATATGAAATAAATAATACATTTGAATAACATACAAATCTTGTGCTGACCACAGTGAACACAGATACGAACACAGGTACAACAATTTTCAACAAAGCGTCTTTCCCTTTTTATTCCTGCTGGCGAACCAAGAACCAGTTTTGATGAATCTAAGGATTTGAAATGAAAAACGCACATTATGATGCAAATATTTATGTAATTAAAACGTAAAAAATTGACTTAAAGTACAAAAAAATTGTAAGTTTTTATGTGTAGGTGATTGACAAAATAAAAATTAAAAATAATAAAAATACAAGGTTAATTGAATTTGCTGCGTTTGGAAGTAGAAGCTGACTGGAGCAATTGGTCCGATTGAAAGTCCATGTCCTCCATAATGTCTTCGAATTCGTCAGCATTGTTAGGTAGCATATCCTCGCTGTCGTTCAAGTTTGATTCGTCATCAATTTCATCTGGTGTATTGGTGCAGGATGCTCCTCTGCAATTATAGCATATCGGGGAACATTTCATCCCTTACTTCCGGCAACCACAAGTATTTCGGCACCCTTTCGAACATTTGCAGGCAGTATTATTAATCAGTTCCTGCGGGGCTTGTTCGGCTGTTGATGGTAGTGGGAGTAGCCCATGCTTAGTAACCTTCTATCCCCACTGAACTGGGTCCATCAAATGACCATTCCACAAATTAATTTCTAGGAAAGCCCTCATTGCAGTCGAGCATTGCACCTCATTGCAGTCGAAAGCAGTTGAGCAGCTTCTTCAGTTGGAGGAAGAGTAGCCAAGTTGAAAGTATTCTGTACTAAGGATTTGGTGAACGTTTTAAAGCGTATTTCATTCAGAGGAGAAGATTGAAGAAACGATGCGGCATACAAAGCAGCAATTACTTTTTCGCCGGCAGCACCGACTTCATCTGCAGTCGCATCACGGTTTTTAAATATCTCCACAGTCCTTTGTACATCCGCATCTTTGTCGAGAAGCTTTGCCAACTTCATCTTCCACTGTCTGAAAATGGCAGATGTTGAATCGCATCCGCTGAAAGCGTGAAGAAATAATATATTTTCTTTAACTTTGTTTGACATTTTGAAGTGTGTCGGGGAATAGAAAACGGTCTCGGACTTTTCCAGGCTTCCTCAAAAAACAACCGATCGCTATTAGGAGCTAATGCATTAATAATTACTAGAATATCTATGTCTTCTCCTACCACAATCACACATTCAGAGAGTGTAGAATTTTCTATTGCCATGGTTGTGTCGGCATCCTCTGCAACCTGTTCGACAGCGATGTTTTCATCAGCAAATTTTTGAATTAGCATTGAGATGAGTCGTTTTTTGTTCCCTTCATTCGAGAGAAATTTTTCTTTTGACATTGTTAGTAACATTGTATCATCGAATTCAACGTTTGCTGCAATATACTTGTTGCTCCTAAGGCGTTCTGCAGATTTGGTTCTCTTTTCTGTAGGGTCTTCTGGATAGCCATCAAATACTATGACTGATCGCGCCCCGAAGTATTTTTTTACATACTCCACATATTTGTTGAGAACTGAAGAGAACTTTTCTCTCAACTCCCACGGTACTCGGTGTAGTAGAAACCCGCCGTCAATCACATAGAGTGCACTTCCGATCTATTCCGATGCACAAGCAGAAAATTGGTGCAAACTTCAATAAGCTCTTTTTACATGCAAATGAAGAGATTAAAACCGTTTCCAGCTTTCCGAGAATTATTTCGTCTACACCCCCTTTTTTTTCCTACATATGTTGCCTGACCTATTTGTGCAAGTGCACAATACGAAATTTCACAACCTCAGATAAGTCGCTCTTTCGTCCCCTATTAAGCAAATACTTAACTAAAATCAAATGCCAAACTACTTTCCATTTTCTGTGGAACACATTTTATAAACCTCACATATTAGTCCCACAGCTGTTCTTTAAACCAATAGGAAAATAGTCGCATATTTTTGCAATTTTTTGAACCATGTTATCCAGATATTCTAATTTTTTAAATAATTCTAATGTTTATTAAATAGTTAATTATTAGTATAGGAAATAAAAATAAATATTTATGTTATTTTTATAAATGTTCTGAAGATATTTAGACATTTTTAATATTTTTTTCTGAACACAGTATGTAAATTGACACTTTAGCAACATTAAACCCATTCCTTTTTACATTATTCTAATTTTTTGAATCGGAGCTGTATTTTAAGATAAAAATATTTCTGGGTATTTTAGAGATATATTACACATTTGAGTTTTTATATTACAAGTGATACCGCGTCTTCTTTCATATCATTATAGGCTAAAAAACTAAATGTGTTCGGAAATATCAAAAGTATTTCCTTCTACCATCATCGTTGCAGACGCACTCTACCGAAACTATAAATTTGAGACATAGAGAATTTTTTCAGACGTTGATATTGTAGATTATATCAAATATACGAATAAATTTTGCATAACTTCTACATTAATTTTTCTAGATGATGACTAGAGTGAAGCATAATATTTTCAAAATGATTAAAAAAATCTAACCTTCGAAGCAGAACTATAAGTAAGAACCTATTATTAATTGAAGAATGTTTGGCGCATTTCAAAAGACATAGAACACTTCAGTTATGTATATTTTTCCAAAACATAAAATAAGTGAAGACTAACAAAAATTTAAAATTTTTATAATTACTCGATAATAAGGTATTATGCAAAATCTGAAACTTTACATTGATTTCGAACTTGCTAAGTCTCAGTATTTTAAATGAATGGGGCAAAGAAAACAAAACTTTTTGCGATACTTCCATTGCGGATTAAAAACAGGTTCAAGAATAATTTTTCAGTAAATAAAGGATTTAAGTTACATTTATAAAAGTAAAATCAACATTAACTTTCCTGTAATTAGCATTTAACTCGAAATTAATAATAAGTGTTGAAATCTAATTACATATTTTCAGTACCCTATTTTTTGTTGTATCTTTTTGTTTAATATTAAAGATATTTTTTTCGACTGTATTACGGAATTGTTTGTTAAAAAAAATCAAAATATTCAAAAGGAGCATTGTATAGCGATTTAAAAGATATATTTTCCACAACAAAGTATAAATAATGAGCACGAATTTACAATGTTCATAGCTGCATGAAAAATCTATGTGCTTCTGTTTAAATGTCTGTTAATTTAAAAAGGCTATATTATATATTTCCTTCGATCGCAATGCATTTTCTTTTCGCAGAATAAAGAAAAGTTTCTTTCTAAAGGAGATTTGAAGAAATACCAATGAAAGACAAGAAAAGAAAGAAAGAAGCAGTGAACTGAATGAGAGATTCTTGTGTCATAAATATATATTTATTTTCCTTCAAGTCGGGAAAAACGCAATCCATAACCTTCAGAGTTCAAACGTTTTACAATAGCATTTAAAAAGAATTTTGATCGATGGTATGGAAACAGTCGACTTCAGTCCTCCGTAAGATAAAGCAAAAGGCCATGAAAATCAAAATATTTAGAGAAACTATTATATAAGATCGGAACTATGTTGTAAACTATGTTTTTAAAAGACAGGAAACTATTTCAATTTAAAATTGTATTGAACATTCTTATGTAATAAACCCATTTGACGATGGCATTTATTAATTCTTAGAAGTAGGCGTAAGTTCTTTGTCTATAGAAGGAATAATGTTTTACAAATAATGATTGAGTGTTTAAAGATACGTGTGGTGTTTTAATAAAACTGACAAAGATAAAACAATGGAAAATTAGGAAAAAATCCTATTAATTGTAAAAATCTTGAATTCCTATGTATATAAATGCAACTTGATGAAATCTTACGCCTGGATCTTGATTATGATTTTCATTTGGATTTCATCTATTCTCTAAACTGTATTTTTAAAAGACTAACAGTATTTTAATTTTAAATGGCTTAGAACAGTTTTATTTAATAAATGCGCTCTGACGCAACCATTTATTAAATTTTTAGAACTAGGCGTATTAAAACTTTAAGATGATCTTTTTGTTTGGAGTAAAAAATATTCTACAAATCATGATTGAAAGTTTTAAGATCTCTGCGGCTTCGTACTAAAGCAAAGATAAAGCACAGGAACTTTAGAAAAAGTTTCGTTAATTGTAAAAATCTGGAATTCCTGTGTGTACATATAATGAAATGAAAGTTGTTGAAATCTGACGCTTGATTCTTGATTGTAATTTTAAACCATATTAACTTGAATACCGCCTTATGAAAGATTGATGAAGTTAAATTAGACCTGTTATCTAAATTCACAACAAAATTTCTTCCTGAAATCCATTCTATAGAAAGATAAGAATGTTTTTTCTCCAAATAATTTGGGTACTTTTACAGTTAACCACTACAAATAAATAACTACGTTTTTACCATTTTAGATCACTTTCGTTTTATACACATTGATCTTATTCTCTAAAGAGCACCTTCAACTTGATCACTAAGTTGTCTCTCCACCCTATATGTTAGCAGGATTTACAGCTACTCACAACTGTAGATCAGACTGCAATATTAAAATCATAAAGATTATCTTACGACATCGCTCCGTAACATTTTATACTTAAGATATATTTGATAAATGCTCCAATCAAACCAATGCTTAAAGGAAAAAAATATTGAAATATTTCGTCTATAACAAGGATTTTATAAATTTGTTGAGTTATGGCAGATGTTGATATGTCCAAAAAGTTCAATTTTATGTTTTAAGTTGATATAGCACACTTAAAATTGCCTCTTTTATGTGGCAAAAGCTGGTAGTGGAATTATGAAAAAATTCTAAGTTAGTTATTCGTAATTTAGCTAACTTAGTTGACGTTATCAACTAAGTTAAGTTAACGTCAAGTTAACGTTAGTTAACGTCTAGTTAACGTCAAGTTGACGTTATCAATTTTTTATCAACTCACCCCAAAATTTTAGCCCCTAATTGAAAAAAATATTTTCATTGAAGACCAGCCGCATGCTTGAGGTTGAATATGAGTATTAACTAAAGAAAATTTGGATTGAAAAAGTTAATTGAGTGATTTTATATTTCACAAGAAAAGTTCTTTTTTTTAATTTGCCGAAAACGTGAAAAAATGACATATCAACATCTTTCATAATTCCACAGAAATAGGTTCATATTTTTAGCATATTTTCAAGCCTAAAAGGCTAAATATTTTTTGATCCGTCAAACACTCGCTTAAAAGTTATTTATACTACTAAGGTACAAAATTATTTCCTACGCCAATACTTATAGTTTGATCCTATATTATTTTCAACCTTTATGACTTAATACAATAGGGATTATCCATATGTAGTGTCCAACCTTCAATATTAAATTTTGATGAAAGAAACTAATCTACATGTATAAGACATCGGTGTTCATTAATTTTCAATGCTTTCTCATAACTGAATAATTAACAAAAAGCTTTCAGTTATTATAATTACACCTTTTTCTGTCTATAGCACCATAATTTGTGCGAACATATTTTTAAAAAAAAATTCATTAAAAACTTTACTTGATATTCTACTCTTTGTTAACAACAGTAAATATAATTTTATTAAGCGTTAATCTGAAATAACTTTTATTTTCAATAAAATATTCCAAATATTAGGAAATTCCATTTTTTTTTTTTAGATTATCGTTTAGAAAACTTTTGGTTTAAAAGGGAATGAAATTAAGAAATTTATCTGCTCAACTATATAATGGTACGAAACCTTTTATTATTATATCTCATTTCAATCCTATTAGGTCTAACAGATTTTTATCAAATGTTTTGAAATTTTACGGCATTTTCATAGTTATTGGTTTCATTTGAGACTTCTTATCCATGTCTCCTTGAGATAAGGAATTCTCTGCTGATTATTATCTGAACAAACTATTCAATTTTCAAGAAATTTTGGGGTACTTCGAAATCCATTACAACATTTTATCATCAGCAGAATCATTACGCGTGTCTTCATAACAATCATCATTTTTATCTTTATTATCACTAAGTGTGACTTTTTTTTTAAAGATGATTAGATATTCGACTGTTTCTTAAATGATATATAATGCTATAGATTAGTTGTCTTTGCAACTTCTTTGATGGCAAAGTTTTGATGTCTTCAATAAAAATATTAAATGATATAATAACTGTGTAAGGTATACACAAGATTCGATTCCCAAGAATCGAACTTTTGAGTGAATTAAAGAAGCTGCTTCAGATATGCTAATTTCGGCATACGCTCTCAGTATTAATACCACGCAGCGTCATTAAGAAAAAAGGGGAGGTTGTTAAGGTTGAAAAGGTGTTATCCTGCGCTAGTGCTTAGCGGGCCAGAAGTTTACGTGGCAGTACTGATGGTTTGACTTACTGTTCGTGAGTATAAAAATATATTGTTCTTGAAAGCTGTGTTTATACATTCCGTACAAGTAGTACGCATGCTTATTGCTGTAAAAGCCAATTATATGTGCAACGAATTCAATAAACATTGTTTCATGTATAAACTGTGTTTGCTTCAAATTCAAATAGAGTGCCACTTCAAATTATATACACCCAAGTCTGGGTAGAAGTGAGCATAGAAACTCTATAACTGAGAAAGAATATTTGCTGCACACGTCATTATCAGTATTATAACAAACATTTATGGAATTCATAAATTTATTTTCATTGAAAACTCAATTATTCACATATGCTTAACTTATATGACAAGAACTATTAACTTATATTAGAACCTATTCGAGCATTGAAAATGAAGAAGCATGGTTGTTTTATGAGACATATTTACTTGAATGTTTACAATGTTAAAATTTTATTTGTCTCGGCAGGCATACTTTTAAAGCAAAGCAAATCATATCCTTGTTACTTAGTCTACTATTAAAATCTTACCAATATGATATAAACAAAATTTTTTGGAACCAAAATTATTTGAGCTTTTGATATTTTATATTTCCCAAATTTATTGTGTATTCATGAAAGAATAAGCAGAAATTTCCTGAATTTGAACATTCACAAATATTCTGATTGATAGATGCTTTAATGTAGGGTGGAACGAAATGAAACCAAGACTTTTGTAATAGCTGCAGCGGTTAAATACTCAGAGCTTTGATTTTCAGCCGTTAGATTAAGATGTCATGTCATAAAGCAAAGATGTTATTGTCGGAAGATATCAGACTCTCCGACGCGACGCTCCGATCATACGCAAGGTGACTACGTAAGATCGTAACATGGATTCGTCCAGGGGGTATTCTAGTAGTTATTATTCAATTCTTGATTGCAGAAGGTGTTTGAAGAGCCGATATTTATCATTGTATTAATGATGTGTATAAGTATCTTTCATGGTGTGCAGTTTTCAGATATTTTAGTGAATTTCGTAAAGGACGTGAGAGCTCGGAATATGCCGAGACGTGTCCAGGCACACTCGGCTATCATCATGGAATCGATTGCTGACGTAGACAACATTTGCTGCGATGCTTCCTATGGGAGGTCCATCCACCCTACAATATATCCGACCTGTTGCCTTATAACTACAATATCTTCGGTCCACTGAAAATGTTCTCAAGGGCCAGTGTTTACTAACGATGCTAAAATTCCGGGATGCCGTTGAAGACTGGTTCCGCAGACTGCTATGGACGTTATCCTCCTAGAGTATCCAAAATCTAGTGCAGCGCTGGTACTCTTGCTGATTTGACGAATGACTATATGTAGGTTATATATATCCATATTGCTTCCTGTATGTTCACATACTCCAACAAATAAACCATTACAGGAAAAAACCTAGTATCCCTTGAGCAACCCTTATACATACACATTGCTGCAATTTCCCTCCCTAAAGCATTCCAGACATGTTCAATAGGGTTTAGGTTTGGATATCTGGATGGTCAATTTATCCGGCGAATATCCACTCTTTAGATTATCGCCCGGCGAGCCCTACGAGGAGCGTTGTCGTCCGTAAAAATGAACCGAGGGCCAACTGCACCCCTGATATGTCGAATATAGGGTAGTCTCTATACCTCTAACTGTTCAAGAAGCTTCTGGCAGACACATGGATAAGTCTGCGGCCGTCCATTAGGATGTCTGCCCAGACCACGACACCTTTCCTGACATGGTGGTTCCATTCTCGGATGCTGGAGGAAACGCATCAGGTCCCGGGTTCTCTCCAGATGAAGGAACGACAAGAATCAGTGTCCAGACTGAATTGCGATAAGTCTGTGAAGAGAACGTTACCAAACGGAAGTCTGGTCCAAGGCCGATAAAGTCTGCACCTTGCAAAACGGCCGCACATCACTCTGTTTGGCAGAGACTTATGACTGGTGAGAGGTATTAGGGACGAAATCTTGCAGCCCTGTGTTCGATCTTTCAGGGGTTCAGTGTGCCCTAGGTTTATTTTCACGGACGATAATTCTCTTCCAAGTACAGCTCACCAGGTCGACGATGATCTTGAAAGTGAGGATATTCGCCGTATGAATTGGTCAGACAGATATACAGACCCAAACCCTATTTTAAATGTCCGGAATGCCCTTGGACAGGCTATTGCAGCTCACAAACCCATCGGAGAACCACGGAGGACCAAAAGCTGCGTTGCAGCAGGAGTGTGACCGACTGCCACAGGAACTCGTCAACTGTTTCATTTCGAGTATGGCATCGTGTTGTGATATCTACATGACTGTGAGAGGGGACTATGCCCCATATTAGAAAAATTTTATGTTCATACTTTCAAAATGGGTTTTGGACATTCCTGAGCCGATTAGTATATATATATATATATATATATATATATATATATATATATATATATATATATATATATATATATATATATATATATATATATATATATATATATATATATATATATATATATATATATATATATATATAAATATATATATATGTATATATATATATATATATATATATATATATATATATATATATATATATATATATATATATATATATATATATATGTATATATATATATGTATATATATATGTATATATATATATATGTATATATATATATATGTATATATATATATGTATATATATATATGTATATATATATATGTATATATATATATATATATATATATATATATATATATATATATATATATATATATATATATATATATATATATATATATATATGTGTGTGTGTGTGTGTGTGTGTATAATTCTCCCCGGAGAAATACTAATTATCTGGAGGAATTTAAATACAGCATTAAATGCATAGTAATCAAAACACTTCTTATTTTAAACTGTAATCGAAAGAATTTTTTTTATTTCTTGACAATCATATTTTGATATATATTAATATAAGGTAATTACGATTTATGTGATTGAACAATTAATTTCACCGATATTACTTTGATTCATGTGTACAACCCTATCATTTAAGACCTTTATTTTCAGCATTAAAATTAATTTTACTGGGAAATATCAACAATTACTGCTGCCAAGAATCAGTCGTACAATTTATCTTCTAATATTTGAACAAAAAGACTTCATTTACTGAGTTGTGCAGTTTAACATGATTCTGCACTTTAAAATACCTTGATCTTTCAATTTTAACTAAATGAGTCACTTTTGATGTACACCACTTAAACTCTTGGGAATGAAATTCGAATTTCACTACAGAAAGTAAAGATCCTATTTCTTGACACCACTAAGTGAACTTTTGTAAGGTAATCCAACTGCGACATCTGGATCAATAAACAAATAATTTAGCATGCATGACTTCAAACATTAAGAACTGAATTCTTACCTCAGATGTCGAATTGATTTCGATTGTTCCTGGCTAAAGCAAAGAATTTTCGAATAAAGCATTGAGATTAGAAAAAAAAACTGATTTTGTAAATGAATAAATAAAAAAAGCCATTAAGTGAAAAAGCGAATAAATTTTCTGATTACATTTTAATTTTAACAGATTAAGTACACATATTTTCACGATATTTGAGGAGGTTATTAAAAGAATAACAAACAAATTGGAGCCAATAATAATGGCTACTGAATGATTCTTTAGTGAACGGCTTGTAAAAGAACCTTCAGTTGAGTATTACTATTTTGTTTAAAGTTTAATTTAAAAATTTATAACTCTTCGGTACTTAATACATATAAAATATCCTAAAATTGCATCATACGTTGCATAATACAGCTCTATGTTTCCCACTATTGGCCCTAAAAATGTATTACTGGTGGACGTTTACCATTATTAAAGCAAATTTATCAATTTAAGGGGTCCAGGACACAAAATTGTTCGAATTTTCGAAAAAAAAAATTTATTGCATTAAAAATTTTTGTGTTCTATTACGCTTAAAATGACGTTTAAATCATGTTTCTATCTTAATTAGAACAGGAGAAATTATTATTTTTTTGCAACATTCTAATAGTAGCCAAGCGTTGTTTAAACCTGTAAGTGCATTTTTCTGTATGATGGGTTTTTTCCCCATTTCTCGTCTTTAAATTGTTATAAGTCAAGAACCGTCAAAGATAAATTGTTGAAACTTCGAACATGTCTTTTTCAACTATTGTACTTTAATTTTCATTCAGCAAATTTGAAAAAAATAATTACTTTTAAAATTTTAAATATGAATTTTTTAAATATGAATTTTCAAAAATATGTTACATTTTTTTTTGCTATTTTTAATATAAATGTATTTTTTAAAATTAATATTTAAAAATTAAAATTTATGTATTTCTGTTTATTTAAATGAAAAAAAATCGAAATTCGACAAATAATATTTCTAGTTATAACAATTTTAAATTACCCCACATTTTTTTTATTCTTAAATTTTAAATTTTTTTAAAAACATTTTGAGGACTTTTATTTAGTGATTTTGTTTGCAAATTATAGGGTCAACCATCACAAAAAAATTCCAAATTTTAACTGAATAAATCAAAAAAAATTTTAAATATGTCCCGGACAGAAAAGGTAATCTTTATTTTTCAGCAATATAAAGTTTTAATTTTTTTGCATTCGTAATAAGTATTAATTTTAAAGTGTGTTACTTAACCCATTAACCGCTGGTGTTGCGTTGACGCAACGGTCAAAATAAATGCGTATAAAAATTTAGCTATTAAATGAATTTTATGTTAACAGTAGTTTTTGAGTAGTGTTAATTATCGAATTGAAACCTTTTTGCCTTCAACTGTTCTTTTAATTAATTAACGAGTTCCAAACTTAGACAGATAGTTAAGCATTTTTGAACGAGAAATTTCTCCTGGTCTTTTTCACAGAAGAAATATAGGGAGACAAACGTGAGATTTAGGGGTGATTTATTTTTAGCTAAGGTCAAAGTTTATCAGAACATTCCATCAATCGGTTGATTTTGTTTGGGTGGGGGAGGAAAAAAAAACAGGTGTTGCGTTGGCGCAACGTCAGCGGGAAAAGGGTATTCACATGTGTCGCTCGACTCCGTAGAACTTTCCCCCGTTCTATGGTTATAGAAATGCCTAAAACTAGATACTTTACGTTTAAAGAAGTTCTTCAAAGAATTTTCGACGCAGATTCAGATAATGATGACGAGAATTAAACTGATATTGTTGTTATTCTACCAGAGACAGCAGAGGCTAGTGATGAAGGAGAAGGAAATGATAATATTTTGAATAGTGACAATGATGATTTACCATGCGATGCTGCTGTCGAAATTGAAGTGTGAGTAAAAAAGAAGTTTTTGCCTCCTAAAAGCAGTACAAGTTTTTCGAAAAAATTAAAAAAACAAAAACTGAAGATTTGAAATGGATAAAGAAGGGACCATTGAATATGTCTCAGCCAAAAAATGAAGATAAAGATCAAATCGGAACTATTAAAAGTATAATACAAGATTAAACTAGTGCAGAGATTTTTGATCTTCTCTTTGGCTCAGAGGTTTATTCCCTTTTCGTCGAATAGACAAACTCATGTGCCCAACAAAAGAATCACCCCCATTTTTTAGCATCTGAAGCCTACATGAGACGGTTCATTGGAATATCGTTGCCGACGGGTATTATTCTGTACCTCAGTAAGACGTTTACTGATCTCTTGATAAAGACATTCAGCATGCAAAAGCCATTACGTGGAGAACATGGACATTTTATTGTCAAGTCTGAAGACAGCAGAAGACTGCGTAGTAAACAATGCCATAGCCAGACAATTTATGCATGCAAAGTTTGTCACGTTACTCTGCATCGTGATTGTAGTGAAGCTTTTCGTGACATAAACTGTTTTCTGGATATAATAAGTAATTTTCTAAAGGAAAAATAAGTTAAATCTTTATAATAAATAAATTACCTGTAAAGTGATCATTATCTTTCTAAAGTGTAACAAAGTTAAAAAAAAATTCCCAGTGCTCAAATCAAAGAAAACTCTGCAGAAGTTCAGTTGAACTCACTTAATGTCAATACTCTTATTCCGCTGACGTTGCGCGAACGCAACACTCGATTTTTCGAAAGTTAAGACCAGTTTTGTTATTTTACCCATAAATTAATGTTGTATATGTTCAAATGAATAGCCAATATTATTTGTATAAAAAAAAATTCACCCCTTATAGTTTTGGCTGTTAATGGGTTAATTCAAACTCTTTTAATTGTCTGTTATTTCTTTAGTAGGTTAATTTAGTACAGCAATAAAGATAAATCCCTTAAAATTTTACTTTCTTCCGATTACCCTCTATAAATTTTTAAAAAATGGTCTTTTTTCTCCAAATGTAATTAAACCCATCATTTCTTCTTTTTTAATATTAAGATGCTTGTAAATTTCCATGTCAGTCTTATAGAATGAAAACTTTTAGCCTGTGATATATAAGAATATAATGTTAAATTCGATGTTCATAGACTGAAATTTTTCATAACTATACTCAGCGGCAAAAATTACAAAATCTGCGAATTTAATGCGCAAAAGAGAGAGGTTTTATAGGTTTTAATGTTTTAAAATATTTTTTCTAAAAATTAATTGTAGATTCTTGTGATATTTTTAATGCATATGAGAGAAATTTATTAAGTATTTTATTGTATTTTTTGTTAATGTACACAAAATAACTTATAATAAATATTTTTATAAATAAAAAACTTAAACTCTTCCTTAATAATAATTGCTGTTTTAAATTTCTTAAAGTTATGGCCGATTATCAAAACAGTTATATTAACAAATTAAATATTATATAGTTAAGAGTGGAGTTATGACGAAGCACCGCAAGTGAATTATATAAATCCTCCAGCATAAGAAAACTGACACACTAATCTCTATACTCAAAACTTTACGTTATTTCGTAGCGCACACGTAATATTTATCTTTTTACAAGAATTATTAACACACATTCTAAATACCACCATTTTTATTATAACAGTTACATCATCATCGATTTTGAAATAACAAAAATGTAACGTTGCCTAACTGAAAGCTTGAAAATAGAATAACACAAAATATAAAATTATAGCTGCTACAGCGTAGATCATGAGCTACACAAAAGCGATTACTAGATACTCAGCTTGATTTTAAAAATAAAATTTTGTCTACATCTACGGACAATGCATCTCGTACTCTAGGTGATCATTTTTTAAATATAACTTTAAATAAAACTTCTTTTTTTCAAGACTTACTTATATGGGCAGTTAGTTTACTTCTTTTGGGATATTTCAGTGTACTTCCTTCTCTCAATTTCCCATCAAAAGCGAAGTAATCTTCTTTCTGCCGATGAATCACTGATGTTATGAATCGCCTCTTCAAATTTCCATCTACTTAATCAATCCTAATTCCGATAGAATGAGTATCGCCTTTCAGTATTTGACAGAGACAGGCATGAAAAATTTGCAGCAGTTTCATAAAAAAATATTGAAGGAAGAGAAATTCTCATAAGTTACTGAAATTTTTAAGATAATCGAAACTTGTATTTTTCGGGTATGGAATTAACTGGAGAAAATTAGGGAAACAAATGTCATCAAAACATAAAGTCTTGTTTATGAGAATGATATATTCAATTCAGCGTAATCAACATATTGAATTAATTAAAACATTTTAAAAAGATGTAATTAATTAAATTTATAGAACAATTTTGAATTCACTAGATTTCATTAAAAGTAAATAATTAATATATTTAGTAGTTTGATTAGAGTATTCTCTCGGGGCGAAAATATGAGTAAATATTTTTTTCCCATTTCATAAATATTTGATAAATCAGTTATTTCAGAGAAACTATTCTAAAATTTCTTCAAATATATACAAAAATTTGACGTGTATTTAAAGCATATTTGTTTCCTTTCTCACAAAATAATTAATATCGTCAGGTAAATTAATAACAATTGAAATTCGAAAATATTGATGAATTTACTCAGTTATTTTTAAGATTCCAAAAGGACTTTATTTGTCAAATATAAATACTTTTTGTTTTTTTCTTCTAAGTTATTATTTCTCCCTTAAAGGTGATAGCCTTTGGCGAATTGCTTGAATAAGAAATAAGAAAAATATGGATCATTGAATTACTACAAATTGTTGACATCTCTCACTCTCTCTGTCTGTCTCTCTCTCTCTCTCTCTCTCTCTCTCTATATATATATATATATATATATATATATATATATATATATATATATATATATATATATATATATATATATATATATATATATATATGAAAAATTAACGAGAAAATTAAAAATTACACAAACTCGTGGAGAAAAATGGTTAAAAAAACTTTACGGACTGAAGACATATATACATATATATATATATATATATATATACATATTATACATATATATCAGGTCAATCAGCTTTGATTATATTAATAACCCATACGGGAAATCCCCTGTTTTAATCCGCCGCGCGTCGAACTATGAAAAAAAGTGGCGTTTAATGCCACGAAAATAAACAATCCTGAAGCCCCCCTGTAAATTATTTTAACTATTTTTCTCTCTCTAATTAATCCTTAACAACTTTTCCCCCGTCCCCCTGAAGGTGCGCACACAAATGAATGGCCAGTTCAAATGTGGCAATCTCCAGAATAGGAAACAATTAATTTAAAATTTAAAACTTAAATGAATATTAAATGATAATTAACCCTAACCTAAATTTTTATCCCTACTCAATTCTTATCCCTACTTGCACCGAGGCGAATTGAATTGAGGTATCGTTACAGGTTACATAAGTTTCCATTTGAGACATACTTGACATCGACAAAACATTAATCATTACAATATCAATTTCCAAAGTTATAAAAATCACTAAAAAGCACAGTTATCTTAAAATATTATGAAAGGAAAAACAAAATAATGCCTCAACTATAAGTAAATATAATAAACACTTAGTCCTTGTTTGTAAATGATGAAGTTGAAAACTGTACATGAAATATATCCACAGTGATGCAAAACAAAATAGAAATATTAAATCAAAAAGATGAGCGCTAGACATTATCTTTCATCTGTGCTCAAAACTAAAAAAACACATATTTTCCGAAAATAACACCATAATTACACAATTGCTTTTGCGAGATCCAGAGAGAAAAATACACACAGAAGTAGCTAAAAAAATAGAGTTTAAGGGGACTCACGACCCTTAAGTCGAGGAAATAAGG
This sequence comes from Dolomedes plantarius, assembly GCA_907164885.2. Lineage (NCBI taxonomy): Eukaryota > Metazoa > Arthropoda > Arachnida > Araneae > Dolomedidae > Dolomedes > Dolomedes plantarius. The sequence continues at coordinate 191,760,956 of OU015495.1, forward strand.
CATATTTTCATACATTTTGACTCTTTGTAACTATTTCCATTTGCTCCCAATTTTTTAAAATTTTATGTATATGATAAATTGATATATTTATTTTAATAAACAAATTTTCAACTCTCAAAAAAATTTTAAATAATTTTTTTAAATGCTTTAGATATACCTTGTTTTTTAAGTATTTTTATTGTATACTGACTTGCGCGTAGAACTATGAAATTAATTTTACACTAAATTGTATAATTCCTGTTTTATATTTAAAATAAATAATTCAAAATAGAATTGGACATAAAACATTCAACATTAAAATATTTCTTCAATTTTTTTTAAGACTGCTCAAAATATACTTAAAATTTCCTTAAATTTTTGCATTAATTTTCCCCTGTAAAAATAACAAAATGTGCAGTGATTGCAATAATTCTAGTTCAGTCGCAATAAAATAACATGATTATGCAGTGATAAAAATTTCATGGAATTATGTTTCATAGTTTTTGAGATATCAGTTGCGGAATAATTCAAAATTACATTTTGAAAAAAATTAGTTTAAATTTTTTCTTACCATAAACTTGATCAGTAATTAAATATTTAGAATATCAATATCTCAGAAACTAAGCGGAATATTTTCATGCCGTTTGCTTTATTTTGTTCAGAAATGATCAGGCTTTAACATATATTATTTTCAAAAAATCGAATTTTTTAAAGATTTAAGGGTAGTGAGTTCCTTAAATAAGATAGCATTTATTTATTTATTTTTGTTTGACAACACACAAAGTTATAATCACCTTAAGGTGAAATCAAGTGACTTTAGGCACCAAAAGTAATATCAAAGGAAGCGGATCTCTGAAATTCACATTATTTTTATACTACCAAATCATAAACACGTCATAAATTTTATATCATCCTAATCAATAGAACCAAGAATACACAATATATGAGATTATTAAAATATATGAGAAAAAGTAAATTAGATTTTAAATGCATGGAATCAAATTATCGACTTTCAAATTTATTTACAATACTCAAAACAATTTCCTTTCTCAAATTTTATTATTATGTACTTTTCGTAATCTTTCAATGACCATTTTAAGTACTTTTGACTATATGAATTGAGAAGACATGTGAAAAAGTCTCATGCCTGGTCAAACATTAAATCCCACTTCTAATTGATAAAATATGTAATATTCCTCAATTTTATGCAATTTTAATAGCACAATAATACCACTACTAAGATTAAAATACTTCATAAACCTTCATACTTATATTACTGAAAATTGGCCTACAAATTCCCTACCTCATTTTCTTTTTTTTTTAATCACACAATATAAATAAAATTTATTTCAATACACCAAAAACACATAGATTAATATTTATCAAAAATGTACAGCAATCAAAAATGTACCCTATAAAAAACACACCTATACTAATTGTAAAGACCAATGTAAACCAAAATAACACTTCATGAAAATCAAAATATAAAACAAAAAATCATATAAAAAAGATGAAAAGACCTTCGTCAGCTCAGGACTACAGAATTTGCAGAATTTTTTTTTTTTAAATTGTTCAAAATTTAGTACAAAATACTTTGTCCCCCCCCTCCCCAAGAAAAAGATGGATAAACATTTTAATTTCATAACATCAATATTAAATATTTTTACAGTGTCAAAGTATTAATTAATTTATCTGAAAACCATAAAATAAGTCTATCACACTTAAAATTCTAGTCGAAATCTTAGCAAAACAGTACACATAAATAGCAAATTTTTAATTCAGCAGTCTAAATCCCCACTGAAAATTAAAATATTCAATGCAAACCAACTGGGAAGTGCCGTCAGAAAAATCAATCCTCCTAGTTGTACCAAAATTTACACATTCTTCAGTGAACAGTTGTGGGTAACATCAGTTTTAAAATTTAAGGGTTTATTGCTCCCAAAATCATACTCAATTTAGTTTAGATTCTGATGTCACCTCCAAAAATATTTTTTTTTTACATCCAAACAAGGTAGCTTTTAAGAAAATCAGAAATCATAGACTCATTTCGTCTACAAGAATTAAATCATAAAGTTTTGGTTACCCATTAGAAACATTAATTTACAGTAATCATCCTTTTTTATCATATTTCAAATTTAATAGAAAAAAAAATTGCAGTAATTAATTTACTTCTTCGGTTCTCCGGGTAATGCTCGATGAACAGTCATTTCTGATTGTGATGACCAAAATCCTTCAACAATTTCATTTTAGAAATCAATAAGTATTGATGTCACGTAGTCGTTCGTTAACACGCACAGCATCATTGTTGAAACACAACGTCTCTCCGGGTAATAAAATTTTTATTCGTCTGTCAACCTGTTGATTCTCTTCTACACAAATCACGTTTTTTCCCTTTCTTTTTACCCTGAATTCTCTACTCCATCATACTCGATGAATTTATTCGTCGGTCAACCAACCAATCATCTCCGGGTAGTAAAATTTTTATTCGTCAGGTGATCTTCCATTGATCTTGTGCTTTGATATTGATTTAGATATTTAAACCTTCTGTAACATGCATTTTTATATAATTTTATCCAATAAAAATCACCAAATCTACCTAGGCATTCTTCTATTTTTATAAATCATTTAGGACTGACCATATTTCAAATACTTCCCTTTACAGGTCTTATCCGTTTACCTTCCCTTTCCTCCAACATCCCCTCTCTACAACCAAGGGAAAAATTTGTAATCAATATTAATTTATATGTTATATCTGCCTGACTCACTTATACTTTGTAAGATATTAAGCCAATTTATGATCAACAACTTTATTATATGTATCATTCTAGTCTATTCTATGGCATCCTAGTTTTTAAATAAATTAGTAATTTTTAAATATTTCGTAATGACATTTTTCATTAATTATCTCTCCGTGAGCTTTATTTTTACTGAAACCGTGTAGCTTTTTAACGTCATTGGTTTAGAGCAGTGATTCCCAACCTGAGGGTTGCGACCCCCAGGTAGGTCGCGAAATGTGTTCTAGGGGGTCACCATGGTTTTGTCCAATTAAAATAGTTTTTTAATGAATTACCCCTAAAAGTTTGTCGGTAATTTTTTACCATGAAATTGTAAAGCAGTGATGTTTTTTAAAGGTAAAAGTCTCATTAGAAGCGTTAACATAGTATGCCAGAAATCTACCGCCTTTATTGTGTATTAAAAGAAAGTACCCAATAAAGGCGGTAGATTTCTGCTAAGTACATAGGTAAGTACATAGTCTCGGTTACTTACTACGCACAGTACTAAAATTCTAAACGTCAGTTTGTCTTCAGTCTGTGGTTTCAATTTTGGCATTACTACTGTAAGGAATAAAACAATTTTATTTAGATAAGAGATTTTCCATATTTATTGTTAAATAATTCTGAATCCATACGGAGGTGAAATTACTTTTAGCGTAGGATTACGTTCCTCAATAACGGTCCTCTGGAAATAAAAAATTCAGACTCTGTAGTGAGTTGTAATTTTGGCAGCACGCCAAACCCAGTAGCAGTAAACAGTTAAACAGAAAAGTACCAAAATGCATCAAAAAAAAAGAGTTAAGCAACATTTAGTAATCCTAAGTTAATAACCCTCGGTAGTTTCGTTAGAAGAGACTACTTGAAATATTATTTTTTCTAATGTTCTGTTCTGTTCTTTTTTTTATGCTCCTTTGACTGAAGGTTGAATGTTTCTCCATATTCTCCCTTTCTTACAAATTTCATTTTTATTGAAAATAAACATTTAGTTTGAATTTTAATTGTGAAAAATGCCTGTTAGTCTTTGTCTTAAACGACCATTTAATGAATATATGCAGGGGATGTCGGATGGTGCGTCATAACCAATGAAGTAGGTCGCTATTCGAAAAAGGCAAGGGAACACTGGTTAAGGGAACAGTGGACTTTCAAAATTGTGAAATTTGTCCAAAAATTCGATTTTTTTATTTTATTGAATTGTGAAACTACGGACGAGTAGGAATGTGTTGCAAAAAGAATTTTTTATTTCTGTGATTACTTTCCTAGTTATAGGCATTTGTATTTAATTTAGATATTATGTGGTTACTAATTGCAATAACTTTAAATGTGTTTTTCTCAAAATAAAAAATTTCATGTCATACGAATATTCAAACTGCTCCAGGCGCATTTCTAATTATCGTATTGCTTTGAAATTTAAGTTTTATATACTTACCTGTATATCAAATAAATCTTATTGAAAAAAATTATACTTCGTATCTCAGAATTTCTAAATTTTGTACTTGAAAAGATGGTTTATAGGTATTTTGCGTTATAAAAAGGGTGTTTTCACTATTATTATTTTTTTCGCTTTATATTTTTAATGAATGCTTAAAACAAGCAATAAGTTTCATTGTCAGTTCTATAAGGTATCCTGTAAATAAAAATTACCATATTTTATGCAAAAGAAATGGGCATGGAACATTTTTAATTAGACCAATTTTTGATATAATGAATAGTCATTAATTCATAAATTATTAATATTTCATCTTTAAATTTCAACCACTTTTCCATATCTATGGTACTAATCACATATTAAAATTTCAAGCAAATCCATTCAAAACAAAAAAAGTTAGGTTTAAAGGTCCACTGTCCCCTTAAAAGAATATCAATGATTTAGAATTTTATTACTATTTTTGAACTTTCGTATTTTTCTTCCTCGTTATTATCGAAAAGTTCGCTAATTTCATGTTTTGTCTTTTAAACATTTTAGAATTCTGTAAATTTTCTAAAATCTTATATGACTATTAAAACAGCAATTAAAAAAACTTCTGATACAGTTCCGAAAAGAAGATTATCATGTGTTATCACATCTATTCTAGCTAACATATTAGTGTGAAATTTACAAGATACACATTTTAAAATAAAGCAACATTTTGGCTCAAATTCAAGTAATCGGAATTTGTACAGAAATTTGGAGGAATTTCATTAGTTTACATCCTTATTTTTAGTTTTTCTAAATTTAAATTCTATAAGAAACACTGCATTTATTCTTCTTGTCTTAAATTTTAATTTGGGCGGCCCTTACGGAAATTAAATTGAAATTTATATAAAATAACTCAAAATAAAGAAAAACTAATTTAAATAATTTTTGTCTAAATATTAATTGAAATAAAATGTATTTCGGAAACTATTTCTACCATTCTGTAGAGAAATTAACAGATTTTTAACTACGTATAACATTCATCAAAACAATATTCAATAAATTCTAGTAATGTTTGATGAGTTTCAATTCCCTTTTGCTCATTGATTTATTAGGCATTTATAAATGCAGTTATAAGCAAGAGGTGTTCAAACACTGTATAAATAATACATTTTATTGAAACGTAACTGTCAAATGTACTACATATTCATATTTTTTACAGTCGAAAATCAAAGATCAAACCCTCTAAACATAATTTTTAAATTGTTAAACGATAATAACATCAACATTAGACCCAAAATATTTAATCTGAGTTATTGAGAAATTGTGTTTCCGCACTCATTGATTTCTATTAACGCTGTCTAGTTAGGAAATTATATTGAAATTATATTGATATCACATATATAGATTATATTGATATCACATTATATTGATATCACATATATAGGAAATTATATTGATATCACATAAATTTTATTGAAAAAATTATACTTCGTAGCTCAGAATTTCTAAATTTTGTACTTGAAAAGACGATTTATAGGTATTTTGCGTAATAAAATGGGTGTTTTCACTATTATTATTATTTCTCTTTATATATTTAATGAATGCTTAAAATAAGCAATAAGTTTCACTGTCAGTTCAATAAGGTATCATGTAAATAAAAATTACCGTATTATATGCAAAAGAAATGCGCATGGAACATTTTAAATTAGGCCAATTTTTCATATAATTAATAATTAATAATTCATAAATTATTAATATTTCATCTTTAATTTTTAACCACTTTTACATATCTATGGTACTAATCGCATATTCAAATTTCAAGCAAATCCATTCAAAACAAAAAAAGTTTGGTTTGAAGGTGACTGCGTACGTTCGGATCCAGTTTTTTAAAAAATCGTTTTTTAAGGATTTTTTGGTCTTTTATGGTAAAATAGCATTTAAAAATTAAAAAATAAAAAAACTTGTCTGTAAATACCATACTTTTTTATAAATTGGTCAATTTGAGGTAATTTTTAAGGAAATTGAGCTTCCTCACAAAAACAGCCCCAAACAAAAAAATTTTTATTATACATCAATTATTGTGCGTCATTTCATTAACAATAACATCTAAATTATTTCCTGAAAATTTTATCAAATTATACGCATTTTTATGTTAAATATCATGATAACGGTAGAGATTTGTACTAAAAAACATAATTCTGAGAAAAACGCATTTAAAGATTTTGTCACTTCAATTTGTAGCAGACGATGTTTTTTAAAATAGCTATAACTCTACTTATAATTGATGTAGATTGAAAATCAAAACGGTTTTGAAAATAAATAAGATTGAATTACAAGATTTTTACAAAAAATAAAATTGACCAAAATAGTCAAAAAATGACGTTTTCAACGTAGGCCTTAACAGTTTCATTTTATCTCGCATAAATCCACAGTGAGGAAAATATGAAACTCTTCCACAACTCTTGCATCATAGCTATTACAATAATGGGTTTTATTCAAAATCTGGCCAAGAAAGTAAATCTCTTCTTTTATAGTCCATATTGCTTAACTATTCATACCTTATACCAAAATAATTGATATATGAGCATGTTTCATACACGCACCTATAAAAGAGAAAATCATTTTCAGTTGTATTAAGTAACTTATAATCACTATCTGAACTTTAAGGCAAATTTCGTAATAATTACTAGATTTTCTTTCGAAAGAGAAGCATTCATTTATTATAAACCGGGGAATATGACGTCTTAATATGACATGTGACGTAAAATTCCTGAATTTCAATAAATCTCTAAAATAAAGGATCAGTCATTATAGTTTATCAAATGTACGTTAAACGTAAAAATATGATTAATTGAATTAATTATTTCATGATATTAATAAAAGAGGAAGTTCCATACACTAAACTGCTAGAATGTCTGTGATGTCAGAAAAGTAGTAGAAGGGTGAACATGCCAGTAGATCTTACTCTAAAATCTTGTGGGTTGACATTTAAAGTACTTGAGAACCAAAAAAAAAAAATACACTGAACTGCTTGTACGCATAAATTTCTTATGAAGGTAAAGTAATATGTTTTGGTGTAAGTTTTGAAGTCGCTGATAAGATGGCATTTTATAAAATATTCATACTTTAAATTTTAAACCGAAAGAAACAGATATAATACTTAAGAAATGTATGTTATATTTAAATATATGAATATAAGCGAATAAATAATTTCATTGTATTAATAAAGAGAGAGTTTCAAAACTAAAGTCATGGAAGTTATGGGATGTCATAAAAATGTTAGAATGGGAATGGCGTCAGAAAATTTTACGTAAAAATCTTATTTGCTTTCCCTGTGAGCTAACGTTTAAAGTATTTGAACAACAGAACAAATAAACATACCGCTACTGAGCTTAAATTTCTGTTGAAGGTTAGGGAATATTTTAGGATGCAAATTTTCAGGTCACTCTTACAAGACATACGGGAGCATAGATAAATTTGTTACAAAACGTCAATCATTTTACATAGTTTAATTTAAATTCAGGAAATTGAACATGATGAAAAGGACCTTAATTTGATGTCAATCTGCGGGTGCTTGACTGACGGACATATCAGGTACCTGCAACATGAATTACTCGTAACGCCACTAGATGTCAAAGTTTACGACAGGTCTTACCGAATTGTATTCTACCAGGAAATTATGATAATTTGCAAAGTGACAGGTCTGAGAACAAGTGGTAAATCAAATACACAATGTTAGTGGAATTTAAATGTGAATGCTCATGTTATCTTTAGTTCACTTGTATGAACAAACAAACAGAAAATTCACTACGTGTAAACTTTTATATATACTGGACAAGAAATTTGAATACAATGTGTAAGGTATACACAAGATTCGATTCACAAGAATCGAACTTTTGAGTGAATGAATTAAAGAAGCGGCTTGAGATATGCTAATTTCGGCATACGCGCTTAGTATAAATACCATGCAGCGTCATTAATAAAAGAAGGTGGTTAGGGTTGAAGAAGGTTGTTAAAGTTGATAGATAAGCGATAGGGAGCTACGAGGTATGCAGCTCCAGTACTATCCTGAGCTAGTGCTTAGGGGGACCAAAGTTTACGTGACAGAATTGCTGGTTTGACTTACTGTTTGTAAGTATTGAAAATATATTGTTCTTGAAAGCTGTATTTATATATTCCGTACAAGTAGTACGTATGCTTATTACTGTAAAAGCAAATTCTATATGTGCAACGAATTCAATAAACATTGTTTCATGTATAAACTGTGTTAGTATGAAAATCATTTAGAGTACCACTACAAATTATATACACCCAAGTCTGGGTAGAATTGAGCTATTTACTCTATAAATGGTTAATATAACAACAACTTAATGGAATGTTATCTTATGCATTTATTTCGACGGGAATTCGCAATGTCTTAGCAAGTGTCAGAAATATTTATATCTCGTGTCAACATTTTCAGTGCAAGGACTATCTGGCAGTTCCTGAATTTAAACAATCTTTTCAGATATCCACCTACTGGAAAATGTATGGTATGATGAACAAACTCTGTTTTTTTGGATTCCACTCCCTTGTCTCTATCAATTTAACAATAAAGGATGGAGATTATAGTTGTATTTTTACACCATTTATTTTTTATTACTTTTTCCCAAAGATTCTCATTTTTTAGAATCGCAAATGCCTCTCTTGTCATTGGAAACGGTCTATTATCATTCTCTCCAATAATCGAAAGTCTCAATAACGATCATTTGCTAGTACCTGGAATCAGATAAAACTATTTCAAGAACGAGGGCAGTTTTTAATCACAATGACTGGAATACAATGGTTAATATATGTTGTTCTTATATTAACACTTGTATTCAAATTTATTTTCCAGTATATATGAAAGTTTACACATAGTAATTTTCTGATTCTATCGGGGAAATCAAGAACTAAGTTTGTACTTTAAATTCAGATATTTGCAGAATTTAGCTTTAAATATTCTTGTCAAATTTATTTTACTAGCCATACTTTTGTGGTATTTGATTTACAGTGGAAAAAAATAATGATTGTGGTTAACATTTTTTCATAGTTATTACCGTATTCCTCTTAAGTGTCTGTTTTTAGACATCATTTTCTATAATTCGCATATTATGTAAATGCATATTTTTACATTTTATATTTACAACCGTATACCAGAAATTTCGGCTTCGGAGCAAAAGCATTTAACAGTATCTATTCAAAAAGAGAGTAATAACAGTATGTCTCGTTTCTGTTTTTCCTTTCACTATGTAACTACTTAGGACAAATTATTCATATGCTTTTGATTTTTTAAAATTCACTTAAACTTGATAAATAAAATATCGCTTCGTAGTTAATTGACTGAATTATTTACATAATTGATTATTTTCATTTTTTTATCCGAAATACCTTTCAAGATGTATTGATCAGATGATGGAGAAATATTTTTCATGTGCTTAAAAACATCTCTACCTTGAAAGCTCTTTAATGATTGAATTAAGCTGGCATTTTTTAAAAACAAACTATATTTCTTAGTTTGTAATAGTTTAAAAATTATCTTTAAAATTAAGATGTAGATCTTTGAAGGAAGGAATAATTTAATTAGTAACAGCATGAATTGCAAATGAATCCTGTGAAACAGGAAATCAGAAGTGAAATTACGAAATTTTCGAAGCTAAGGGCTTTTATAATATGCCAGAAAAATCTGTAATGAGGTTTACAGTTTTTAATAAATGATGTTTACTGATTCGTATCACAAAAGGTGTTGGGAAATTAACTTGCTATCGAATTTTTTTGAAGGGCAAGTATCACGTACAGCTTCGTTAACACCATAAAATTAATTTATCTTATTAATGAAGCAAGCTGTTATTTTGCGTACACATATTTATTTCAGAAAAAAATATTCAAATTAAGTTTCAGTCAACAAATGCTCTCAATTACGTTGTATCTAACAATGTGATTTTTAAAAGACCTATGGGCATGAATACGTAACACAAACTAAAAACTGTAAATTGTTGGTTATTTAAAAGGCTAGTAATTTATACTTAACATTTCTTTTTAGTTTTCATTATGAAATTAATTAAACAATCTCTTATGCCTTACTACTGGTTGGTGTGTTGGAAAAGTATTCTGGAAATCATTGGGTGAGCATTAAACATAACCAGAGGGAAAAACTATATAAGATCACATGTACATTTACTTCAGAATATTTTCCCTTATTTATTAATTTTGGTGGGCTTGTCAACAAAGTTAACTTCTTATGCTTTTCAATTGCAATTCCTAAATAAAATTAACTCAGAAAGGTGTACGAGACTAATTTCATATCCAAATTAAAACGATGTTTTTTATCTCTATAATGGTTAGTAGATTATTATAAGATCAATATCAAAGGGGATATAAGGACTATAGCATTACAATTGAAATAATACAAAAATGGTTTTGTAATTAAGACAATAAAATCGAATCACTTTTAAAGAGAGGTTTTACAAGTGAGTATATTGCTTCTAAAAAATTTTAAATTTGTTATTTCGATTTTATAAAACATTGACCTTTTTTCGCTCGATATACATATAACGTTTGTTAAATTAACTTTCGCTTAAAAATTATTATTTGACACAAGAAACATATAGAACATTGTACATTATCCTGTTATGTTCATGTTTCTTTTGCCCCGATGCTCTGAATTTCTGAAAAGAGAGGGGAAAAAATCAGCTTTTATTTTATACCTGGATTCCAAAAAATTTCAAAAACCTAATATATCCGCGGGTATTGGACCCGCTATCAGCTCTACGAAACACCAGCCCTCCAACCCCTTTGTCAACCAGACTTCTGTTCAGCGGCAATTCTATTGGTACTTAAATAACTTTTGAGTTCCAAAGGCCTTCCGATCCCTCTTGGGCGATGATCAGTGTGAATTATGCGTATCCATTCCCCAATAATGCTTGATAATATCCCCAATACCGATATGACATATTAATGAAGAAAAATTTTCCTTTCAGTCTCGCTTACATACGAAATAAATATACGTGAATCTAAGTCTTAGATATATGTATGTTTATATGAAGCCTTATTTGAATAGTGGTCCAAGTCCACGTTTTAAAAATTTGAGATAACCTCACTTTCATGTTCATACCAGTCAATTCTATCTTGTTTTTAAACTGGTACACCTCCAGCTTATTTCTGCTGCCAACAAAGGACATTACAGATCAGACTTCAGCAGTCATTTTTCAGCACTCCTTAGATTTTATGGCTCTGTATCTCAAAATGATAAGGAATACAGTTGGACCATTATTCAAATAAGGTCTTCATATACAGGATGGTCATAAAAATAAGTTACCTATTTATGGACCTGTAGCGGCTGATGTGTTCAACCGATCGAGATGAGATTTCAGATATAGTTATTCACAGGTATGAGCTCGGGATTCTGTGAAAGGAAACAATGTGGCGCTCATGGTTACGGTTATGGGTATAGAAACTCAAAATTTTCGAATGGCAACTCCCACTTTTTCCCGTCGCAAAATGCTCAGCGCATGCGAAAACCCCCACGAGCGTTGGAACGGTACGTGTATCACAAAAAACGGAATCGTCGTATCATGTTTACTGTTATGCACGCACAAAACACAACTCTGCGAACTACCAACAAAAAAATGATGATGGCACCCATGTGGAAAATGTGTAATCTAAATAAAAGCTTTCTTTTCTCCGATCTGTGTTGTAGTCAGCAATTGGTGTCTCTCCACTGTCATATGCAAATTTCCTCCGTGCGCCCGGTTCGTGTTTATGTAGGCCGTTCTCGGAGCAGTTTTTTGTGTGTGCATAACACATCCGTTTTTTGTGACACAGATACCGTTCCAACGCTGTTTGTGGTTTTCGCATGCGCTGATCATTTTTTTATGGGAAAAAAGTGGCTGTTGTCATTCGAAAATTTCGAGTTTCTGTACCTATAACCGTAACCATGAACGCCACTTTGTTGTCGTTCACAAAATCCTGAGCTCATAGCTCCGAATTTCTATATCTGAAATCTCATATCACTCGGTTGAACGTAACGGCTGTTAGATATCCATATATTGGCAAAGTTTTTTTATGACCACCCTGTATAATAGTCATTCGGAAATTTTTATTTTAAAGTGAATGCTACAGAAAGATTCTCGATTGTTCCGGACACTTTTCACGGAGTTAAAGGATATAAAGAATTCCGAACCTAATATAAAGTCAAATATCAGAGAAAAAAGGAAATCGATGTATTAATATCCTCCTCTTTGAATAGTCGAATTTTGTTAGCATAACGCCACTACGAATGGAGTAAAAACACTTTGAACATATAGAAAAATTTTTAATGAAGTGTTCGAAAACATTTACATAAAAAAACTTTTTGATCATTTCCTACAACTAGAATCATATCTTTTTTCAGTCACTTTAAGTCATTCATGTCATTTTACAGATCCTTTTGTAACCACTGCATGCGAACAGAAATTATATTTACGAAGTTTTTTGCGAAACTTATCTTTCGCAAATAACCCTAAGATATTTTTAAATACTATATTGTTTATTAATTTTTTAAATCTAACAAAAAGGAATGGCAAACACCTTCAGAATGCTACTTTGGCTGGCTGAAATCAATTTCATTTTCTTTTTATGTGTGCCATGTTTACTGCAACTCAGCGGTGCTGTAGTTGCTACGTTTTCTTGATGAAGAAAGCGTACAATCTTGGCATGATAGATACAACAAGCTCATAGGTGCAAGTGAAAAATAAAACACCATTGTTAAGCGATTATTAACAAAACTTCTTCAGTGTCTGAAAATACAACATTGTAAACAAATCTACACGAAGAAAAACTTATAAAGAGGGCATAGTCTGCCGAACAAATTAACTGAAAACATACCCTAGCTTTGAAAATTTTAACTTTTAAATAAAATATTGCGCAGTTGCAACAAACCCTCATATTGAAAATGGACAAATGCAACTAAAATTAAATAATTCAACAGAGCAAGACAATTATTATGAGTAATAATGCAGACAAATACAAACATAAATCACGCACTTAGGACTCAACGCACCATAAGGCAAGGATCTGCAGCAGTAACGGAACTAAACCAAAAAATGGAGGTAACCGACTGGTCTCATCAGGACGCCTAACCAAATCAGCTACCTCAAGGGTGAACTTTCTGAATAGGATGTAGGTCTAACCAAAAGACATCCCAGGGTCCCGAAATACCCAATGAAACAGACAGTCAAATCAAATAAAAGTACACGGACATCTTGCACTTAGGACTCAACGCACCATAAATGCAAGTACACATACAATCCTAAAGAACCCAAATTAAAAGACAAAAATGCAAACAAGTGCACTTACCCTAATTCAGTCAGTAACTGTATGCAACTGTATGTTTGTCTGTATTCTTACTAATTGTCTTTCTGTGTTGAATTATTTAATTTTAGTTATATTTATTCAGTGTCTGAAGTAGTTTTGTTAAGCTTACTGAAGGGAGAAGGGATTTTATTATGGAACTAGCTGAAAACCCGTACTTCGGTACGGAGTACATTCAAATTAAATACAACGGTCAATGTATGCAATTCATGCCAAATATATATAATATCCAATCGTCTGCTGCATTAGAAAGAGAAAAACATATTTTTTTTTGTCTATTTAGTTGTTACGCACGTGACGATAAATTTATTGAAAGTACCAGAAAAAGAAATCACGTGATCGGCACATTTAATAAATTAAATTCTAAAAATTAATCTTTAAAAATTCACCAAAAATCAGGAAATGGAGGTAAAAATTCGAAAAAAATTTCATTTTGAAGGAAGTTTTATGATCTTTCTCGTGATATAAATTTTATAACCCTCAATGCATTATTTTAAATGCAAACGTAAAAAAAAGTTTAAAAAACAGATTAAATATTTAATTTAAAAAAATCTAAGAAGAAATTTTGAAAAATCTTCCTTAGTGCACCCGTACACTATTAGAAGAATCGCCATGCAAAATTTCAGCCCTTTAGGTCCAGCGGTTTGGTCTGTGCGTTGTATGTCAGTCAGTCAGTCAGTGAATGAATGAGTCAGTTACTGAACTGTTTTATATATATAGATTGGATTCCTGTAACATTAGGTTTCCTCCTCCGCTTAATGTTTTGGTCGGCCACAAACTGGCTTTTTTCTCTCTCTCTAAATTTATTGCCTTTGCTGCTTCTGTTTTTAATTAGTCTTGTTTGTAATTAGTTTGTTTTTTTCTGTTGTTTGTCTTTGTTTTTTTTTTGTTGTTTCTACTTAATTCTGTAAGCCTTGTGTTGTACTTTGTGGTGCACAAGGACTGACTTATTTACAAATAAAAAAAAGTAGTTTTGTTAATAATCCCTTTTTATAAATTTTAAACTACTAACAATATAATGGCAAAGCTAAAGAGATATAAAATTAGGTAAAACAACAAATTTCTTTTATATGGAATATCCGTAAGATATCTGTATCTTAAAGCTATTTCTAATAGAATTAAGGCCGAACACTGTAATTAGTGTTCGAAAACCAACGTAGGAAGTACATTGACCCTAAAACTAAACAGAATATTCTTTTCGCTATTTATGGAGATTCCTGGAAACTGTCATGTAAAAGATTTACAGCTTGCAGTCAAATCGTAGCTAGTGTCGATGCTGAAAAAATATATAATTATTCGGTACTTGGTTACAGAGTTTCAACTTGTAAAATTGTCTTGCCGAAATATAGGCAAGAGGGATAAAACCTATTCTTATCAAAAGGCATTTTATTAAATAATTAATTACATAAGTAAGTAAATATCTTTCAAGAAATCTAAAGGAATTACTTACTTAATGCATAAAATATAAGAAAAGAAAAAGCTATTTTTCCTAACTCTATGGAGCCCCGGGTAGCCCAAATTGGTCGGCAGATCTGTACTTCCCGTCCGGCTTCCAGGCCCATACTAATTAACCGAACAGGGGAAATTAACCTTCGGTTGAGTTTGCAGGTATTGCTACGCAGCGAATTGTCTTAAGGTTCGTTCAGGGCTTGTACGCCAAGGGAGCCGGAAGTTTGTCGAATTACCTAACTCTAAGAATTTTGGAATAAAAGCAAATGATTTCATTTCTGTAATTTGAGTCATCTCAAATTCCATTGGCGAAGAAGGTATAAATAATCCCTCTGGCATACCTTCTGTCTCTAGTAGGACGGAAAAAAACTGTGCTAGCTAGGTCCGTCTTTTGGTTAGGAGCACTACAGTCATCTTCTGATTTCCATGGAGAATATGACAATATGGTTAATAAGTCCGGGACCTAATGTTAAAGTCGAATGCTAAAGACTGCACACATGCATGGACTCAAACCCACAAGCTCTGGTACCCAATGGTAGAGCAGTAGCCTTTTGCCGCTGTTCAGGAGAGAGAAGAGAGGCAAAGCAAATTATCTTACATGAATCTGTAGGAGAAAACTGGTGATCTTGTAAATTGCTAGCTACAAGACAGTACAATAAAGAACATCGAAAAGAAACTTGAGATCATTAAGATTATGGTGCGGAAATTAAACTCATTTATTAAACTCATTTAAAGGGTGTAACTGAACACTTTTTGTACATACAGTATGTATGTATTGTTTTTTGTTTACCGTTCTTTATATTAGTGATTTAGACATAGAGCAAATGTGTCTGCTGTACTGTACATATGTAAGTATTTTAAAAGTTTTATTATGTTTTTGTACAATAACACATAGTTTTTATGTTGAAATATTTTTTTTCGTGTTTGCACCTCATTTTTATACATTTTCGGGTTATCCGCGATTTTTGTTATCCTAGGTGTCCTTGACACCCAATTCCGCGGATAATCGGGGCTCTACTGTATATATATATATATATATATATATATATATATATATATATATATATATAAAAAAATCGTTATGGATATTTTTATAGATAAAATAATGTATAAGAAAATATTCAAATTAAATGTAATAGAACATGCTAAAGAATATAGTACAGTTAATTGAGTACAGTTTAAACATATATTTTACTGTATTTTAATATTTTTTTGATAATGTCCAATATTGGACATTATGGCTCCACCCTAAAGGGTGGAGCGAAAAATGCAATTTTGCCAAAATCTTTCCTAATAGCGAAAATAATTTGACCCAACCGTTCAAAAAGCGTATCCTAAAATATTTTAAATTTATTTTGAGTCTATCTACCGACGCATTTGATTTGAATTTCTCCAAATCTGATCCAATTTCTCTTTGCAATATCATTTGAAACCGCGAAAGAGCGAGAAAGCAAAAATCAATTAAGAGAGGTTTTTTTTGCAATCATATATCTGTGTTCGGGTCAATGTCCTTGGGTGGTCATTACTCCTCTGCCCGTGCGCATGCGCAATCACACGCGCCATACACGCTTCTTTGGTCAGAATTAGTGATTTTCAACGATTATTTTTCACAGTTCGGTCGTACCTATAGTTTCGTTTGCTAATTGTTACAGAGTTGAATATGGATAAAACAAGAAAAGCTTATAGTTCTTGTATTTTTGGCAACATTGAAGAGGTGAAAGGTAATCTGTAACCTACGTATAAGGTCATGAAATTTTATAATTTTGTAAGATTTCAGCTAAAGCTTAAATCGGATACTCGAAGGGAGTCAACTGTTTTACATATTGCGGAAATTGTTGCAGTGAGAATCGAAACTATACGGCAAAAAGCTTCAATTCCAATCGTATCCCCTACCCGCATTATACAGCTGATAAGAGCTTACCATTCGAAATGAAAAAAAATATAAAATCTTGGAAACGATTGACTGACGATAAAAAAGATTTCCATACCCGTAGTAACAAATTATTTGATATCTGTTCTAGTAAGTGCAAAGATTTTCTAAAATGTAAGTGTCCGAAAGGAACAAAAGTAGCGAAAGAAGAACAAACTTTTTTGACTGATCAGAGGACTGAAAGAAAAATTATTATTGGTGGTACAGACTTTTCACAAACGAAAAAAAAATACAAAAACGAAATGGTAGAAATTAAAAGTTAGAAATATGTTATGCTTCTGTGACAAATGCAGAGAAACGCAAGAATACAGAACTTTCTCCACGAAGCTCTGTTATATCGGACGAGTCAGAAGATACAATTGATATAGGCGATAATTTAGAACCGTGTTCTTCAAAGCTCTATGTACCCCAGAAAAAATCAAATCTCAGCTTGCCGTCTTTATCAAAAACTTGTGATCGATATGGCCTATCTGATAGAGCTGGTGCAGCAATCGCGTCTGCAGTTCTTCATGACATTAAATCAGATGTCGAAATAAGACAGATCAAAACTGCCCCATGAGAGAGCAAAAGAACGGACAAAAGTATTAGCTAAACAGCGAGTTTTCAGTGTTCCAGCTTTATTCGTTGACGGCAGAAAGGATAAAATTTTAACGATAGTGAAAAAGGGTGTCAAAAAATACCGCCAAATGATGGTAGAAGAACACATTTCAGTTATCTAGGAACCAGACTCTGTCGGCTACTCTGTCCCAAGTACTGGAACACCTAAAAGCATAGACCTTGCTATATGTGACATGCTTTCTTCTAAAAACATTTCAATGAGAGAAACTGTACCGGTCGGATGTGATGGAACAGTTACAAATACACGAACTAAAAGGTAGTATTATACGGTAGATAGAAAAACGCTTGAATCAGTCTTTACAATGGATCATATGCCTTTTACACACGAATGAATTGCCTTTAAGACACCTGTTTTCATACTTAGATGGCGAAACTACTGGGCCTACTTCCTATTCTTGTACTATTGGAAGATTACTAGAAAAATGTGAAAACAATCAAGTTGTACAGTATGAAAAGATAGAAAGCATGTTGCTGGATATTCAGTCGGATATCACCAGAGATCTAAGTTCGGATCATCGTTATTTGTATGATATTGCATCAGCTGTAATTAGTGGCGAGTGTTCTTCCGATCTAGCAAACAGAGATCCATGAAAAATGTCGCATGCTCGATGATTAACGAAAGCCAACAGGATATTAAGTCTATATATTTTAACGAGAAAAACCTATTGAAAATCTTAAACTCTTGCCACGTTTGTTGTTAGAGTTTAAGCGCCTGTTTGGTTCCAAAATAAAATACATCCATCATGGAAAGGTTTAAACATTTTTGAAAATTGGTTTCAGATTCTCGATACCTTCCACCTCCACTAAAAGAAGTAGTTGATCCTGTCATACAGCGGAACAGCTTCTTTGCACATCCTGAGAATGTTCTATTATCGATGCTCTCAGATCCTGAAAAACACGTTCGTGAACTTGCTGCTAGAAGAATCTTAAAAGCAAGACACGTGAATCATCATGGACTGTTTCCTCGTGTTTTTGAGGTCCCTAAAATAAATCTTAATGCCAAATCTTACACAGACCTTATAGATTGGCAACAAAAGTATTTCCAACCTCCCATTCTTAGAGACGTCAAGGATGAAGATTTGCTCTCGATGGTGGAAACAAAAGGAAGTGAAAATATACCTTTTCTAAGATTTCCATGTAATACCCAAGCCGTAGAACTTTCAGTAAAGACACTAACGGAGGTTTCTATGCAGGTATGTGATTAAAAAGTCCAGAGAAGGTCTCATGAATTTCAAAATTGAGTCAAGAAAATTGATGCCCAAATTCGACACAAAACTTGATTTTAAAGTATCTTTTGACTAGTTTTATATATGTTTTATGTTTTAAGTGAAGCTTTTTTTTATTAAATTGGTAATCTTTTGTTCCTTGTGAGTCGTTTTATTCTTAATAACTAATAGTTTATATAGAATTTAGAACAATATCCTCGTTCAAGTTTCATCTGTATGTCAGCAAAAATGCAAATTTTCAAAGCAAATGCGCCTGTAAAAGGAAAATATTAATACAAAAATTGTAATACATTTTTTGTTCCTCTATAGGTAGGTCAAACTTTTATCACTATTAGAAATGAAAGTTTGAAAAAAAAATTTTCCCTATACGAGCGCTCCAACCTAATGTCCAATCATCTGCCAAATTATAAAGAAAAAAGAATTATATTTTTGTCTATTTACTTGTTATGCACGTCAAGCAAAATTAGTTTAAAGTATTACAAAAAGAAAGAAAACACGTGATCAGCATTTAATAAATTAAATTCTAAAAATTAATCTTTAAAAATTCACCAAAAATCAGAAAATGGAGGTAAAGATTCGAAAGAGATTTCATTTTAAAGGAATTTTTATGATCTTTCTCGTGATATAAAATCTATAACCCTCAGATTATTATTTTATATAAAACTTTTAAAAAGTTACAAAAAAGCTTAAAAATTTAATTTTAAATATCTAAGAAGAATATTTTAAAAATCTCTCTTAGTGCACCCCTACACTATAAGCAGAATCGCCATGCAAAATTTCAGCGCTTTAGGTCCAGCGGTTGGTCTCTGCGATATATGTTAGTCAGTCAGTTACGAAAATGTTTTATATATATATATATATATATATATATATATATATATATATATATATATATATATATATATATATATATATATATATATATATATATATATATATATATATTATGTCGCCTAAAGATAATAACAGTGTTAGTGACTGTAGAGTCAGAAAGAACATTCTTTGCAGCAGGCATTGTATACGTAAACCAAAAATGAAACTCAGAGAAAACATCAGTGATTTTTAAAATTTACGTTATAAATGTTTAAAAAATGTTCCTCCTATGATCATCTGTAACGTTTGTGATAAAAAATACTGGAATGATATACTTTCTGAAATAAATATTTTGTCCATTGGTGACGCTAATTTTTTGAGCCGATTATAGATCGGAAATCATTAAATTATAATCGGTTCTGATATTGTTTTCTTATCTACGCTGATATTTTTAGACACTAATTTGTTTATTCCACCATTTCCCGAAATTCTGGAAGGAAGGCTTACTTTATTCTGGAATGCTAGGATTCTCAGGATCCCGGGATATGTTTTTTTTTAAATAGCAGAAATGCTAGTCCTAGAGGAACCATATAGTATGAAAATGTTTAAAAAAGAATTGGCGCAGAAAATTAATGTTCCGTATGAAATATATATTTTCAATTACATTTAATTGCGATTTACGAACAACGTTCCTGGAAGGTAATTTATATCCTATAATGTGGGCAAATAAATGTTAGCTTACACAAATAATTTGTTATTGGAAATGTACCCCACGTAAAATGATTGAATAATTTACTGAAAGCATTTTGTGCCGCATTTAGTAGATAATAAGGATTTCCTGTAACGCTCCTCGTTTAATATGATGCATCAGTTTGAAGGCAGAAAGTTTCGACCGAAAGAGGGAAATAAACACATTAGTGTTCATTGTTACAATTTTCTAATGCCTTTTAAGACGAAAATAATGCTGGTGAAACATTTCTGTATGGTTATTCTATTAATGCAATTGACGCCATTTAATGCCTAATTAACATGTGTTACAAATAAAAGGCTTCGCTTCTGAAATAAATTAATTACATAAGCGATTGAATTGAAAAATGTACAAGATGTTTAGTAATTAAATGTAAACCTTTTATAATTGTAAGTTTATTGATTTATCGCATATCCAGATACCTTCTTAAATACGGATTTTTATAAATTTAACATCCGTATGAAATTAACTTGAATGTGTTTGAGTTTAGTATTGCTGTTTGACATGGTAATGACGAACTGCAAAAATTGGAAATTCTAGACAATTATTTTAAATAATAGATGGTAATTTCTGTTGTTTATCACTATGTTTCCTTAATTAAGATAATGCCATTATACGTTGATTAATGGGTTTCTTTTATGTACGTATAAAGGGTTTCTTTTATGTACGAAAAAATATATTTTTTATAAATTATATGTTTTAATTCCGTCAGATAACGACTTCCACTTCTATGAAACTTACACGCAACATTTTTGATCACCTACAACAGAGGTGGGCATTAAGTCGATCGCGATCGACCGGTGGACCACCAAGAAATTTTGGGGTGATCGCCTTTACTGAGACCTAAGACACGCATTCTAAAAGAAACATGTATGGAACACCGACGCCATAGACGCAGACAAAGCGTAAGTTTTTTTTATTGTAGTTATGTAGGTAAGTACAAATTCCGTATTTATTATTAAGTTATAGTAAATATTGTAGACATTTTCTTAGCTCACCACACCTACGCCACTGGGTGGACCGCAACACCTTGAAAAAATTAGAAGTAGCCCGTTCCCTGGAAAAGTATAGCCATCCCTGACCTACAGTCATTAAATAATTATTTTTCATAACTTCCCAGCGGCGGGAGATTTGAAGATTAAAAAAATTAACGTTGCCAGCTGAGAAACAAAAGTATTTTCTCCTCCCCCAGAATGGAATGCTATTTAATGCAATATTTAAAGCTAAATAGTAAATTGCAGCGAGTGAAAATAAATATTATAAAAACTATCCTACCCGGTCCAAACGTGTCATCAGTCTATAACCATTCTTATAGCAGTGACACAAACACGGTGTATTGATTTCTCTCCGGTAGTCGGAATCTCGAATAATATTATGTATATTCTCTAAGAGGAAAGTGTCAACGAAGCAGAACTAAAATGAGAGACTTTCTCTGTAAAAAAATTATTTGTGAGACAATATTCAGTTATAAGCAAGACCTGTTTTTTACATTCTTTTTGTAAACAAGAGGAAGATATTTTTCTAGATATTAGTAGCTCATGAAGTTTAGAAGAGGTGGATACCTATTTTATTTTATTTATTTACTTTTTTTATTGAAGAACAAAGGCATAATCACCACTGTGCTGTAATAGTAGGACATTAATGATGTAGAACAAAAATTGGAAAGTTTTTCTACCGCATATTGCTTCAGACAACAATGTTCAGTTATACTTAAGAGGTTTTCTCATATTAAGTAAACAAGAGGAAAATATTTGCGTAGATATTACAGACTCATGAAGATTAGAAGAAGTTCCTACCAATTTTTTAACGTAGGATTACGTTCCTTCATAACGGTCCTTCGGAAAGCAAAATTTCAGACCAAACCCAGTCTGTATAACTTCGACAAGCAGTAAACAGTTAAACAGAAAAGTACCAAAATACATTAAAATTTTGATATAAATATATGGATATATATATACATACGTACATATATATACATACGTATATACATAACACATACATACATATATGTACATACAAAAGAGGTTAGCAACGATAAGTAATCCTACGTTAATATCCCGCTGTTGCTACCTGAGAAAAGACTACCTGGATTTTTTAGAACAGTGGCAGAATCACCACTCTACCCTAATAGAAAAAACATTTACGCTTGGTCACAGATCTTGCCCGAAACCAAATAATCAGAAGTATTCTGCGATGGAAAAACTCTTTGATAATACACTCATGGACAAAAAAATTAGCGCACCAAGAAGGAGTCGTCAAAATGAAACGAAATTTTACATACGAAATGACTACTTTGATATAAGTAAATGATAAGAAAATCAAACAAAAAGGATAATTTATTTCAGAGAAAAAGGCAAAAGAACGGAGGAGTTAATACTCCGTTGGACCCCCTCTAGCGCAAATGCACGATGCGATACGATCGGGCATTGAGTCATACAAGTTCTGTATGATGTCTTGAGACATTTCGTTCCATATTTGCTGTAACCTTGCCTCTAGTTCGTTCAAACTCGTGGGATGCCCAACTCGTCGACCCAAATGATCCCAGATATGCTCGATTGGAGACAAATCTGGGGATCGGGCAGGCCAAGGAAGGGTTGTAACAGTGCGGAGACAGTCTTGTGACACCCTTGCCGTATCAGGCCGAGCATTGTCTTGTTGAAAAATGGCTCCTGGGAGCCGTTGCATGAGTGGCAACACATGTGGTTGCAGGATTTCATGAACATACCGCTGGGCTGTCATGGTGCCACGGAACAATACTAGGGGTGACCGTGTATTGTAGGCAATGGCACCCCATACCATCACACCAGCTGTGGGAGCGATGTGTCGCTGTACAGCAAAGGCAGGATTGAAGCGTTCACCACGGGCTCTCCACACACGAACACGATTGTCATCACTGCCGAGATTGAATCTGGATTCGTCGCTAAAGACGACCTGGTTCCATTCCGCTGCAGTCCAGTTTCCTCGTGCGTGGCAAAACTCCAAACGGAGGCGTCGATGGGTGGGCGTCAAGGGCAGCACACGTAATTGGCGCCGCGATACCAACTGTCCTTCGGCCAGGCGCCTTCGTATGGTTCGAGAAGACACAGAGGCCCCTAGTGAAGGTGCTACCTGTGCCTGGATGGCGGCCGATGAAGCAGTTGGCTGTACGCGTGCATTTCTTACGATGTGGCGGTCTTCTCGACGACTGGTCTGTCGAGGGCGTCCTGAGCCTGGTCTTCGTGTACATGACATCTCTCGGGTCCACTGGTCCCAACACCTCCTCACAACACAATCAGAGCGGCCTAATTGACGAGCTACTCGCCTAGCTGACCACCCAGCTTCCATCCTCCCGACGATTCTCCCCCTCTCAAACTGCGACAACTGCTTATATTGTCTTCGAACACGGCGTAGTGGCATGTCTATCTCAGCTCTTCCTTTGTAAATGATTCAGCACACTCAAACAAGCTTTGGTTACCTGTTTTATACTCCACAGAGTACGATGTTCAACGCCCTCTACCGGCTATACGTAATGCGCAATCACGCTGCATTTCTAATCATTTGCATATCTCCCCGACATGTACCTTCATTGCAAGTTTCGTTACAATCCCGCAATTATTTCTTGGTGCGCTAATTTTTTTGTCCATGAGTGTATATATTTATCAAGAAAAGGTTCACCAATTCAGAAATATGTATTCCTGAGTCCTAAAGTAGCTGCTCTAGATGGCGGTTGATTAATGAAACTCCAAATTTTGATTTAATAACACTCCCAGAATTTCAGTGGCTGGATTATATGGATTTCATTATTTAAATTTGTCATTTTGGAAATTTTCATTATTTTCCTTATAGGTTCGTATGATATGCAAAGAAAATCATGTTAAGCTTATTAGTTCGATTGTTAGTTTACCATTTAACTAGTGGAACTATAACTAACGATTTCCGGGACACAAAAAGAAAAGAAACACATTTTTATTTTCTTGGTGTGCAATATGCTATGGCATTTTCTATGTATTTTAAATCAAAGAACACAAACTGAATAATTTTACGCGGTTTACCTTACTAGATTTAACGTTTCTTAAAAATTTTATACTGATTTTGTGTACAATGCTGTATGCAGCAGTTTTAGCCTGGAGTAGTTTAGTTTCGACAACAATTTTGCATAATATGTAATATATAAAAGTATGCATTTAACGTTCCTTGGACGATGTCACCATGAAATGTTCTACAGCGGTGAATTTTTGTATTTTCATTAAATTGCCTTAAATATTTTTTATTAAGGGGAAATATTTTCAATATGTTATCTTGGAAGCAAAATTTACTCTGAAAAAAAAAATATTTCCCCTTTTTAATATTTAAAATACTCCTCCCAGTTGACTTTGGAATTGTCTTGTTTGCCTTCACTGACTGCCATCGACTGACCACCACTGGCTTTGAACTGGTTCACTGGCTTTGAACCACTGGCTTTGGCACTAAAAGAACAACAGACTGTTATTATTGGCCGGTCGTAAAATGTTTGACAGTTCTGTCGTTTCAAGTGCAATTTAAGTTACCAAAATTTATCCTATATTATAAAGAAAATGATACGGTGAAAAATCTGATGTTTCCTTAAGATTTGACTTGCACAGAATACAAACTGTAATCAAATGCCTGGACCAAGATGAGAGTTTTAAGGCAACAAGGGACCTCCAATCTCGTTCTTCTTTAATTTTCAATATTTCACTCTGTATACCACATGAGTACTAAATTGAAGGTACGTAGAATTACCAAAAAAGTATTTTGTGGGGGAATAAGACCTGTTTATCAAAAAATTCTTCAAAAATGCTAGAATTTTTCAAAAGGCTCCATGCGCATTCATTTTCTTCTGATATCTTCCAAATTTCTCAGAATTGTTGATTGAAGTGTTTGTCACAAAACTGTGTATGATTCTTTGAAATCACAAATATTTTTTTCAAATTTATAGACCATAAAACAAAGTAAAAAAAATATTTAAAAATTTAAAAAATAACAGGCAAAATAGAGAAAAAATATCTAAGACTTTAGATTCATATAAAAAAAAATTAAATGCACAATTATATTTATATACACATGGTAAACTTATAATAAAAAAATTAAGGATTTTAATTAATATAGAATGCGCATAGAGCACTTTGAAACACGCTAGCATTTTGAAAAAAAAATGTTTCATATGCAGGCATTATTCTGCCAAAAATTTCTTATTTTGAATTAAGAGTTTTTTTAAGGATAAAAAAAGAAAATAAATTATCCTCATTTTGTATATGGAGTGAAAAATTGAAAATTAAAAAATTCGAGTTTTAAGGTCCTTTGTCCCTTAAAGGGGAAAATTTTGCACTGTTTGATAATATATTGAAACACATAGTAATATAATAATGTGCCGAAGAAGAAGATGGTGACAAAAAAGTAGAGATGCGATCTTCCAAAAATCGAAGGTATCTTTTATCTAATTATATAGTAAATGTAATTAACTAAAAGTATAGGTAACTGTATAAATAATAGTTTCAGTTCTCGGAGCAAGCTGTTGGAGTAATAGCAGTCCTACAAATGTTGCATGTCGGCGAGGAATAATTGAGGAATTAAATAACTTGTATCTGGACCAAGAAGCTGAACATCGCATATGGCTGTTGAATGTTCGATTATGAAAACATTGTTCGATTCTTTTCGAAGGGATTTTTAATTATTTATTTACTAATCGTTATTTAGAAGTGAGAATTTCAAACTAGCAAATTGAAATTAACAAGATTTCACGCAGACTGTTATGATGTAAAATATTTTTTTTCTTGCTTTTAAAAATAAACAAAATTATTGCTCCTAAATATCTGCATTGAAAGTACATTAAATTTGTTCTCCTTTATTTAAAGTATAAATACATTTCACAAAAACGTTATAAGTGCTTATTTCCAATTTTTTTTTGTTAAATATATATATGTGACGTCAGTCTTCTTGCGGTTTCCTATTCTTAACTTCCACTCTGTCTAGCGCCAGGCTTGGAGTTCTTTGATTAAGTAACTATTTATTCAATTCTTCTGTTTCTATTGGATTGTAGTGTGTCTAGGTATGTTTATTGTTTAGATCATACTTATCAGAAACGATCCATTGGTTTTTAGACAGTATCGGCACCTCTGATGAAGAGATGCTGTCCAATACCTATTTAATACTTATGTTTTCATGTTTTTAGTTCCTGGCTGCAAGTAGTTTTAGAGCTCATACTGTTTTTCACTTTCAACTTTGTGTTATATATATATATATATATATATATATATATATATTTAAATATGTATATATATATATATATATATTTAAATATATATACATATATATATATATATATATACATATATATATATATATATATATATATATATATATATATATATATATATATATATATATATATATATATATATATATATATATATATATATATATATTTATATATATATATATATATATATATATATATATATA
Source organism: Dolomedes plantarius (assembly GCA_907164885.2). Classification (NCBI taxonomy): domain Eukaryota; kingdom Metazoa; phylum Arthropoda; class Arachnida; order Araneae; family Dolomedidae; genus Dolomedes; species Dolomedes plantarius. The sequence continues at coordinate 191,787,717 of OU015495.1, forward strand.
TATATATATATATATATATATATATATATATATATATATATATGCACATGAGTTTTATATGCCCTTTTAAAAAAGTTAAGAGCAAATGAAATGAAGGCAAATAAGAAACCTCATTTCCTACTCCCAGTGGTACAATAATACAAAAAAATACCCCAAATATCAGTTTTCTACGTCGGAGTAACACTTTAAAAATATATTTTGGAAAGTAAAATACATTTCAGACAATTCTTTTTTAGCATTTTTACTTCAGCGGTTTCGAGTTCTATGCAAATACACATTTTCCGTTTCAGGAAATGTGATTACAGTGGTCTTCGCTACTTTAGGGGACGCATTCAGAAGTGAGATCGCCTAAGGGACTTTCTTATGTCTCTAACAGTCCACGCGAGAGTTTTATATTTCTTTCTATAAGACTGAAGTTTTTAGCCGTATTCTGAAGGAAAAAACCTTAGATATACATTTCAAGCTGGGGAACATAAAAAAAATGTTTTAGAATTTTGTTGTGTAGTAGAATAAGGATTCTAAAATATAGACTCAAGAGCCTGTATCATTTTCATTGAAGTAATAACGTGCAGTATTATGATACATTCAACAGCCGGGTAAAAATGCTGTAATTTTAAGTAAAGTTGTGACTATAAGATCTTACAGCTATTCATTATATATATAATAGCCGTTGTCTCTGTATAACACTTCCGGGCTGTACTGATCTTTCATTTTCATTTTTTTGTTTACTCATCGTAAACAAACAGCCGGTTAGGCTTAATTTCAATTTCAGATGTGGATCAATTTTTTTCTTACCTAAAAACTAATATCTTCTCCATCAAATCACGTTTGTTCAGCCTATTTTTCTATAAAACATTCAGAACAAAAAAAAAATTGGATGTTTTTAGCTGTATATTTAACCGTTTTTAAAAATCTGTTTACTTTTGCGATGAATTCTCAAAGTAAACGAACTTGAATGTGAATGAATCAAGTAGCTCAAGTATTCATATCGCGTAGTGAGCTGTAAAAAACTGGATGGCAGTCTACTACTCCAATCGCATGAAAAACTAAATAAATAAAAAATAATGAAAGGGTTTGCTTTTACAAGGTGTGGATTAAATACAATATTGTTAGATAATTCGGGATATTTTTTAACTTGCATATTATTTTTCCATTATGACGTCATTATTAGTATTATGAGGTAAAAATGACGGGTTACCTTCTAGTTATTAGATAATTAGATATAAAATGGTCTTACTGGAATGATATTCATTCCTAGGACTAAAAACATAGTATTCTCAGAAATATACAGACTACCCGAGCAATATGAGAAAGTATTTTTTCCCATGGCTTCTCTGACATAAAGCACCCTTGTTTCAGATAATGAGGCATAATATTTGCCAAATATAACATTTTTTTAAAGTTTCGTTTATTTAGCTATTGGATATCGGAAATTCTTCCTTGTTGAATTTTCTTTGTGGTAAACCATTCATTTCTGCTACACTATTAAATTCGCGTAAATGAAATTCCAGTTTTCAGACCTGGAGACCGGAGTTATGCCAACAGAACTATCCTGGCAATGTTTGTAAGAAAAACTGTTATGTACTTATCCATACTTTTATAAGACATGAGACATGAGATGCTGGCTATGCCATGTTCATTATTCTTTTCTTTTAATTATACACCGATGAATTTCTTTTCTACATATAAATTTCTCATACGCTTCCCACCGATGCATTGTTTTACTTTTTAACATTTTTCAATAGCTCAATTCTCTACAAAATTTCCCGCATTTATTCAAACAACTGAACTATTCTGGTCATGTATGGAAGAGAGTGGTCTAGGGACGTCCATCTCAATACGCTTCAGGAGACATGTCACAATGATGTCTTAAGAATATAATAAAAATATATTTATCCCTTTGGATTAGTAAATATCTCAACCGTATATCACAAAACATATATATATATATATATATATATATAACAGTTCCGTAACTGACTGACTTTAATATATATATATATATATATATATATATATATATATATAACAGTTCCGTAACTGACTGACTCACTTACATACAACGCACAGACCAAACCGCTAGACCTAAAGGGCTGACATTTTGTATGGCGATTCTTCTTATAGTGTAGGGGTGCACTAAGAAAGATTTTTGAAAATATTCTTCTTAGATTTTTCAAAATTAAATTTTTAAGATGTTTTAGTAACTTTTTTTAAGTTTGCATTTAAAATAATAATTTAAGGGTAATAAATTTTACATCAAGATTAAGAGCTTAAAAATTCCTTTAAAATGAGATCTTTTTCGAATCTTTAGCTCTATTTTCTGATTTTTGGTGAATTTTTAAAGATTAATTTTTAGAATTTAATTTATTAAATGCTGATCACGTGATTTATTTTTCTGGTACTTTAAATTAACTTATCGTCACGTGCATAACAACTAAATAGATAAAAAAATAGTTTTTTTTCTTGCTAATGCGGCAGACGATTGGACATTATCCGAAAAAATACTAAAATACAATAAAAGATATTATGTTCCTCAAACTGTACTATATTAACTGTACTAAATTCTTTACTATGCGCTATTACATTTAATTTGAATATTTTCTTCTACATTATTTTGTCTATAAAAGTATCCCTTTCGATTTTTTTATAAATATATTTTTTGTTTTATTCACATCAATTGTATACATTGATCGTCGCCTTTATTATTAATATATATATATATATATTTATTTATTTTTTTGGGCATTAATTGCATACATTGACCGTTGTATTTAATTTGAATGTACTCCGTAGCGAAGTGCGGGTTTTCAGCTAGTATATATGTACAGGCGTGGGTTTCCTATATATAACAATATTTGGTGTATGTCATATATTAAATACAGCATATAGTTCCACGTAATTATCAAAATTACATTTCAAGCAAGATAATGGTGATTTTCCATAGCGAACCTTTTGTCCCGTTAAATTTGTATTATAATTAAAACCATGATTGGTATGTAAATCTCAAAACGCAGAATTTATTTTACTTTACTAAAAGTCATGGTCACTGAATTGAATACGATGCCTCGAAATGGACAGGTTTTGTTTCTCCTTTGTGTTTAAATGCATTTTCCATTCTCTTGTCGAAACAAGTATGGAATATTTCATTCAGAATTAATTCAGTTATGAATTATTTCGGAAGGCATTTCTTATTCGCAATGCATACCTACCATTTACTCTCCTCTTCAGCGTGAAAAGGTGATTTCATGCTCCAGGGATTCTTGTGCATCTCAGAGTGCAGCGAAATTCCGTTTCCATTTCATAGCGAGATAATGGGAAGATGATGTTTGTCCTGAAAAGAATACCGTGAAGCTCTAGAAGAGAGCCAGACTAGAAGAGCTCTAGAAGAGAGCAAGTGAGTTTAAAGTATCTCGGTATGCTTATGAATCCATTTCTTTTTCGTCCTGTATATCAAAGCAAGCAAAACAAATGCAAAATTGGAAGGCTTTCAAGAGACTATCAAGCTAAGAGTTTTATATTTTTCAGGGACAACTTTTGGTTTCAAGGGGACATTTATATGTAAAACTTAGTGTAGGACGCTAATATTACTCTGGTTTATCACAATCATACACACACACACACACACATATATATATATATATATATATATATATATATATATATATATATATAGACAGATAGATAGATAGATAGATAGAGAGAGAGAGAGAGGGAGAGAAAGTACCTTTTTAATGTCATGTTTTCTTTTAATTCCTACAGCCTAAAACTTTGAAAAATGTGTTTGTTCCATATTATATAAATCCTTTACAAAGTGTTCTAAGAATGCGATACAAAAATTTTAGTTCAACTGCTGATTTCATTTAAATAACATTTTTTTACGAATTTTTAAATTTTAAGTAAATATAAACTACTATATATATATATATATATATATATATATATATATATATATATATATATATATATATATATATGTACCACGAAAGTAAATAATTCATTTACTATTAATTAAGGTTCTTTTTAAATCTAATTAGGGAATCATTCAGATTTCATGAATCCTTTTAAATATTTATACCAAAATCTTACCAATTAAAATAATTTGTAGATTAAAATCATGCAATGTTCATCATATATCTGAGAACTTACTTTTAATCGGAATACATCTAACGAGACACGATTTTTACTTTTATGAAAAATTTTCGTAATTATTAAAATAATTTTAGAATTTGGAGCTGAAAATGGAATCTTAGTCGCTCAGAAATAGTAAATAGAATTTTACTCTGTTTTGAGGCGAGTAAATCCATAATTTATATGTAATACTTAATGACGAAAAAAAATTAATAAATTTAGTCTCTCATAGCTGCCTATTGAGTTGGAAATTCTAAGAATTTGTGTTTAAGGCCGTCCGCACACGGAGCGACTCAAAGGAAACTCAACTGGTTAGCGACTGAAATTGCTTATCGGTTGCAAACTCGTTAGTGATGCGGCTCCACACACGGGCCGACTCAAAAGTGATTCAAATCAATAGTTTGTGATCTGTTATGGAAGGAAGAACATCATTATTCCGGGCATTATTTTTAGTCAAATTATTATCAGAAATTAATTTTTTTTTTAAAAATCGTCACAATAGTTTGTCTTTGATCAATCGTTTAAAAAAGGACAGTATATATGGGCGCACATATTCCATACAACAAAAAACGTTAGAATTTCATTTCATCGCTAGGCAGAAGTCACGTGACTCGTGTACGTCATTTGGCAGCTTGCCAAAAGAGCGGCTGTAACATAGATTGTGCAATAACACGCACAACGCAAGAGAAACTGGCGACTTAAGTTGCCAGCGACTCGACACGTTGAGTTGCCTGCGACTGATTACAAACGCGTAGCTGACGGGTTTGTAACCAGTTGCGCCGTGTGCGTGGCTCCATTCAATTACATAGGTTACGACTCATCACGGACTGGTTTGTAACTGGAGTCGGTTATCAGTTTCTTTTGAGTTGCTCCGTGCGCGGGCGGCCTAAGTATCTAAAGCAGGAGTCGGCAACGCAATGCCCTCGGACATCAGGGTGGTCGCGAAACAATTTTAAAGTGCCCATCGTTGAACTATCTAAATTTTAGATATTTGAACAACAAACACTCGGAGTTGTAATGAATAATCTTTGTAAAAAAAACGTAAAAATCCTAAAACCGTAAAAATCAAAAACCGAGCAGCCTGTTCTCTGTACAGTTTCGCTCTCCCCTCGCCATGAGTCGGCTTCTTTTTCCTTCTCTGAAATTGAACTCTCTTTGCGCGACGACATATGTTTGTGAATCTTTTTTTTTCCAATATAAAATGCTTAAAATCAAAGTACCGACCAAGCCTCACTAGCACTTATTCGGACAAATGCCTGAAAACAGGGAATTCAACTTACGTGCTACATTACAAAGAGCTGGCCGCAGACTTGCAATGTCAAATATCGCATTTATTATCAACTAGAAGTTAACCCGTCATTTTGACGTCATAATACTAATGATGACGTCATAATGGAAAAAGTATATGAAAGTTAAAAAATATCCCGAATTATCTAACAATATTGCATTTAATCCACACCTTGTAAAAGCAAACCCTTTCATTATATTTTATTTATTTAGTTTTTCATGCGATTGGAGTAGTAGACTGCCATCCAACTTGTCATTTTGACGTCATAATACTAATAATGACGTCATAATGGAAAAAGTATATGAAAGTTAAAAAAATATCCCGAATTATCTAAAAATATTGCATTTAATCCACACCTTGTAAAAGCAAACCCTTTCATTATATTTTATTTATTTAGTTTTTCATGCGATTGGAGTAGTAGACTGCCATCCAGTTTTTTACAGCTCACTACGCGATATGAATACTTGAGCTACTTGATTCATTCACATTCAAGATTGCTTACTTTCAGAATTCATCGCAAAAGTAAACAGATTTTTAAAAACTGTTAAATATACAGCTAAAAGCATCCAATTTTTTTTAGTTCTGAATGTTTTATAGAAAAATAGGCCGAACAAACGTGATTTGATGGAGAAGATATTAGTTTTTAGGTAAGAAAAAATTCTGATCCACATCTGAAATTGAAATTAAGCCTAACCGGCTGTTTGTTTACTGAGGGCTTCAATTGAAAGATGAGTACAGCCCGGAAGTGTTATACAGAGACAACGGCTATTATATATATAATTTTAAGATTGTTCTGTTTAAGGGGACAAGGGACTTTCAATCTCGTCCTTCTTTCAATATTTTACTCTATATACCCCATATTTTACTCTATATACCCCCATATTCTTTCCTACTACATTGAAGGTACTTAGAATTCACAAATAAGTATCTTTGTGTATTATATACGTATATAGGTAATTTATTATATCAAAAAATTCTTCAAAAATACTAGAATTTTTCAAAAGGTTCCATGCGTATTCATTTTCTTCTGATATCTTCCAAATTTCTCAGAATTGTTAATTTAAGTGTTTGTCACAAAACTGTGAATTAATTCTTTGAAATTACAAATATTTTTCAAATTTATACACCATATAATAAAGTTAAAACATGAAAAAAAATAGCAGGCAGAGTAAAAAAAAAATTATTTAAGACTCTAGATTCATACAACAAAAAAATTAATGCACATTTATATTTATATACATATAGTAAATTTATAATACAAAATTTAACAATTTTAATTAATATAGAATGCGCATTATTCTGACAAATAAGGTATTATTCTGACAAAAATTCCTTATTTTGAATTCTAAGGTTTTACAATATAGTAAAATAGAACATAAATGTTTCTCATTTTGAATATAGATTTAAAAACTGAAAATTAAAAATTTCGAATTTGAAGGTAAATTGTCCCCTTATATTAATTTTTGAATTTATGTATTAAAAATTTATGTCGCATTAAAATTTTCAAGTTTAAATATTACCCCCTGCCTCCTCTTCAACCAGAGGTGCCCGCGAAACTCCTACGTTTCTGAAATATGCTCTCTTAGTAAAAAAGGCTGCCGAACCGTGATCTGAAGGATAGAATAGAGAGAGTAAACAAAGCAAAGAAAGTCTTAGATGGATTTCAAATAATGTTAGTCTTTAACTGTGGAAAAAGTCATTTAATTTAAGGTTTCCTCCAATTTTATCTCCTTTTAGAGACTTATTAAAGTAATTATAGATTCCATTACAGTAATAACAGTAAAGGACGAGGGCTATTAGTAGGTAATTGAACGCGGTTCACCACAAAAAAACATGAAGCGCTAACGTATCGGACTTCGCAAAATCAAGACATTCACAGAAGCATTCACAGAGGCAGTTCACACATTTTTTAGACGATGTATATTATATTCACAAAACTAAATTACATAAAATTCCTGTGTTTTAAATGTTCTATTTGACATCACTTATTCTGAACTATCTTTCGACACCGCAATTTCCAGGATAATAATGCCTTTTGAAGTGTCAGAAGAGGTATTCTATCCCATTCCTCCTGAACAGCTTTCCAGAGTCCTGTAAGGGTTTTGGGACGACGTTTGGATTATGCAGATTTTAAAAGTTCGAAAGCACAAAAATCCATAGGTAATAAATCTGGAGATTTAGTAGGGATATCAGTGAAGGGTATGGCCTTGATACCAGTTTTTCGTTCCATTTCTTTTAGGAAATTTACAGTGGATTTTGATGTGTGACTGCTAGCTTTGTCCTGATGGAGTCTCACAGATTGATGGCACTGTGGGTAAAGCGATGGTATTTCATTCAGAAACATTGGCGATAAAATATGTTCCTGATAGTATTTGGAGTTAATCTTGACATTTTTTTCCACTCTCTTTATTTTTAACTTGCCATTATAAGAAAAACCAGCAACAATCATGAATTCCTTAGAAAAAGTTTCTTTCGATTCTTTGAACCATGTACTTAAATTTTTTTCTCCCCTTTTATGATAATAAATGGCTCTTTTTTTGTTGCAATCATTTAAATACACCCATGGTTCATCTATTGTGACAATTGTTACTATTTTTCTTTGGATAAGTGTTTCTCATATAGAATTCTGCAGCGTGTCCAGCAATCAGCGATATGATTTGGAAGAAGACGATGCGCATTGCGTTTTTTCGCTTTCTTAAGATTTAAATCAACGTTTAGCATTTTGTTTACAGTGGACACCGAGCATATTAATGATTTTGCAACTGTCCTTTGACTAGGGGGATTTTCTTTTAACATTAAACAACGTACCTTTGCAATAGTCGAAGATGTCCGTTTTTTCCTTGGATACTTGTTTGGAATTTTTGTCCCACTTGAGGCTCCAATTTGACGTTTTTTTTCCTTTCTTGTTGACGATATTATCTATCGACGCTTTAGATATCACAAAACCATGACTCTGACATCGTTTTTGGATAACGGAGTATGCATATTTCTCTTCGGAAAGAGCATAAATGTAGCCTTCGAACCACTGTTTTGTTAAAAACGCCATTTTGAATAAAAACAAAACTTTCAAGCCGCAGACGATAATTTTGACTTTTAAAAACATAGTACAATTGCAATTATTTCTTTTGCCGCAAACGAATTTTTATTACCGCTTACCAAAATCGTCTAAAAAATGTGCGAACAGCCTCTGTATTACCTAACCTTTTAAAGAAAGCTTTAAATTGATAAAAGAATCAGTGCTTTTTCTAAATCGCAGAATGTAAAAAGTTGAAAAAAAATATCAAAAATAACAGCCACGTTTTTAGACTCGATAATGATCTATAAAATAATGAAATTTCAATCACAAATGAAAAGTTAGGTTACCTAATAAACACAAATAAACAAGAAATTTAAAAAGTTCGTTACTGAACAAAGTAATTGTAACTATGATTTCTCGTTACAGTTTTTCCGTAATTAATTTTAATCTGTTAATTATTTAACTTCGGTAATGTCTTGCTTAAGTTGTATTCCTTTAACTTGTTTTGTTTTAATTTTTATCTGGTCCCTGATGGACATTTGTTTATCTGTTCCTATGCTTGGTGTGACCGTAAAGGCAGCCTCTTTCTTCTGTATAATTGGGTTTCTCCGTTTGTGAGTTGTTGTATATGTGTGGTCCGTACACATGTGTGCTTTATGGCTGTTGGGGAAGACTGCACTTATCTGATTCCTTTAGTTAAGACTCAGTGTGGTGCAGTATTTTTACGATAGCAATTTAAACTTAATTGCACGGCGTCTTCTTTTGAGTGCCATACTTTTCCAATGACGGTCTCCCGTTTTCGGCATATCAAGAAATGTGCTGTACTTCTAAAAAGCAGTTTTATTGTATGTTCAATTTCCGTGCTCAGCAGGGAATTTCCTCTACAAAAAGGACCGGACGTTTGCTTTTAAAAGCCTCCTCTTTTTAATTGCGTCTTACTGGTTTTCTGGGAACTACAAATTCCTGGAAATGTTGTGCCTCTGTTCTCCTCGCTTGGCGCGCAGGCGAAGCGTTGACCATTCACTATTGGTAACGTCGGTTCACGTTAAACCAATCACTCTTTTCAAAATTGTCCGCGTTCATTTTGGCGAACGTAGGGGTGCTGCTTTTTGGGAGATATCGTCACTTTTCTCGTCATGCAATGTTGCTAGATTACCGGTACAAGGGAAGAATTCTTTCTTCGCTTGACGTTGAAACGTATGCCTCTTGGCGCGCTCTGGCGTGTAACGGTTTATTGCAACCCTCGCTATCTTCCCTCTCTGTTCAGTGTTGAAAAAAAATATATTAGATGATTCTTGATTTGTAACTGCGTCTTGCTAGCAGGTTTTCGTTACAAGTCCTCCTCGCAGAAGAAGGCATCGCCTGAATCTGTTGGGAGGTGCTTATTTTATTTTTGCATTACTGATCACCTCAATGTATTCATATTAGCGAATATTTCTTAAGTATGCTAAAGACCATGACTGTCGTATTTGTACGCTATAATTGTATCTAACTATAATTAATCCGGAATTATATTTTTGTATTGAAGATACCTGCTATATTTTTGCTGTTACGTAAATAAATCACCGCACCGTTAGTATGACATGTAACTTTGCGCACTTTTTATTTCTCGTTCTCTTGAATATTTTACCCAGCTGATGACTGTGCATAGGAACCTGTGGTTTACATGAAACATCGCAGTACCTTTCCACTACGATTCTATTTTGCACGTACAAACTTTGTATCCTGGTTTCAAAGACTTTGATTGATCGTGTTAGTCATCGTGGTACGTGTGAGATGATGCAATTTCCTGGAGTTGATGCTCAACAGTTGTCCCATACTCCGTCATTCCGTTCCTGAATTCTTTCCGCTACAGGCATTCAATAGCCGTAGCCGGTGAATCCCACATGAACGAAACGGGTCTAAACATCGTTCAGCATTCCTGATGGTACTGGGGTCCTTCATCTTTTTCTTCAGCGTTCCGGCCAGCAGACGTCCAAGACGAAACTGTCAATCATCGTTACGAACTTTTATTCCATGGCGAACATTTCTGCAGAATCAATTCTTCTCTTACAGAGTTTGTGCCATTAGCGAACAATACACCTTCACAGACTATGTCTACCACCAATTTTTCATCTCTATAGACTATGGCCTTGTTTCACCGTCAAAGACAATGGTGGCCAAAATTCTTTCATACAGTAATAAAGCGATTTTCGGGATGCATGCTTCCTATTTTCATACCGAACACATTTAGTAAATCAAAGTTCAATGATTCAATCCCTGACCACAGATTAAAACATTATTTATTTGTTTCATTAGAATGTGCGAATATGGACCATTGTGTGAATGGACTATTTATTGCGTGAAAAAGAAAATTGAGATTCGCCAAGAAAAAAATCTTCAACTAACGTTCTATGTTGTTCTTCTGAACTTGACGCTGAGGGTGCTTTTTTTCAAATTTAGACAAGCGGCTCTGAACGCTTTCATGTCTAATCCGGGCATGGACACGTTAAATTCGTAGTCAGCACGTTTTGGAGGGAAGCCCCCTCCCTTCCCACACTGTAATTTTTAAGGGTGGGAGGAGAGTACGAATTCGCCAGAAATATCTGGGGTTGCTAAGTCAAATTTGTGGTGGCATCGGGCAAAAAGTGGGTTTCCGACCTTTATGGTGTCCAATAGCCGTCAGCTTAACATGAGACATGTCTTTCAGACCCACAGTCTGGTTAGGTTTTATTCTACTAGCACGCATTATTAACAATAATAACAAAAAAATAATCACCCCTGTTGGGATATTCAATGGTTATTCCCCGTTTGTCGCCAAAGGCTGCGATAGAGCTCAGCTGTCGCCAAGGTTGGCGTACTTATGTCTGCACTTCGCATCTTGTATCTCTGGTGTGCGGATGTGTTTACATGAGGGGCCAGAAATTAGGCGCTCCTCGATTTAAACCTTTTACTAAATGTGTATAGTTTCTACTGTAAATAAAGCTTGATGTTTCGACTCTGCTAGTCATCTTTCCTAATAACCTAACACCCCCATTACCTAAAACCTCATTAGTTATAGCATGAATAAATTAGGGAATATGTGGTTTTAGAAGAAACTGTAACTTACTGTAAATTTAAATTATTTTTAATAAAAAATATTTCATTTCAAGAAGAAATTTTTTATAACCTTTACAAATATTTTTACACATTTTATTTTTCTCTAAAAGGCTTAGTTGAAATAACCGGGGTTGTCTTGATTGGATGGCCGATCAGTACTGTCCATCCGGCACCCAGATCCATACAAATAAGCCGAACAGGTGCATAACCATCGGCTGAGCTGGAAGGTATAGCTACGCAGCGACTGGTCTTCAGGTTCCTAATACCGTATAAGCTTGACGCTATGGCCAGTTAAAAATTCCGAATATTCAATATAATATTTATATATTTTCAGACAGCTTTTGATATTAGGCTTTTTCATGACATACAAAAGAGATGCATTATGTTTGCAAGTAAAGCCTCCGTGACTTTCAGTATTATTGCTTATTTATTATTTAAATATTCTTAAAATTAATGTTTGCTCAAGGAAAGAAGTGATGCTTTGCGGGAAAGCTTTAACACTTTTTTTTTTTTAAAGATAGATATAGTTTATGAAATTTCTGTCTGCATGGTAAATGATAATATGGATTTTATTACTTAAAATTATAAACAAGAACAGAACATTTTTGTGTCTTGCTACCATAAAAAATGTTATCAGTTTCCGAAAATTAATTAAATTTCTCAATTTTGGACCGAGCAAAATACAAAACGTACAAAAACTTCCGAACACTATGTATGGATTAAAACAAAATTTCTCTTATCATATTTCAGCCACAAAGGAAGCAAAATTAGGTTTCAACACAATTTTTAAGTTAAGAAATCAGCGCAAAGTTTAACTAACGCAATTACCAAGTACATCTATATATTCTACTGTGTTCGAAATGTTTTCAATAGTATAGTGCTTATGAGGTTGATAATAATAAGCTGTGGTTTAGTGTGATATTTTTCCAGAGGAGTTTTATTACTGGAAATTTAATCCCGATGTCAGATAATTTGGATAATATTCATTCACTTTTCTCAATGACTGGATTATTTCTTCTTTCCCTGCAACGTTTATTAATGCAACGTTTATTCGTATCATTTAAAATTGCTAACACAATAGAGAAATTCTAATCCCCATTTATAGGCTAAAGCTGAAATTTTGTGTTCTTGATTAAATTTTCATAAAGCAAATGGTATCTTTTGTAAAGCACAATTACAATTTCTTTTAGAGGCATTTAAGAAATATATGGCTGTAACAACAAGCACAAATGAATTAGCATTGCCCCTATATAGCTAGTAAAACGGAATATTCACACATATGTCCTTACAAAACTTACAGGAAATTGAAGTTAGAATGAAAGCATAGATCACATACTTAACGCAATCGCTCGTAGGAAGGAGATTGATGCGTAGACATTTTAAAACTCATTGGAGATGCAGGAGGCGAATCACATAGTGAATAAAATGTGAAGTAGAGAGATGGGCTAAGTAATAATTCACAAATAAGGAAGATGCAGTTTATTCAATTGTATGCTTTAAGAAGACAGATTTCCAGAAGTCGCCATTGGACTTTGACGGGAGAGTGGAAAGCGAAAGACGATTGATTCCAGGGCAAATAAAAGTCAGGGAAGAGCATGGC
>OU015495.1:191805826-191920826 GCA_907164885.2 Dolomedes plantarius
TTTTACAAGTTACTTGAAACTTTTGTTTTGTAATGAGTTCCCTTTTATTGCCAATTTGTTGGTATCCTCAGAAGAAATGGCCAATTTCCCACAAGTGAGCACTTTTTTTTGACAGATGAAACGATGAAGACGAAAGTTTTGACATTCTTTATAAAAACTGCTCTGTTCATTTTTCTCACTATCAGTTACAATGTACACATAAAATGAAAAAAATCCTTTAATATTTCTGTTTTCATGTGAATTTCTTACAGATTTCAACAACTTACATAATTTTATTATTTTAACACTGAATTTAGGTAATTACTCAAAATTTATTTCTTTGTTTTATTTTCTTTGTTTATTTATATAGTGTAAGGAATTTTTCATCATACTTTTTTTTATATATATATTTAGGTAGTTTAAAAGTACATGAATGGTGTGAAATTTTGTTCAAAATTATTTAAATAAAAATTTAAAGGACGTTTAAATTTTGATTTATCTTCTGAACCAGTATCTACATTTGCTTAATTTTTCGCTTCAGTGTACAGATAAATTTTGGAAGTACCTTTGTCTTCAGTGATTTAAATTTTAAGTGAAATTTTTTTATCAGTTTAAAGGACAAAAAAATTCTTTCTTTTCAGAAAAATATATATTTGAAAGGAAATATTTTTTTTTAAATTATCAATACTTGATCCTAAGTCCGAAATGTAATTACATCACCGAAATATATTCCTGGAAACTTCCATATTATTAGTTAAAAAATGTTCTGAAAAGCAATCGTTACGAAAGATCTTAGGTTATATGTAATTAGAAATCGTTGCATGTCTGCATTGATCGACTAGAGCTTTAAAAGTTAAGACTCCCTGGACAAAACACAGATGATTATGGAAATGTGAAGCTTTGAAACTCAACCAAGACATCATGAACTTACTGTTTATTCAGACCAGTGTAAAACTAACTAAGTGTAAAATTAGTAATAAATAGAGAATAAGAAAAGCTCTATTATCAAAAAAGCAATAAAGTCTAGGTCCATTCTAATAAATCAAGACGACGTATAAATATGACCATTTAAATCACATACTTTTTTACCTGTATCAAACACGTAACCCGAGATTTTTTTTCCTATTCTAACTGCAACTGTGGTCATCTACTTTGCCATAGTCGCACCGTTAACTTGAACTAAAATTGCTTTTTAATCCGATATTACATTGTATACATTGTCCCGCCAACCCCGCATTGAATGCTCTATGAAGAACTGATTTGAATTCTAAAACGAAAATTTATTCATATTCAGAAATCTGAAATAACTGGGATGGCTAGGAAACTAAAATAATGAAGGGTTTTTTTTTTTATCGCCAAAAAAAAGAGTTCATATTGTCAGTGAATTTTTTCCCACGTATGACGCGCAAGAATTCTGTTTTCATAATGAGATGAAATGATAAAATCCTCATATTCTTTTCAATTATGAATAAAATTACAAATCCTTTCCAGTCATAAGAGTCATTAAATATACAGATAAAATATTGAAAATATCCCTGGTCTCAAATTATTTCTTGCCTGTCAAATTACTCCGTTTTTAGCAATGCTCAACTGATTTCTCCCATTTGAATCCCTATTTTTACATACGATTACACAAGAAAAGTTTCAAATTGCACAAACATGAAACTCTCCATCATTAGTGAAAAGTAAATTCTGAAACCGTGGCTGAATTTTAAAAGGAATTAATGACCTCAAATTGAGGCAATTGTACTGTAGAGTTTATATTTTACAATGCCGCCCACTTTAGTACAGCCATTTCATAATTAACTAATCGATCAAATATCGGGATCTGTAGTGCGTAATAAGTGTGCCCGAGCGTTAGCAGAGTGGTTAGAGAGTTAGAATTCGGACGGAGGGAAATCAGCTCGTATTCTGACATGCGACACTGAATGCTTTCGTGTCTACGCCTAGTATGCTGTTTATTCCTAAAAAGTAAAACTGGTAGGTATAAAAGAGTTCCCAGTATCTATTAATGCTTTCAAATATTCTTAATAAATTTAGTTTTACCTTTTCCTTACAGGGTGGGATAGCATATATCCAAAGAATAAGGGCCCGAGAATGAATGAATGAATATATATATATATATATATATATATATATATATATATATATATATATATATATATATATATATATATATATATATATATATACATATATATATATATATGTATATATATATATATGTATATATATATATATATGTATATATATATATATATATATATATATATATATATATATATATATATATATATATATATGTACATATATATATGTATGTACAGTGGAATCTCGATCGATCGTTTTCCCGCATTTATCGTTCATTTCAATCGGTCCCTTGAAAAACGATAGATCGAGATTCCACTGTATATATATATATATATATATATATATATATATATATATATATATATATATATATATATATATATATATGTATATATATATATATATATATATATGTATATATATATATGTGTGTATATATATATATATATGTATATATATATATATATGTATATATATATATATGTGTGTATATATATATATATATATATATATATATATATATATATATATATATATATATATATATATATATATATATATATATGTGTGTATATATATATATATATATATATGTATATATATATATATATGTGTGTGTATATATATATATATATATATATATATATATGTATATATATATATATGTGTGTATATATATATATATATATATATATATATATATATATGTATATATATATATGTGTGTATATATATATATATATATATATATATATATATATATATATATATATATATATATATATATATATAACCCTCTTAATCGCCGGTCTTTAATAGGGGTATGAAATTTTCCGTTCTAAACAGGGAATCGGATGGAAAGAGGGAAAATGAGCCTCTCTTAAGCTAAAGGTTAAGCTCTTTGAAAGTTTGTGGATGTTCCAACAATGCAAAATTCGAAACCGAATGAAATAGATCGTTTTATTAGTCCCAAAAAATAAACCTTTATAGTTTCAATGTACGCACAAAAAATAAATTTATACTTCTTAAATGATTATTTATTATTTCAAGAGACACATATGTTGTGTATTCCGATTCTTTGCTTACGTTGAATGGAATTTTTATTAAGTCACAATGAAATCCCGTATAATCGATGAAATATGCTTGTTTAAAAGGAGGCTACACACTTTTAATATTATATGTGCTCCGTTGTCAGCAAGTCAAATAAATAAATAATAAACCCCTTCAAGAAAATTAATACGTTATTAGGTTTAGACTGAAATATAAATGTAAATTATGTATGTTGTGACTTCAAAGTCACATTTTCAATGCTTATTAATTTAATTTCCCCTCATTTCGTACAGTGTCATTCCCTATGGTTGTAAAGAATGTAACAAACGTCATGAACAACGTACATAGAATGGTGGAATGGTATAACGGGGAAAATTAGATTAAACTACAATTAGCTCCATGTTTTTCGAGTTCAAAGTCAAGTAGCAAGAAAGCTTTAATTCTGTTGTGATGAATATTGACTGTAAATAATCATGGACTTGGTATAGTTTCTGTACTTTGATCAGCATTCCCATAGATGACATTATAAAAATAGTTTTTTTTTTTATTTTCGTACGCAAGGGATTGATGTGAAGCTATCTATGTTGGCATAACGTTCACCTGGATATTATAGTTTGGGAGTATACGATTTAAAATCCCCGCGACAAAGCCCGTTAGAGAAATAAAAATTTTAATACAACATCACAAATCTTGCCTTTCTATTTTGGAACCTACAGGTATATACACGCAACAAATGAAATTCCCGTGAAGTGTCTTCAATAACGATTCAATTGATGTTTGATACTTCTTGGACGTGACTGGACTTATTATTTTCAAGAGTGAATAACGCAGGTTTCTTAGTGAATATGAACATTATTAAGAAAATATATATCAAAATACTCTTCCTTCGCTGATTACAACATTAGATAAAGCGTGAAATACATTACGTCTTCTCTATTTGTGTAAACACCTTATATTTTAGGTCATTTATTTTAATAACAACTCATATAGGTATTATGTCTAAAAAATTGCATTATTAAATCAAATACTGGAAAGCATTATAATGTAAATGTCCTATAGAACACATAGAATAGATTTACTTATTTTGATACTTCAGTTCAATATTCAATACATTACAACAATACGTATATGGCGAACTTTTGATAAAAATTTATACTATGGAAATTAGAATTTCATTATTTTTTTGTGTAAAAATAACCTAGCTAAATAAAGTTTTAAATCCATTTCAACAAAAAAGGATACGTTAATATATAAATTTGTTCATTGTCTTAAAAAAGCAGGGAATCAATATATTCTTTAATGATTCCTTTTCAACAAACATCCAGTTTTATTTAGAAAATTCTCCGAAACTGGAAGAATATTTTTCTTACTGACACGTTAAAAGTAATTCCGCTTGTACCAAGTATCAAAACAAACTTTTGAAAGGTGCACTCTTGCGTGTAAAGGAATCTAATGATCTTACACCCAGTTTTAAAAGTTACATGGCAACATTGTGCAATTTTTTTCCCTATCTTAAATTTAAAAATATATATAGCTCCAAAAACTTATCACTAAAAATATTTTCTGTTACATATCTTACATAAAATGAGGTATTAATTGTATTTTTTTGTTGAATCAGGGGTTAAATGATTCATTAACAAAAATACTATCACTCTGGTTAGAAGTTTATTCGTACTGTTATTAGAATTAAATGTGTTGTAAATATTAACATTTCACGTTTCTATGGAATTATATGCTTTAAACTGTCACCTGGTAATTTGAATGCTCCTTGCACATAAACATTCAATATGAATCCCCACATTTGCTTTCTATTGAAAAATTGTGTTACTGTAAATGATAAAGTTATCTTTAATGGTCTATCTTTAATGGTAAATATATCTTCAATGGTCAATATTTAAGGGGATGGTGGACATTCCAAAGCAATTTTTGAATATTTTACCTGAGAGATATGAAATTCTGCCTGAGAGATATGAAATTTTGCCCAAAACCTTATGAAATTTTATAAATATTAAAAAAAAATTATATTTTAAAAATTGAAATATTTATTATGTTTTTTAAATACTCCTCACGATCCAGTTTTTAACTTCCCTTAATTTTGCATTTATATTGCTTAAAAATACATTTTGAACAGAGTTATGTATTATTTTATGCTTTCGCTGAACAGTTAATTTAGGAAATATTTTCATGATTGTACTCTGAATTTTCGTGAAAATTTTGTACTTTTCTACACTTAAGTTAAACTTTGATAATCTTAATGATGTCGAAACCTGAAATGGATGCATAAATTTATATTAATGTATAAAAGGAGTCTTTATTATAAACTTTATAAAATTTCGTCAAAAATTGTGACGCAAGGAACATTACAAAGACTTGCAAATCTGGAAATTACTTACTTTGATAAAAGAAAACCTTTAAAAGATATTTTTTCACCTACCTTTATTATTTACTTTGCTAAAGCCACCAAGTTTTCATTTTACTTTTCATTACAAATTTTAAATGCATTTTATTCCAATATTTACCTATTTTTAAAATATTAATACAACCCATCAAAAATACCAATTTTTTTTCGATTTTTGGTAATTTGAATATCCACCATTCCCTTAATAGTAACGATAAACACCTACAACGACTTATTTTTAAATCGTGCAATTTGGTGAGGTATAAATCGATAGAGATGTAAGTAAAAGAATGCTTGCAAACTAAACAGCCAAGATATTTTCCTGCCAGTACATTTTTCCTGCCTTGTAGACTTACTCGCACACTGATCCTGGGCAAGAAACTTGATTACCTTTTAAAATTCTGAATAAGTTTAATTTACTGTAATTGGTTTTAGGTTTCACTATTCTGTGATTTTTTAAAAGATTTGGCGTAATTTTTCACTTAATAAATATCGAAATTTGCACTTATATAATCTTGGTAGTTTCTAGTAAGACATGGACAGAACTGTAAATAAACACCATGTGCATATTGCCAGCACATACAAATACTTGAAGGTGACAAATGATAGAGGGTTAGAATAATCTGTGGCAGTAAAACACTGACTCTCTTGGCTCTAAAAATATCCCCAGAGTAGACATGCAAACTAAAGTTCTTCTTTCTGTGTTTTAGTTCAAAATGCCAAACTTAACAGCTTTTGAATCACCAAGAAACTAAATTAAAATTAAAGCTTTTCCTGGGATATAGGTTCACTAAACTACTATATCTAGAAAAGGAAAAGGCAATGAATATCATCTTAAATGTCATTCCTTATTTATCAGTTAGGATGCAAGTACATTTTACTGAGCTGCAGAATTTTGTCGTTTGTAAATTTTTCACTCTATGGTGTCAGTAACCCATGCCGAATACTGTAGACTTTGCTAATGAAAATCCAGATACCGAATTAGAGTTCATAAAAGTAAATGTCTCTGTAAACCCATCTTAAAATATAAAAACATAGCATATTTTGATACACATCTAAGTATTCTAAATATTTTAGCTAGTATATCAGTATAGATACCTTTTACACAAAATTTGAAAACTTTTATGCTTTACATTTTTTTCATATAAAAGCCAAATACCACCAACTTTTAACTCAGACGAAAGACAAAAGACATTGACCGAATGTGTTTTCTTATTTATCTAAATATTTCAGTAATACTGAAATTCCACACTAAATTTATGACGCGTTTGTAGGGTTCGCGTGTTGCTCAGATGCAAATTTCTGGTAGCAGCGCTGTACATGCCAGCCAAAGTGAGTTCGGCGCAGGTGTTTGATCTATTTAAAGGGCACACGCTGAGTTGGCAAAAGCCCAAGACTGGAGTAGCGGTACGGGAGAGAGCGAGGCAAGCTTGATGGAAGGTGATAGCGGTGTTTAACTGATAGAGCGTGCATTGGTATTTAGCCGAGGTGGCTCCACGACTTCGAGAATTAGCTCAGAGCCGAGGTTTACGGGTACTCTGCCTGAAGGATTCATTGCGACCTTTAGTTTCTTAGTACCGCGGGTTGCGGTACTGCTGTGTATTATTTTGGAAGCCCCAAGTCGGGCTATGTTAGTCTGCCTCTACGTAGAGAATAAAGGAGTTATTCAAAAGTAGCCCTCGTACTTTATAATGTGCCTGGACCGTTAGAGAGATAAAAAAGAAAGGAAGAACCACATACGTTTACATTAAGACCATTCGTAATCCATTTGAATTGTCATTCTATCACCGTCAATTTTGATGTCTCGAATGTTACTCGAACCAGATGTCTTCCTAATACTAGCTTTGCCATGTTGTAAGTATAGAGAAAATAGCTCACTTCTATCCAGATTTGGGTGTATATAATTTGAAGTGGCACTCTAAATGAATTTGATACAAACACAGTTTATACATGAAACAAAGTTTATTGAATTCGTTGCACATTTAGAATTTGCTTTTACAGCAATAAGCATACGTACTACTTGTACGGAATATATATATTAACATTCAATAGAAATACACATTGCCATACTCACAACCCAGCAGAGAGTCAAACCAGCAGTACTGCCACGTAAACTTTGGGCCCCCTAAGCACTAGCGCAGGATAACACCTGGAGCTACTTACCCCGTAGCTCCCTCTCGCTTATCTATCAACCTTAACAACCTTTCTTCAACCTTAGCAACCTTTTTCAACCTCCTTTATTAATGGCTCTGCGTGGTATTTATACTAAGCGCATATGCTGAAATTAGCATATCTCAAGCAGCTTCTTTAATTCATTCACTCAAAAGTTCGATTCTTGTGAATCGAATCTTGTGTATACCTTACAATGTTTTAGCCTTTGAAGCAACTCCATCGGTAAAATTAAGTGCCTTTCTATAAAGAATTAGCCTTAATTAGTTTCCCAGTAGCTTCTGGGATCAGAAACTAAATTTTCATGTCTTGAAAAATTTAAATATCCAGTACTATTTATTTCATTCACAGTAAAACTATCGTAATAAATTCAGTTATTTCATTTACAAATCTTACTTTCAAAACAGGTTAAGCTAAATTATGAGGTCGTATTTTTTATGTGGAAGTTTTTAGAGAAGTCCTTTTTCTCATTACAGACGTTATAGAAATTCTGTTTGACATTCGAAGCATTGTAATTCTCCTAAGCATTGCAGCTTTCCAAAGCATTAGATTTTGAATAATAGGAATCCTTAACAGTGAGCAGGAGAAAGAAGATTATGGTTATTGTAGACAGTTTAAACTTCAAACAAAAGGCGATAAGTCTATGGGTTAAAATTTTAAACAAAGCATATTTGCATAACTGAAATACAAAGGAAGCTTAACAAAAAGGTTTGGTAACCAACGTAATTACTCGCGTAATTAGCAGAATCATCTCATTAAAGTTCCACGAAAGGCCTTTGTATTGAATAAAATTAAGTGAAGAATGCTGAAAATAAAAAAAATCGTTTGTTAAAAAAATTTAAATTATAAAATGGCACTAAGACTAGAATGAAGAAAAAATAAACTTGTTTGACTTTTTTTCTAGAAGTAGAAAGCTCAACAAATTAAATCCAAACTGAAATAAATTTTAATGGTTATGTAATGTGGTTTTTTTACCTTTATTCATTTATCTGGTATACATATTATTTTTGTAAAAATTCAGTGTATGGAATTACAAATACATAAATTAGTAAACTGTTTAGCAATTAATTATGTAAAAGTTATAAAATTAATGAAGAATTCAAAATATAAATTACATAACTCAATAGAATATAATATACCTTAAAAATCAGTAAAATATGTTTCCCAGTATTTTTAACTATGAAATTTTTCTGTATGTAAAACCATAAAAATTTCAATGTATTGATATATATACAAGTGTATGTATCATTAACAACTACAAATCAAAACCTTTAGGGGAATTGAAAGTTTAAACATCTAAGCTAAGGAATGCTTTTAAACTCCAAGTTTAACTCATTAATAATAAATTCCAATAAACTTTTATATCCGCTAAGGGTCTCAAACCTGCTTTTCTACCATCGAATAAAATAGCAGAAAAAAATAAGTCGCTGTTTTTCCAGACAAAATTTTACGAAAAACTTTAGCAGATGTTCTTAAAAGCAGTGATTTACTTGAAGAAAGAAAATTATTCGATATCACCGACACTTAATACCGTTTATAAATTCCGAATGTCCCTTGATTTCTTGTTGTTTATTTTATGCAAATGTATTCTGCATTTTCTAAGACCGTATAAGCAGTGGCGTAGCTAGAACTTTTGCTTCCCGGGGCGGTCTCCTATTTGCCGCCTTTTCTAAGTCAATCAATTGGTGGTTTTTATGAATTAATAAACATAAATAAATAATTGTAATTGAGACAAACTATAGGTGGGGAACGTTTTTACCACTAGTTGCCATATTTAAATTAGGCAGTAATAAAGGAGGCCGCTTAAGTTGATATACCTATAAATGCAACTTTTATAAAGACCACAAGAAACTTACGGAGGTCGCAGTTTCCCAACCTATGAGACAAAACATAAACTTAATTTATAAAAAAAATTCCATAAAATGCTTTACTTTATATTTTTATATTTATAAATAAAAATAAATAATTTCATTTCTTTTGGATAGACAAACAAATTGTACACATATGTGTATGTAAACAAAACATATTTATATATTTACTCTTCTAACTTTCATAATAGCCCGGTGCGGACCGCACCCACTGCACCCCCCTAGCTACGCCACTGCGTATAAGATATGTGATGCCTACAGTAAGGTCAGCAACACAAGTTTTTGATTTACGGGGACAAATTATAAATTCCCCCTGAGGGCAAAAAACAGTAATGACTGCGTACTTTGATGGACGTTTATCTCCAACCTCAAAAGAAATCAATATGAATACTACAGATATCCGCACTGTATATGAAACACGAGAAAAGCCTATCTTAAGAATGGATGAGAAAAAAAGGAAAAAAAGTAGTAGAATCTTTTCCGAGAAATATACATTGCAAAATGAATAAAGAAGCAAACGAAAAATTGCACTCTAATGTAAGTTTTTTTGTGAAAATTTATACCAAGTTATTTTGTAAAGAAAATAAATTACTTTCGTCACATTTCAACAATAGGGTTAAATAAGGAAAATTGGAAATACACTGAAAATTTTTACTCTTTGTAAAAGACTTATCCGTATATAAGAAAAAAGTTAGAAATAAAACACAGTTATGCCTTAAGAATGGCACCATAACTGACAAATGTAGTAATCTAATAGATTTTTACCTGAAAAAAAATATGAAACTAACTATAAATTGTTATTTTTATTATTTGATTTCCATAAATAAATTATCATTTAATTTATTTAAAACATTTCTATGTTGTATTTTTTACAGTATACAAGAAGCTTTTTTAATTGTACCTGTTTTCCAGTTTTTCATGTTCAAATAAGGTTGAGAGGTAAATAAATCAATACTGAGGACCATGGAAAAATCGTCTAATTTCCTGTAGTAGATAAGATCACAGATCTTGAGGCGGTTACTCCGGTTTTTGTTACTCGTGATAATCGAAAAAAGTTCAATCCACGTTTCTACAAGTAATTCATCCATGTCTCCGATGGGTAAAATCTTTAGGTCTTAAAACTTTGGGTGATGGAAAAATAACTCTCCTAAAACTCAGGATTTTAAAAGCATACATATTAATAGGTATGCTGCAAAAGTAAAATATTAAGGGGACAAGTGACCTTCAACCTCAATTTTTTTATTCTCAGTTTTTAAGTCTATATAGAGTTTGAAAATAATTAATATTCTTTTTGACTACACTAAAGACCCTTAAAATTCAAACTAAGGATTTTTTGGCAGAGTAATGCCTGTTTTTCAAAAAAAAATTCTAAATTTCTAACATTATTCAAAATGCTCCATGAGCATTCTATATCATTTAAAAACCTTAAAGTTTAATATAAGTTTACCATATGTTTATAAACATAACTGTGCATTGATTTTTCTCTTGTATGAATCTAGTCTTAAATAACTTTTTTTTTTATTATTCCTTCTTTTTTTTTATTATTCCTTTTATTTTTTTACATTTTTACATATTTTTACTTTATTTCATAGTCTATACATTTAAAAAATATTTGAAATTTCAAATAATGATACACAGTTTTATGACAAACACTTCCATTAACAATCCTGAGAAATTTGGTAGAAATCAGGAAAAAATAAATGCGCATGAAACATTTTGAAAAAATGCTAGCATTTTTGAAGATTTTTTTGAAAAAAGGTCTTATTCTACCAAAAAAAAAATAATCATTGGTGAATTCAGCAAAAAAAGAAGATTAATTATTCTCATTTTGTTTATAGAGTTAAATTTTGCAAATTTTATAATAAAAAACGACGTTGAAGGTCCCTTGTTCCCTTAAACAAACTGTAAAAATTATCCTTCCAATGTTATCGTGATTGTGAAAGGATTTCAGTCTGTAGTGTCACCGGAAAGAGGATGTTTTGAGTAACAATCCTCGCAAATGTTAAGACTATGGGGGAAAATTAATTTTACATTTAAGCATACAAATTCTAACTGCTCTTATAATTTATATTTAGAGTTCTGCCTAACTCTAAACATCTAATATATCCTGGCAATCATTCATGTGTACAGATCATAGAAAAAGTTGTTTATGGAGATGGGGGGGCTATTCCTGAAAAAACCCTCCAAACTCATTTCCATCCGTATAAAGACTCAAAAACACATATGTATGGAGATACAATCCTAGCATCCGTATAGAGTAATTTTTTTAAGTACCTATTACTTCAGGAATAGAGAGTAGCAGTTGGAATATTTTTGAGCATGTTAATATCATTTAAAATTATGCTAAAGTGTAAAATGTTGACCTCCCCTATAAGGTCAGAGGAATTTGTTCATTACTATGACCGTTCTTAGTTCTCAATTTTAAGGAATATTAGTAAGAAAAAAATTTATTTTATTTATATCTATTGCAAATACTTAATGATTACTTAATCATTATTACAAATATATATTACAAAATCGTTATTACAAATCATTACTTAATCATTATTATCAATACTTAATCATTATTATCAATACTTAATCATTATTACAAATACTTACTCATAAAAATCAATTAAAATTTTATCCACTTGTAAGAATAAAAGTAATTTAAAAGTGTAAACATATTTTTTACATCCAAATGAAATGTATCAAATCTATCTGTTAGGATACGTAAAACTTGTGATGTGCAGTTAAATAAGCAATTTTATCAAAAAGGACTGGTTAATTTCTTTTGTCCCATTTTTTAATAATCCATTGAGTTAAGATCACCATTTAAGAGAAAATGAGATATATAGATTTCAAAATTCGCTAACCGGCCGGTATTAAATTTTAACGAAATATAAATTAAATTCCTCAAAGTACAAAAAGATAAGACGGTACATTTCTTCAATTACAGAAACTTTGAAATTTCGATTACCCAATTTCTCTAAAGTCTGCTAACTGTTTCTGCTTCTTTTTTGACATACTTCACTCGGGAATTCGAAAATAAGTTTGAAATTATCTATTATGTTCAAATTACTAAGTTTCTTTTTTGCCTATGGTAGCGGAAATCTTAAGATGGTTTTTGAGATGCCAAGTTGGGAATTTCAACAGTTCGCAAAAGTTGAAGTTCGCATTAATAAAATAGCTAAAATTAATTTTGCATAAAAAAAGGAAGAAGGACTTAAAAATTATATATACGGGGTCTGTCCAAAAAAGAAACCGAACTTTGAAAGTAGAGCTCTAACGCAGGAACCTAACAACCCCGTTGTAATGATGTTGTGTAGCGTTATATTTGAGCTTGCACCTGCTCATTTCTTGAGAATGCCACGTTATTTTGTCACTGTTTTATGAGCGCTAGAACCAGTATTTTATTGTTTTGGATATTATTTACATTTCGGAAATGAAAGACTTATAGGAGCAACGAGTTTGTGTGAAGTTTTGCGTAAAATTGCCGGAAACATTTAATGAATTTTTTCAGATGTTGCAACAAGATTATGGAGACGATTATTTTAGTCGGTCCCAATGCTTCGAATGGTAACGACTTTTCAAATTGAGTATAACGTCCTCCAAAGATGATCCGAGAAGTGTGCGCCCCTCCACATAACGTCGAGGAACTTGTTCTTCTACCATCGGGTGTTCCTGGTCCTTGGCTAACACTAACTGTCCCCCTTACCTATTCCTAACTTGCCTAAACTTATCTAGGAAGGATTTTCTTACTAATCCTCGTTATTTGCTGGGCCGACTGAGGATATATGGATTCATGGACCTTATCTAGTGGCACTAGATCAGGTCAGAATCTACTGCCACTAGATAAGGAGGGATTAGTAATGTCAACAACAACAAAGTCAAGGAAGTGCGTGATTGGATTCATGCAAATTTTCGTTTAACTGTCCATGAAATTGCTGAAGATCCAGGCATCAGCACACAATTTTGGTTGAGAAACAATTTTATTTGGATTTTATGAGGCGTTTAAGAGAACCAGAGTGACAGAAAAGGCCGGAAATTTTGGAGAAGCAAGACCTGGATGCTTCACCATGATAACGCACCAGTACGCTCGTCACTCCTTGTCACTGAATTTTTGGCCAAACATAAGGTTACTGTTATCCCTCAGCCTCCATACTCTCCAAATCTGGCTGCTGTGGACTTTTCTTTGTACCCAAAATTGAAATCCACCTTGAGAGGTAAACGATTTCAAACAATAAGAGAGATCGAATAGAATTCGCTGTGAGACTTACATGCGATCCCACAAAAGGATTTCCAGGAGGCATTCCAGCAATGGGAGACACCAGCAATAGAAATGGTGTATAAATAAGAGGAGAGGTGTATTTTGAAAGAGACATGTTTGATTAAAAGGTTCTCTTATCAATTATTAATTTATTTCTAAAGTTTGGTTTCCTTTTGGACAGACCTCTTATGTAGCAATTTTTCGTAATTAGAACATGTCATTTTCCCCTTGTAATGATCAAACTTTATTTGTAAGCAATACCTTGATTGATCCGTTTTTGTATTTAGGTTAATTCACCCAGGTGTATTTTAGTTGTTCATTTCCACTATTTTTTTTCTCTGTCACACCTAGTGAGTTCAGATGCGAAAGTTGCAGGCTTATTTCTGTGGCATAGAGGTACTCAAATGGCTAATTAGATTCCTGTCTTTGAACAGAGTAGAATATATGTCCCTTTTGTAACACCTGTTGTACTGCAGAGGTAAACTTGTAACATTCATTTATAATAATAAGTGCCAAGACAATTTAGTGATAGTGGATCAAACGTAAAAAGTCTTAGCGGATGAAGTATAACTTCGTGAATTAAAATAATTGAATAAATATCACTTCACATTTTAAAAGCCATACCGCTTTCATATGTATGACCAGAGAAACAAATTGCACACCATATAAACAATGGTGAAAAACTTTCTCGTATTAATGCGCTGGAAATTCCCAAACCAAGAACTAGAAGAAAAAGTACAAAACAAGAATTACACAAAGACTAAGAAGCGATGTCATCGGGAGAAAAAAAGAATGATTTAAAAATAATTTTAAAATAATGACTTAAATTTTAAACATTAATGGCCTTTCAACTTTAAGGAATATTAAAAGCAGATTTTGGATGATTTACCGTAATGTCAGCTTTATGAGTGGAATATTCAAGTTCTGGATTCAATCTGATATTAAAATGTAAATGTGTAAGGTATACATAAGATTCGATTCCCAAGAATCGAACTTTTGAGTGAATGAATTAAAGAAGCTGCTTGAGATATGCTCATTTCGGCATACGCTCTTGGTATAAATACCAAGCAGCTTGATTAAAAAAAGGTTGTTAAGGTTGAAAGAAGGTTTTGTTAAGGTTGATAGATAAGCGAGTTAAGGAAGCTACGAGGAAAGCATCTCCAGGTGCTATCCTGCGCTAGTGCTTAGCAGGCACAAAGTTTACGTAGCAGTACTGCTGGTTTGACTCTCTGCTGGATTGTGAGTATTTGCAAAGTGTATTTCTATTGAATGTTAATATATATTCCGTACAAGTAGTACGTATGCTTATTGCTGTAAAAGCAAATTATATATGTGCAACGAATTCAATAAACATTGTTTCATGTATAAACTGTGTTTGTATCAAATTCAAATAGAGTGCCCCTTAGTATAGAGTATACTCATATCTCGTTAGCATATCTCAAGCAGCTTCTTTAATTCATTCACTCAAAAGTTCGATTCTTGTGAATCGAATCTTATGTATACCTTACAAATGTGCTTTGACAAATAAACTTCATGGCCTAAATTATAGGCATAGTATTTAGGGAATAATAAGAAATTTTATTTTTATAACACCCCTCTAAGAAATTTTCAACCGACATTTTCAAGTTTGGTCCAGGTGGACACTTTCCAATTTCGATGTTAAAAAGGTTCTACTCACAATAATAAAGTAAAGAGAAATTGGACCCCTCAAAAAACTAATGTACAATGTAAAGAAAATGTTGGGGTACCGTAACAGTAAACGGAGGAAGCAGATCGAAATTTCTTCATGCAGAGTTGAAATTAATCAATTCAGTAATTTTAGAAAAGGAAGCACCCTTCGCTTCATTCAACATCATTTTTATCTTTTAAATTGAATTGGCGATAAAATCTGTTGTTGCCGGGAGCAGCAAAATTTCAAATATACTCCTCGACAATGTAGTTTTGACTGTGATCTTACGAATATACAGAACTACGTATTACACGCCATGGAATTAGATCCTTTATATCCTAAAGATAGCAAGAACAGAAATATAAAGAATTGCTTCCTAGCGTTTTTCTTTATGAAAGGGACAATATAAATTTTTGAAAGCTGCTTCTATTCCTTATATGATAAATGGATATACATAGACACACTTCCGCATAAATATAAATTCATTTAGCAAGTAGAAAATAAAGTTTTCTTTAATATAAAGTTAAATTGTTAAAAATTATTCCAATTATTCTTTATTACATATTTGATTTTCTGTGGCATCAATTTTTCTAAATAATCCCGATGCTGAAAAAAAAATCATAAAATCAGATAGTCAGGTTTAATGAAAATAATATTGACAGATGACTTGCTAGAAAGGTTTCTTATTACCCATGTCTAGACTTTATGACATTATTAATCACGTTCACATTTTCTGTTACCGAAAGGGGAAGTTTAGCATACTGCCATTATGTATAACTTCATATAATAGGAGTTGCTTGTATTAAGAAATAAAATTATTTAACATATTATTTATGAATTCAAAATATCAATGTTTCTATCATAAAGGAAGCCAAGCAATGCAATTACAGATGAAAGATGCCTTTAACAATAAATCATACATACCTTGACACTGTTTTACCAAGTAAGTTTTATTTTTACCCTATCAGATATAACAAGCGCAATACAACTAGCTGCACTTGACATTTTATTGACAACACAGATATTTATTCCGTATCAGAGATAACAAGCGCAATTTAACTAGATACATGTTAATATTTTTTAATTACTAATAAGATTCACTTTAATGAATAACAGTAATGAACTATTTATTTGCATCACACTGAATCTAAATTGGAATCTTTTTAAGACCAGATATTTCTTTAGTGAAATTGATTAAGTATAGTGTTCTGTAATCTAAGGACGGCTTGAATTTAAATTTTGTTGCTTTCAAAAAGAAAAAAAAATAGTTCCTAAAATGTACTACTCTACACCTTTTACGGTATATATATATATATATATATATATATATATATATATATATATATATATATATATATATATATATATATATATATATATATATATATATATACATATATATATATATATATATATGTATATATATATATATATATATATAAATATATATATATATATATATATATATATATATATATATATATATATATATATATATATATATATATATATATATATATATATAATATATATATATATATAATATATATATATATATATAATATATATATATATATATATAATATATATATATATATATATATATATATATATATATATATGCATTTAAATTAGTAATACCTTATAGTAGAAAATAATTCATCTTGTCACTGTGAAACTTTTATTACAAACATTCTTTATTCTCTTACAAACTGCTGGATCACAAGTATTAGATTGGACGGTTTATTAATTTTTATATTCTTCCATAGCCCCAATGTTTACTTTTTCCTCTTGCAGTCAATATCGTCTACCTGTGTTGGTAATTTTTGCAATTTTACATTCAAAATAAATTTGTTTATAAATTTGGAACTTTATGTTATATTGTTTTTAAAGCAATTTACCATTTGTATTTGAATGTTCCCCATAAATGGTATTGACTTACAAACTGACTTCCATTCAAAGAAAATTTATGCGTTGAAATAAATCAAGTTTACATTTCACGGTTAAATTCCCTTGTAGCAAACAAATTAATGTGAAAAATCCACATGTGGTAAATGTTGGGACAAAAGTTTCTGCTCGTGACTCCCAGTTCAATTAAAACTGCGCTTCAGAAACGAGTATTCAATTAGCTTCTTGATCACAATACCGGGAAACTAATTGTGGGAGTTAGTGAATTCATTGAATATATGATGATTCAATGACTCCCGAAATGGAAACAGAAAAAAAAATAAATTGCTTGAGAACTATGTTCCTGACACTCACTATCAAAAGACAACAGGTCAAAATGTGCGTAGTAATTTGCATTGAGAAATTAGTAGACTCCACATTTTTGAGGGCAACATATTCTTTATTTGACAAAATGGAATTGGTCACGAATCTCGCGCTTGTAAAAATTGCATTCTTTATCGTTTCTTTCCTTTATCAAGTGACAAAACACTTAAAATAGAATTTCAAATATTTAATATTAAATGCCATGTAGTAACAATTTATAAAAGATTAAAATTTTGAAATTGTATGAAAGGGAAGAATTTTTGATTTTATTTAGTGTTTTAAATGGGAACTCCACAGAGCCATATTACGGTCTAGCTGTTCTTCACAAACAACCAGGCACCAAAGCCATTGTCATACTTTAGATTTAACAGTCACAGTAGATAAGGACAGGAACTTTGGAGAATGTGCAATAGGGTATTCATTACGATAAGTCACTGCTCAACTCACAAGTGAAAGAATTAACGAAGAGATAAACTCCTCAAATTCTAAACCACTGGACTTTTCCGTTTCTAGACTGACGCAAGGTGGACATTTAGTCAATATATCAGCTGGCGTTTAATGACTTTCTTCAATCACAGTTATCATTCTTGAGGGGCACATCACTGCTTTGAAATACCAGATAAATCTCATGTATTAGGAGCAGCGTATGGTCCAAACATTGCATTTTTTAAATAGTATAGTGTTTCAGGATGATAGCATTTAAATACCCACAGGACTGGTAACAAAGAGATTGACGAATGAGAAAGTGAACATTTACATGTCCATAAAAATCACTCAACCGAAAAGCTATTGACCTATGAATTATTGCGTTGGAGTTGTTTGTAAAGAGCTAGTCAGGATACATTTACCACCACCGGCAACACTAAGAAAGGAATCCAATATTTTACAAGAGGAATGAATCAAAAATCCTTAATCTGAAAAGCTATTGACCTATGAACTATTGAGGAGGAGTTGTTTGTAAAGAGCGAGTCAGGATACATTTACCACCACCGGCAACACTAAGAAAGGAATCCAATTTTTTACAAGAGGAATGACTCAAAAAATACAATAATAACCTGTAGTTTTCCCTAAAGGGTATTCTTCTCTATAATAATAAAATATTGTGTCCTAAAATCAGTATATTCTTTTCCTTTCCAGTTTCCTTTTTGGAGCCATATTTTTATTTTCAAGATGCATTTCTGTTTGTCCCTTATAAACTTATATGCATCGGAACGAATTTCTATTTCTTTTCGGTTTTGCAAAAACATCATTTCTGTCTTTTAGATTAAATTGGATATAAAATCTGTTGCTGCCGGAAGCAGGAAAATTCCAAATATAACCTTCGACAATGTAGTTTCAATAGTGATTTTACGAAAATACAGAACTACGTATTACATGCCTCAGAATTGAATCCCCCTATATCCTAGAGTACCCAAGAACAGAAATACAAAGCAATTGCTTCCTAACATTTATGCTTTGTTTATTTTTTATTGCCTCATTTAGAAATAAACTTCTTTATCCATTTCAGTTAAAGTAATTCTCTATTATAGTGACTACACGTGACAACAACAATATTAATCGATACAGCGTTTACGAAATAACTGTTGTTGTCTCAAATGGGTGGATATTTTTTCCTAAAATGAAAGGAGAAATCTTTTGAGAGAATGATGTTTGTCTGGCTAGATTAAATCGATTTGAGGTTTTCCGCACAGCAGTTGTCTTTGCGAATGTATTTCTGCAGGGAGATTTTTCAAGTGTCCCTTTCACCGGGATGCCTGAAATTACACTTTGCTGTGTATAATTTGTTTCTATGTTTTTGCCTATAAAACGGAATTTTTGAATAATTTAATAAATGTATATCCCTAACATGCTCTTCTCTTATAAAAATATTTAATAAAAAAATCTTCGAATTTAATCAGCATATTGTCTTTTAAGATACCTTCTTTTAAACATTCCCAGAAATAGAGAAAAAAGATTTTAAGGACAATAAAAGACGTATTTCAACAGAATTTTTTCCTGTACGTCAAAAGTTAAGATATATGAAATAATAATAATGATTTTTGGACCTATGTTAGTTTTTATGACACATTCGTGGTTAAATCGAAGTAAAATTTAGCAATTGTATTCATAGCATCGTTGAATGTTTAAAATTCTGTCGCTAGCAGGATAAACAAACCATAACATTACGAAAAACAGGAGTAAAATATCTAATTCCTAGATTCCGCTTAATTAAATTAAAGAACTACGTATATAAAAGTATAATGTAAAAATTATATATGCAGGGAAACATTTCTAGACGGCCACTCCTATTCGACGCCCACCTCTCTAAACGGACATATTTTCTTCAGAAACGATTAAAGACTCTATAGAGACAACGCTGTGGAAGAAACCTCTTTTCGACGGCCACCCCTCAGAAAGACCATATTTTTCGAATTTATTATTAAATGCCATGCAAAACTACTGTAAAGAAACTGTGTAAACACACACACACACACACATATATATATATATATATATATATATATATACAGAGAGAGAGAGAGAGAGAGAGAGATCTTTGAAAGAAGAGAGATAACATGTAGATTTTGTTTACTAAGTTTAAAATGGATTCCCAAAAGGAAAGTTAAATACACTTTTCGAGAAGTAATAAAGAACAATTTCTGTTTCCTAAAATTTTATCATTTTAAATATGTAGAACTAAATACTAAAGTCTTAGAAAACCTCAAAATATATATAAACCAAAATTACTGCTCCTCGTCAGCTGAAAATTTAGTTTCCATTCAGTGTTCAGTATATTTCATGAAAGAAGTCTCACGAAAATACTCCTTCCCCTGAGATTTCAGCAATTTTCGCCTAAAATACAATTACGCTGTCCGAGGAAATGAATCTTCCGCCCAGAATCCGGAAACGAATGTAATTTGTATCGAAATTCGAAACTTTCTTCCATTACGAGTGCTCAGATGGTGAGTGATATGAAGTTAACAAGAATCCTTCCCGCTGAATTGGAGAGTGCTAGATTTACTAAAAAATGATTTTTATATACCTGTATTTTTCTCCAAAAATTAATAGTATGATAAATTTACATTAAAAAACTTAATTTTGGTGTTTAAAAATTATTAAACTAACTAAGTCCTTTATAATTAATAAAACATATCTAAATCTGTTTATCACTTTAAATTATAACCAACGACTGTACATACGAGTCCATTAAAAATTAAAATAAAACTATTTATCAAATTCATTATTTATATATATATATATATATATATATATATATATATATATATATATATATATATATATATATATATATATATATATATATATATATATATATATATATATATATGAGTGTGTGTATGTATGTATGTGTGTGTGAGTGTGTGTGTGTGTGTGTGTTTGTGTAATATAATATTTCCATTTACTGAAATTCAGTTGTTCTCTATTTCTCTAAGCTTCTCATTTTGTAAATATTTACTTATTGTCTGGGAATGTGTTTATTACAACATAAAATTTCTTTTGAAAAATTAAAGAAATTGTGTAATTTGATGGTCTATGTTGAATTATCTATACGATTTTCAGTTACCGATATTTTTGTATTTCCGCCCACAGAAGAAACAAGCAATGTCGAAGAAATTTCAAATCTAAACAATGGAGCAATATATGTAAAATGAAATGTTTAATGTCAAATGTTTTAGACAGTCTTCATATAGGAGATAAAGACGATATAATAAGGTATAAAGACAGTATAACAAGATATAAAAATGGTTGAGTATGAGGAATAATAACGAAAGAATTTAATATTCAGTCAACATTTGCTTTAAAAATACTTCTTTAACAATTAACTTTCTAAGGTATATCTTTAACCTTTTATGGCACGTCTGCAAGAATATTTTCGTTTTTTAAAATAAATTTAATGTGCCTGTGCGAAACTTATTTAATCTACAGATATAATGTTTTTACATACAACTCAGGAATTTAAGAAGTGTGTAAACATAGGAAAAAGTATTTCAGTCTTTAGACAATTTTTTTTTTTTGAGAAATAGCATCGAGAGTGAAATGTAAGATAAACTGTCCTACAGAACATTTAATCTGGCTAAAATGAAATAGACTTAAGTTTAAAGAAATTCTATGCAAAGCAGAATATGATACCAGCAATTTCATTTTGTGATCTATAAATCTTAGACTTCTAGGTAAAAGTACATATAAAATGAAAAATATGGTTTCAAAAACATATCTAGACTATAATTTTTAAGTAACTCCCTCCAAAACAACACAACCAAAAAAACCTAACACTTTTCACAATTCTGAAGATTTATATATATACTAGCATTATTGCCCGGCGTTGCCCGGGTAGATATATAGATATAAAATATTTCATGCATTCTATCAAAAAAATACTGGGCTGCACTCCCGCTCTTCATGTTCATCTGGCCAGACAGAATGTGCTTAGCACGTTTCGACTGAAATGATATACATACAATAAGAAAGAAAGAAACTTTGAGCCTGTGGACCTTCGTCTGATTTTAAGGTCATTCCCAACCCTCTTTCTCCCGCGCTTTGGATTTTGACCCCCCTCCGTCATCCTCAAACCACCCCTCTTAACGCAGCTGGTCGAGGGGAATCCACAGGGGGTAGACGTACCTCTATCGGGCACAAAAAACATTAAAAAATTAATTTAAAAAAAACTAATTGAGCCCCAAATTTCGTTTTTCCTGATTTAAGTTTCTCGGGTCCAAAACATTAACTGTGCCGAATTTGGTCCCGGTGGGTGAAACAGTCTATGATTCTATAGCGGACAAACAAACAGACAATCTCTTTTATATATATAGATGTACTATTCAAAGTTATATACAAACAAAAATAGTGAAAAATTATTTTCACCATTTTTTCTCACATTTAAGTGCAGAACAAATTTATCCAATCTATCAAATTCTTAGAAACAGAATTTTAATTTTTTAAGAGTTTACAATTAGTCTTTAATTGTTTAAGACTGTATTGTTTTCCGGTATGTCAATTTGATTATGAGAATAAATTTATTCGATAATTTAGGAAATAACTCAATTTTCATCTTGACTGTATTATTTTCAGTCCATCCAATAAAGTTGAGGTGCTGAAGTGGAGTTTTACTTGCTTGTCGTGCGTGAAGAGAATATTCTTTAGAAGAACAAAAGGTAGGTGCAGAGATTATAAGAACTTCTGTTTTGATTTTTTGAAGTAATAAAGGCAAGTTAAGGTGGACAGCAGATTTGTATAGTCAAGTTTAGTGTTTCACGAAACTAAGTGTTCTCCATTCGAAATATGGAACTGTTCGAGCTGGTATTCCAACTTCTTTAATAACAAAAACTATTTGCTGTTGTTAAAAGAGTCGTGTTAGTAACTCAGATTTCTTCGTAACAAAGGAAGTTCTGTGGACTGACTTTTAATTTCCAGCTTTTGTTAATGTCGCTCTTCAAAGCCTTATTTTTCCTAGAATCATGATTAGGTCCCAAAATGCTTGAAAGGACGTCGCATGTAAAATAATATATACTGAGATTAAAATAGTGTCAGTTTCGAGTTAGAATAGTGTCACTTTATGTCTTCGATTTCGTAAATAAAACAATTGTTGTTTTATTAATGACATATTTACTTGCCCACATTAAGGCTTTTATTGGTTTATGTTCGTGGGCATTTTAAATTACTTATTCCTTAGAATAAGAAATTACTATTATACTTCTCAGAGAATAAAAAAAAACTACAATTCTTAAAAGATATATAGAGAGTTGTTTTGAGTTCATTTGTCAATCAGTTATCTTTAAACATCACTTATACCACTTCAACGTATTTTAAATGACAGCAGGAAATTTATGAGAGAGTATACCTCTTTATTATCCTTATCAATTAACCACTACATATTCCACCAATCATCCAAAATACCATGAATTAGCAGAAATCATATCTATATAACTTTCATGATAAGTAATATCACCATATATCTGACATGCTATCGGTAGTACTTCCAACTACATATTTTTAGATTCATTTATTTGTCAGAATTATAAAAGAAGAGCAAAAACAGTATGAGGAAAAGGATTTTTAGAAGTTTTAACATGGCATTTTATAACATGTTTAACTGCTATTTCAACTTCTTCCTGTGTGAAACTCTTTCACTCAGTCAAATTCCTAGTGAAACTTTTTCCTGCACAACCTGAAGAATTGAAATATTTAAAAATCATTGTGCTTATACCTTTAGTACACCAAAAAGAGACCATGGTAAGACATCATGCCAGAGACTTCACCTTGCAATTTAACCTCAATCCCAAGATCCTACTGTACGTAAACCTCAGTGGAATGCGATTAAATGGTGCAGGGATCCATAACCATAAATATAATGCCCAGATCCGTGATTCTGGATCCAGAACAATCAAATCTCAGAGAACTGGACAGTGCAGATCATCAGAAATGGTCTGTAATTCCTAAAGCTAAGCAACGTCTACTAAAATCGAATAGACCCTATTACAAAAAAACAGCAGTATTGTTAGCAAAAAGTGGGACAAAGTTGCAGTGCGCAGGTGAACATAAAAAATAGTCTCTCACTGTATAATACATCCTGAATCTAAATTTACAATCTTTTAATTTATAGTCATGTATATTTCTGGTATAATTATTCAAATTTACAAAAAATCTCAATTACTTTTAACTCTGAACCAAGACACTGTTAAAAGAAACTTTATTAAAACTTCTTCAAATCTGTGGTCATTAACTTAAACAGTGTTTATTGCATGTGTCACACTTTCTACCATAACTCATTAAGAATATATTGTTTAGTAATTTTCGCGTTCGAATAAATCCTTTATGCAGCTCCACGGACACAATTTAATTAAATGTTAACAGAAGATGAAAGAAATACAAAGAGTAGGGAAATATACCCCATTCATTTCTGAATGTAGCTGCAATTAAAATATTCATTCTTTGTTTGAAAAAAATCTCACGTGTACCGAATGAAATAAAAATTTAATTAATTTCATGAAACAGAGAAATTTAGAAAAACCACGTACAGATTTTAAAGCTAAGCAATCTCATAAATCATTTTTTCCAGGGGGTTGAATATTACATTCTTCTAATCTTGTTTATTTAATTTTTATCATCAGTATACGTAAATAAAATTTTAAAAAGAAGCCCATTTATATATATATATATATATATATATATATATATATATATATATATATATATATATATATATATATATATATTCAATTTTCTTTCTGCATACAAATAATTAAAAAAATAAGGTGAGGGCAATGAGATTTTCAATCTCGCCCCTCAAAAGTCGCCTTTCAAAAGTTCTCCCTCTTCTCTCTCTCTCTAGATATATATACATACATACATACATAGATATAAATTGAAATATATATATTATAAATAAATATATATATATACACTCACACTATCTACCAATAAGTATTTGGGCACCCATGCAAATGACGATATCTGCCGTCCTGATATACTATATACGTCTAGAGATGACTCTGGCAGGTAAAGGGTATATAAGCATCCTGTCCGATCATGTACACTCATTCATCTCCATTGTGCTTTCCGACGGACTTGGACAATTCGAGAAGGACAATGCGAAACCATCGAAAGTTGCTACCGAGTGGCTCCAGGATCAATATTCTGACTTTAGACACTTCCATTGGCCACCTAAATCCCCAGACATGAACATTATTGATCATATCAGGGATTGCAACATGCTGTTCAAAACAGATCTCCACATCTTCGCCCTCCTATGGATTTGGGGACTGCCCTTCAGGATTTATGGTGTAAATTGCTTCCAGGATACCTTCAGACATTAGTCGAGTCCATGCCACGTCGTGTTGCAGCACTTATGCGGGCTGCTAAAGACCCGACACGATATTAGGCAGGTGTACAAGTTTTTCTGGCTCTTTTATATGTTAATAGTTAGAAGACTGGAGCTCAGTACTATCATAATGTTATGGCTCTTGAGTGTATTTATTTACGTGTATATATATATATGTTTATATATGTTTATTTATTTATTTATATATATATATATTGTATATGTGTGTGTATATATATATATATATATATATCATTGTTCCTAATGCTCCCTGGCCGGATTTCCCAGACCAGGTCCATATAGGCTTTGGGCTGAATAGTGCGGCTCCGGTTTATAATAGCACTACATGGGTTGCAGTTAGATTTGGCTAGGTTCCATCCCAATTTTGACCAAGTATCCCCATGGGTGATATCTAGGGGATCGTACCTACCCCATCCACTGACTTCATAGAAGAACTTTCAGGTATAAAAATTTCAAAATAATTCCAAGATTATTGTCAACGGGAGAACATTGAACACATTAAAATTACTACTGGTGTACCGCGTGTGAACGACCAGATCGAGAGACTCCACGTAACTTTGATACCGGTCGTAACCAAACTTCCTATTCATGATCCGATTAAATGGTTTAAACATGTTTCTGTTCTGC
Organism: Dolomedes plantarius; assembly: GCA_907164885.2. Lineage (NCBI taxonomy): Eukaryota > Metazoa > Arthropoda > Arachnida > Araneae > Dolomedidae > Dolomedes > Dolomedes plantarius. The sequence goes on from OU015495.1 coordinate 191,832,038, forward strand.
AAAGAATTATCAGCAGTACTCCATTTGAAGCACCCAAATACGACCCTTTTGTGCTCTTATCTTGCATCAAAATCAAAACTAAAGAATTTATCAGTATTAAACATCTTTTTGTAGGCGAGTTTATGAACATGGAAGCCACAAATTACTTTCGCAATTACGCAAGAAACAACATTTTGAATTTTCAAGAGCAAAGCAAGAGACTGTACAACAAAGGTCGGAAACAGGCAACTACCTATCATGCCGGTCACAAAGTAGCAATTCAACTTACCCATTTCGGTCCTGGGCTCAAATTGCGCCTTAAGGGGTCAGGTACCTTTTAAAGGCTAAGACTTGACTCTTTGACTCGAAAAACATATCCCTATTCTGAATCATCAGTAGTTATGAAAATAATTTATTCAGGAATATGAAAACTTTACTGTGAGTTAAAACACACTTCCTTCTTTATCAATATGGATCTCAAATTTTTCTAGCTTGAAGATAAGTTTTTTTTAATTATTTAAAAATTTCAGCTATTGTATTTTCAATCTTATATCACTGCGTGCATAGTTGAATCTGTATATTAATGAATACATACATTTATTTTAGTTTGAAAATTGAGTTATTTATATTCTAAATGACCAACTTTGAAATCAAAATTCTTAGTTCTTCATAGGAAAAATATGTTTTTAATTTTTTTTTCAAAAAGCTTTGATTAATTTTACTGTGATTATAATTTTTATAATATCAATGACATAATAGTTGGTCATTTTAATTATACATGTTTATATTCAACGTGTATAAAATTTCATGGTATTCTAGCCAACTGTTCTGGTGATATCATGTGCGTAGTGACATGAGAATGAAAAAACAATTAAGTTTTAAGCAATTAAAATCTTTCTCTTAAAGCTAGAAAAAAATAAGAGCCATATGTATAAAGAAGAAAGAATGTCTAACTCACCTTACAATTTTCATATTTCTGAATAAACTATTCGAACTACTTAGGATTGAAAATAGAGCGAATGAGATTGAAAATGTTTGCGGGTCTCTTGGTCTTTAAAATGTACCTGACCCCTCAAATTCTTTGGTCCTTACGAAATCCTAAGCATTCGACCACATAACAGATATATCGTCCGAAAATTTTGTCTACACGATCACCTAAACATGACATCTACAGCGGGTGATCAACTCAGGAGTTGGCCAAAAACTTAGTAACTGTACCTGCAATTCCTTTACGCTGACGACTTGGACGATGGGAAATTCAGCATTCCATCATGACTATAAACAATTTTTCAATGGTATTTTTTGTTTTGTGGGATGTTTCAACTGCGGCAAAGGCTATGGTACCTTTGACGAACAAATGCTATTCAATGACGGATATGTAGCTTCAAGAGAACCATGTCTTTTTTTGTTTTTATTTTGCTTTCTTTTATTTCATGCTTTCTTATTGATGTGATTTCCTGTCACCAGGAGGACCCGTCGATCCAGGATGCCCGAGTGTGAGTGGGGCAAAATGCACCGTTTACACTGACCCTCCACCGACACAACTCCATTGATTACCAATTAGTAACATTACCAAGCTGTGTGACAGAATGTGAAAGCGGAACCAGAACTATGTTAGCGCGCGAAGAGCAACTACGAGATACAAGATGGAAGAATTCTGGAATATTTAGATCAAGAAATGTGACATACGGCCGCATCTTTATGTTTATTTTTTCATGCAGACGTGTTTGTTATTAAAAGTGTTTGTCCCTAAAGAGTTTCATCTGCCTCACTAACAAGACATAGGACTAACATCGCATATATATTTGAATATATATAACCAAACATTCAGTATAACCATTTAAGAATGATTGTAGACTAAACGACTTTATATGGTTTCTATTGATTGAATTCCTGTAATCTATAATTAAACTTAGGTATTTTCACCTATACATCGCTTAATGTTCCAGAATGTGTGACATTTTCAGAAGATATATATAGTATATTAATAAGTCCTTTGTAATACCTCAACTTTCCCAGGAAGATTTCAATCAAAAGAAATGTTTTGTTTTGTGATCTCGAGCCATTTCTGGTAACAACTTATTCATGAGGTTATTCACTCAGGTTATAAATTTTAATCAAAAATGCAAAGTAAATATTTTACAATAAAATACTACAAACCAATTACGGTTATGTTATTTGCAGTTATATCGGAGTTTTATTCAATATTAAATGCAGCTGTAGAAAATTCCTTTATTCAACATTCACATTAATCTGATTATTTTTCATATTTTACAGTGAGACATACTCTTGGGGGATTACTTATACCTGGAGGCTCATTACGCAAGCTAAATTTAACTCTACGGCAAAACAGCAAATCTGGGGAAAAGTCTTATGGAACAACTTTTGTTCCAATTAATATTAAGTACGAGGGATATGAACATCATTCTATCCAACACGGTCCACCCATATCAAAAAATATGTAATAAAGGAAAAAGTGTGGAGGGCGTTCAAACTTCAAGGGATGTACGAAAAACTTACATATGCAAAAACGTATATATACAATATATATGCAAATCGAGCCAAGTTCCCTGGTGTATGTAATGTTTTATTCTTCTTTTACACGAAATAAGGGACTGTAATTTAAATATTTTGATGTAAAAACTTTTCTTTTGTGTTTGTGAATAAATACATTTTCAATATTAAATTTTTTTTTACTAATTTTAAATCACATATGTGAATATTAAGCCTATAGTTCATACATTCTAAAACGTAGAAAATTGTTGTATGATCCTGGGGCACCCAGTTCCAGGTTCGAAGCAAGCACACTACATTGTAAAAATGAAATGCTGAGCTTATAAAAGCTACCTGTTTCAGGGTGTAAAGTCCCTGGGTAGCTAACTAGCCTGTTTTGAGTGTCGCACTTTTGTATCTCAAACATGCATTCGTACCATTCTGGTAATACTCCCCTTTTTGCAATATACCTAAAGCAACATGTTATTTTTAACAGTGTAGTATATGTAGAGGAATACCTTCTGGACATTTCTTCATATAATTCATGTAGGAAAGAGAGACATATTCTTGGCGTTTATGACCTATTCTTGGCATTGACACGTCAGAAAATTTCATCAAAAGCTCTTACCACTTAATAAAGACGCTCTCTTGTTTCGAAAGTAATTGCTATTCTTATAATTCTTTTAGATATCTTCAAATTATACGTGTTTCACGTTAAGTTATTACTAATGACTAGTTTGTTTTATTACCTGCGCTATAGATATATATATATAAGATCTGAATTCCTCAGATCTAATATACTGATCTAAAGAGACTGATAGTGTTCCCTAGGAATGAGTAAACCAAAAATATGTAAATAATTATGATAATATATTTATATTTAACAACTTTATTGATCATAATAGCTTTTGACAAATGGGTAACATGATGCTTTATTGGAGGTCTATGCAACAAACACGCACACACACAGAAACACAAGTTAATAAAATTTCATTATCTGTGTCATGCAAATTTCACTTAATTATTGTTTAACTCCAAATAAATGTTTGACATATTACACAAACACAAATAAATAAATTAATATAGATATATGTGTGTGTGCATGTATGTATACGGTAAAAACTAAAATCTCGTTTATTTCATAATTCACGTCAACAGCTTTTATCTTAAAAATTACTCTTTATTCATACTCCTCACCTAAAGCATATCTATTTAAGCGTGGGGTAGCCTAGAGGTTTATAGGGAGACTAGCTGAAAACCCGCGCTTCGCTACGGAGTACATTCAAATTAAATGCAGCGGTCAATGTATGCTATTAATGCCAAAAACAATATATATATATATTTATAATAAATACGACGATCAATATATACAATTGACGTAGGAAAAAAAAATATATATTTATAAAAAAATCGTAAGGGATATATTTATAGACAAAATAATGTCCAATCGTCTGCCGCATTAGCAAGAAAAAAAATATCATTTTGTCTATTTAGTTGTTATGCGCGTGACGATAAATTTATTTAAAGTGCCAGAAAACGAAGTCACGTGATCGGCATTTAAGAAATTAAATTCTAAAAATGAATCTTTAAAAATTCATCAAAAATCAGGAAATGGAGGTAAAAATTCGAAAAAAATTTCATTTTGAAGGAATTTTTATGATCTTTCTCGTGATATAAATTTTATAACCCTCAATGTATTATTTTAAATGCAACGTAAAAAAGTTTAAAAAACAGCTTAAAAATTTAATTTAAAAAAATCTAAGAAGAATTTTTGAAAAATCTTTCTTAGTGCACCCCTACACTATTAGAAGAATCGCCATGCAAAATTTCAGCCCTTTAGGTCCAGCGGTTTGGTCTGTGCGTTGTATGTCAGTCAGTCAGTGAATGAATGAATGAATGAATGAATGAATGAGTCAGTTACGGAACTGTTTTATATATATAGATAAGAAATTCAGAGGTAAGAGTGCATTAATCTCCTTCAGAGATTCCGCAATGCAATAGTTAACATTGGGTCAGGCCAAGATCGAAAACTTGTGGGCACCTCTTTATAGCATTTCCATTACGGGGATAGTGGACCTTTCAAAAAGATTTTTGAAATTTTTACCACAGAGATATGAAATTTTGTATATATATTCACTAGCTGAAAACCCGCGCTTCGCTACGGAGTACATTCAAAGTAAAAACATCGGTCAATGTATGCAATTAATGCCATCTGTAGCTTCATGATGCCAATATATATATAATAAATACGACGATCAATGTATATACTTGATGTAAAATATATATATATATTTATTTATAAAAAAATCGTAAGGGATATTTTTATATACAAAATAATGTAGAAGAAGATATTCAAATTAAATCTAATATAAAGAATACTAAAGAATATAGTACAGTTAATATAGTACAGTTTCTAGAACATTTCTTTTACTGTATTTTAAAATTTTTTTGGATAATGTCCAATCGTCTGCCGCATTAGCAAGAAAAAAAATTATTTTTTGTCTATTTAGTTTTTATGTACGTGACGATAAATTTATTTAAAGTACCAGAAAAAGAAGTCACGTGATCAGCATTTAATAAATTAAATTCTAAAAATTAATCTTTAAAAATTCACCAAAAATCAGGAAATGGAGGTAAACATTCGAAAAAGATTTCATTTTAAAGGAAATTTTATGATCTTTCTTGTGATATAAATTTTATAACCCTCAAATTATTATTTTAAATGCAAACTTAAAAAAAGTAAAAAAATCAGCTTAAAAATTTAATTTTAAAAAATCTAAGAAGAATTTTTGAAAAATCTTTCTTAGTGCACCCCTACACTATTAGAAGAATCGCCATGCAAAATTTCAGCCCTTTAGGTCCAGCGGTTTGGTCTGTGCGTTGTATGTCAGTCAGTCAGTGAATGAATGAATGAATGAATGAATGAATGAGTCAGTTACGGAACTGTTTTATATATATAGATTAAAGTATAACAATACTAGCTGAAAACCCGCGCTTCGCTTCGGAGTACATTCAAATTAAATACAACGGTCAATGTATGCAATTAATGCCAAAATATATATATATATATATATATATATATATATATATATATATATATTTATAAAAAAATCGTAAGGGATATTTATTTTTTTTGGGATAATATCCAATCGTCTGCTGCATTAGAAAGAAAAAGAATATTATTTTTGTCTATTTAGTTGTTATGCACGTGACGATAAATTTTTTTAAAGTACCAGAAAAAGAAATCACGTGATCAACATTTAATAAGTAAAATTCTAGAAATTAATCTTTAAAAATTCACCAAAAATCAGAAAATCAAGGTAAAGGTTCGAAAAAGATTTCATTTTGAAGGAATTTTTATGATCTTTCTCTTGATATAAATTTTATAACCCTCAATGTATTATTTTAAATGCAAACGTAAAAAAAGTTTAAAAAACAGCTTAAAAATTTAATTTAAAAAAATGTAAGAAGAATTTTTGAAAAATCTTTCTTAGTGCACCCCTACACTATTAGAAGAATCGCCATGCAAAATTTCAGCCCTTTAGGTCCAGCGGTTTGGTCTGTGCGTTGTATGTCAGTCAGTCAGTGAATGAATGAATGAATGAATGAGTCAGTTACGGAACTGTTTTATATATATAGATTAAACACCTTATAAAATTTTATAAATATTTTTTTAAAAAAATTTTATAATTAAAAAATTTAAATTAAATTACCCTTCTTTAAAATGCTCCTTGCGACTCAATTTTAAATTTTTCCCCTTAATTTTGCATTTATATTGCTTATAAATACTTTCTGAACAAAGTTATGTATTTTTTTGTACTTTCGTTGAATAGTTAATCTTTAGAAAATATTTTTATGCTTGTACTCTGAATTTTCGTGAAATTTTTGTACTTTTCTACACTAAAGTTAAACTTTTATAACCTAAATGATCTCGAATCCTAAAATGGATACATAACTTTATTTTGATGTATTACAGGAATCTTTATTATAAATTTCATACAATTTCGTCAAAAATTATGACGCGAGGAGCATTTTAAAGACTTGCAAATCTGGAAATTTCTCATTTTGAGAAAAAATCATTTAAAAGATAATTTTTTATCTACCTTTAATACTTACTACTCTAAAGCCATCAATTTTTCATTTTTCTTTTCACTACACATTTTAAATGCATTTCATTCCAACATTTACATGTTTTTAAAATATTAATACACCCCCCAAAAAAATTCAAATTTTTGGTCGATTTTTGGTAATTTGAAAGTCCACCATCCCCTTAAGCTGTAAGGAGGATAATCGGACGGTAAGTTGTTAGCCAGCATGAAAGACGTGTGATGGTTGAGAGGTTAACAAACACAAGCTATGATAATAGACTTCATAGACTTAACTATCTCTCATGTCTATTTTTGAGTCTTTTATTTTTATTTGTGCTATATTATTTATTTATTTATATTTATTTTTCGCACTCTACTATAATGATAATAAACGGTCTGAGAGTAGGATTGCCAACTGTCCCGGATTGTCCGGGATTGTCCCGGAATCGGAATCGATGTCCCTGATCCCGGATGAATGCTAAATTGTCCAGGAATTGAGCGGAAACTATTACGGTTTTTTTTAAATTGAAATTGACAAAATAAAATGTCTTTCTTTAAAGAAAAACAAAGAATGTTTTGAATTGACATGGGAACAATTATCCGTTATCCCAAATATATTGCAAATCAAAATTGACATCGATGCGTTATATAATGAATATACGGGACTTCGATAGTTTTTTCCTGCTCTGAACAAAGAGGAAAACGATAACAAACTATCGGCAGAGTATTTCAAAAAGCATGAAAAATCGGTCTAGCTGATGAAAATTGTATCTTTCATTTTGTCTATCCCTGCCAGTAATGCGTACCCAGAGAGAGTATTTAGTCACATGAACAGTTTGTGGACGAAGGCCAGGAATAACATGAATATCGGCTTAGTGAAGGCGGAATTGCAAATACGACTTAATAGTGAATCGTGTGCAGAATTTGCGAACTTTTTAAATACGGCCTCACTTGCAAAAGAATTGGTGATTGCAACAAAAAGTGAAAGAAAATATTATTGGAAAAACTCATAAAAATATATCGTTAAATCTGATATCTTTAGATTTAAAATTTTTATTATTAATATTATGTAATATATATATATATATATATGTGTGTGTGTGTATATATATATATATATATATATATATATATATATATATATATATATATATATATATATATATATATATATATATATATATATATATATATATATGTATATATATATATATATATATATATATATATATATATATATATATATATATATATATATATATATATATAAATATAATTAAGTTTCTATAATAGTCAAAATAAAAAATATAAAAAATAAATTTAAAAAAAAACTGTATTTTAATTTTTTCATACAAGAAAAGTTTTTTTTTAAAACTAGGTAATGGCTGATTGATAATGATGATATTCAGGTTTGAGCTATTTGTCCCGGAATCATCACAAAAAAAGTTGGCAACCCTATCTGACAGAGGCGATTACCACACTGGCGGCAACTGCGAATGCATATAGAGAAAGACAGACAGAACGAAAGATAACTTATTGTTTTATCTGTTGAATATGAACCTTCTATGAAACTTATTTCTATGCTTTCATAATGGGGCTATTCTGTACACTGGTTTATAAAACTTAATAAAGTGAAATTAGGAGGATTTCAAAAAGTCCATGCTTAAGGTAAACGAAAATAAGACAGTTCTCGTCATGCAAGAGCATATAGTAACAGTATGAAAAGATCCAAGTTCGATCCCAAAATTATACATAGCTACTGAAATGTTGCTTTTATTTAATAAAAAAATTAATTAACCAATGAAATATATTACAGTATATTTATGTTGTTCTCATTATAAAAAAATTATATAATATGAATTTAGAATGATACTTCACACTTAATATTTTTTCCTTAAAATTGTCGATAATTTTTTTACAATACAAGAAAAATGATACCACGAAGAAGAAAATACTGCTAAAATAATTTATTTTAAGGGAACGGTGGACATTAAAATTTACTTTTTTTACTTTTCATCATAGAGATACGAATTTTTGTACATATACACATTTCACTATAAATAAATAGATTACCTTAAAAGAAATTTTCAATCTCATTATAATTTTAAGATTTTTTTAAAAAATTTGAAATTTATAAACAAAATTTTAAAATGCTCCTTGCTACTTAATTTTTGAGATATGTCCTCGATTTTGCATTTTAATCTCTTTAAACTGTATAACAAACAAATCTGGGTGTCGATTATTTAATCCCTTGAATAGTTAATTTTTGAGAGATTTTTTTCAGAATTCGATCCCGATTTTCATCAAAATTTTGCCTTTTGAAAAGTTATAAATCAAATTTAATAACCTTAATGAAGTCGAATTGTAAAATGCATACCCAGTTATTTTATAAACAGCATCAGGATTCTTCCTTATCAATTTCATGAATTTTGAAGAAAAATTAAGTAGCAAGGAGCATTTCAAAAATTAAAAAACCTTGAAAAATCTGTTTTGAGAAAAACAGATTTAAAATTTATTACTACACTTACCCATTATAAATTACTTTGTAGAAGCTTCATGAATGATTATTTACTTGAAAAAAAAATTATTTTGGAACTAATTATCTATAGATATATAATTTTTTTTTTACAATAACACAAGCAGTATTACAATGACGAGATTTGCTCAAAGAAAGGTCCACCGTTCCCGCAAAATTCTCGCAAAATTCATACATTTACCTAAACTTTAACTTAGTTTACTAAAGTATTTATACTCAATGTAATATAAAAATAAATCCCTTTAAAAAAACTAAATGTATTTCTTCTTGTAAATTGGTATAAAACCTAATTAACAGAATTATATAAAATATTTTAATAGCTTGTAAAATGTTTTTAGTTTACTGAACTATTTATACTCAGTGTAACTTAAAAAAACAACTTTTTAAGTCTATAAGAATACTAAAAACTCAGTTACAGCTTTTAGTGAAATGGTAGCATAACTACACATTAAAGTAATTAAATAATTAACAACATATTAAAGTATGTTTTTACATTATTAAAAATGTTTTTTATAAGTCTGCAAAGGAGGAAATGGGAAAAGCATCTCATCATATTTGTATCACCAAAATATATGTTTATACTGTTTTTGAGTTCCATGTACAATTTTTCATTCAAAAATGTTTTTAATCTATATAAAGAAAATATATACACTATATTTTAAAGAGTCTTTTGATGATATTTAGAGTCTTTTTTTATGATATTTGCATCGTTGACTTATTTTTCATTTCTAAATCTGAATTTCAGTTAATCTTATACGAGTAATTATTTATTTGCTTTTTAGTCTGCATTAAAAGAAAATTTACAAATCCTTTTAAGATCAAAGAAATATATTTCTATGGTTAACATTAAAAGTTTGCTTGGACTTTTCGTATAACGTAATTTTATTTTCGGATTACTCTTTGATAAAAAAATAATAATAATTCATGAAGATGTTACGAAAAACGTTCTTGGAGATTCTACAGCATTAAAAGTTTTAATATAATTTATCCTTTTCATATTAACATAGTTTTTAAAAGTCCTTTTAATGAAATTTAATCTATGATTTCATATTATAAAGAGGAGATTTGTACTCCTTATACAGTAATACGTTTCGTAATACGTTTACATGCAGCTAGACATATCCCTTTGAACTTTAGATAGCTTCCCTTTAAACTTATTAAAACTTCAAACTCTTCCTTAAAAGCATAAAAATTATTCCTTACTGTTTATAATACTGAATTAACATAATCAAAACTAAAATCTTAAATTTTCTGCTAACATATGTATGATTCAGGATTTCCTTATTAAGTAACAGCGATGTTTGCAAACTTGCAACAAATTAGAATTTGACATATATTTGCAGTACTTAATAGAAAAACAATAAACGTTAATTCCTAGCTATATGTATGTGGTATTTGATTTTTGTAATCTCCAATTATTTACTCTGTGGGTTTTATGAAAGTCACGAAAGTAATCACATTTATCAAAATCCGTGGGAATATATTTTACGAAAATAGGCTTTTAAGAACCAAATACATTTGTGCTTTAAGAATGGTTCCCTTTTTCCCCCAGGAAAACAAATCCTTAAGACTCTTTCTATTCATAATTCCTTCTACAGATAGATTCTGCCGAATAAACAAACATGAAAGTGTTTTCTAATCACTGTCAGAAAACACGTTGTTTATAATCAATTTCCTTGTGGTTATAAGTAAACTCGTTGAGGACTCATGAGAACTGACTTTGTGTCATGTATGTTAATATCTAAAACTCCGGTTCATTTCTTTCCTTTTATTAGAGGATACATGATTCTAATGAACGTTTATTATTTCAGATTATTAAAATTATTTATCTTGAAAGCCATATAATCCAACTAAAAGTTTAAATTTGGAAATGAAGCAGTAATAAAATATTTTTAACATTGGTTTAAAATCTACTGGAATTCATCTGTATTTGGATACTTCTGTACATTCAGCTATGTGGTACAAAAAAATCCAAATACGAATTCTTGAGTCACAATTTCTTAATCTATATATATAAAACAGTTCCGTAACTGACTGACTGACTCACTGACATACAACGCACGGACCAAACCGCTGGACCTAAAGGGCTGAAATTTTTCATGGCGATTCTTCTTATGATGTAGGGGTGCACTAAGAGAGATTTTTGAAAAATTCATCTTAGGTTTTTTTTAAAATAAATTTTTAAGTTGTTTTTATAACTTTTTTTAAGTTTGCATCTCAAATAATAATTTCAGGGTTATAAAATTTATATAATGAGAAAGATCATAAAAATTCCATTAAAATGAAATCTTTTTCGAATCTTTACCTCCATTGTCTGATTTTTGGGGAATTTTTAAATATTAATTTTTAGAATTTAATTTTTTAAATGCTGATCACGTGATTTCTTTTCCTGGTACTTTAAATAAATTTATCGTCATGTGAATAACAACTAAATAGACAAAAAAAATTTTTTTTCTGTCTAATGCAGCAGACGATTGGATATTATCCAAAAAAAAATAAATATCCCTTACGATTTTTTTATAAAATATATATATATATATATATATATATATATATATATATATATATATATATATATATATATATATATATTACATCAATTGTATACATTGATCGTCGCATTTATTATAAATATAATATTCATTTTTTTGGCATTAATTGCATACATTGACCATTGTATTTAATTTGAATGTACTCTATAGTTAAGTGCGGGTTTTTAGCTAGTACTATTGTAAGTTTTGTATCATTTTAGCATTCAAAATCACCCATTTATATCAAAATACTATTTAATCATTGATCTAGGGCATGCAGGCCAGTTACGCTAATAAAAAATTTATATTTTGTTGGCTCTTAGACGTATTATTCAGCTCAGACGTTGGCTCAGACGTATTATTTGATTTGTAAATACTTCAAAGTAAAAAAAAAATTAGGTGCCTAAGAAAAAAATATATAAATTGTTTTTTATCTCTCTTATCACAAGGTGAACTTATATTATATAAAAAAAGCTTTAGATTAATATTTGAAATCAACACAAAAGAATGAATCTAATTCAGCATGTCCTACTCAAAATGATGAAATATAAGCCAAAATATTTGACATTCAATATTAAAGAGAAGAAAACAGAATGATAAATATTTAAAAATTATCTATTGTTTAACAAATATGAGACATGCTGCATTACGCTGCAGTACTCACATATTAATTTTCTTTAGTTCTCACGAAAATGAGAAATTATTAAAATTAACCATATATATATATATATATATATATATATATATATATATATATATATATATATATATATATATATATATATATATATATAATATTAGAGAAAAAACGAAGCACCAAGAAGGAGTTATCCTAGTTGGACGAAAATCGGTAGATGTGATACACATATATAAAAATCCAAAAGATTACAATTTGAGAAAAATTGGATGATTTATTCAAGAGAGAGAGCTTCACAAAGTGAAAAAGTCAATAACGTTTTGGTCCACCTCTGGCCCTTATGCAAGCAGTTATTCGGCTTGGCATTGATTGATAGAGGTGGCGGATGTCCTCCTGTAGGATATCGTGCCAAATTCTGTCTATTTGGCGCGTTAGATCGTCAAACTTCCGAGCTAGTTGGATGGCCCTGCCCAAAAGTCTCCAAATGTGCTGAATAGGGGAGAGATCCGGCGACCTTGCTGGCCAAGGTAGCGTTGGACAAGCACGAAAATAAGACGTAGAAACTCTCGCTGTGTGCGAGCGGACATTTTCTTGCTGAAATGTAAGCCCAGGATGGCGTGATATGAAGGGAAACAAAACGGGGCGTAGAATATTAGCGACGTACCGCTGTGCTGTAAGGGTGCCGCGGGTAAAGGGTCCTGCTATGAAATGAAATGGCACCCCAGACCATCACTCCTGGTTGTCGGTACGTATGGCGGAAGACAGTCAAGTTGGTGTCCCACCGCTGTCCGGGGGCGTCTCCAGACACGTATTCGCTGGCCATCGGGGCTCAATTAGAAGAGGGACACATCAATGAAGACAATTCTACTCCAGTCAGTGACATTCCAGGTCGAATGTGTCCGACACCACAGCAATCGTGCTTGCCGGTGTACAGAGGTCAATGGTAGTCGACGCAAGGGGCGCCATGAGCACAGCTCCCTTTCTCTGAGCCGCCTATAAATGGTCTTTGTGGTCAGTGAAGCACCAGTTGCACGTACGATCGATGGTAATGATGAATCTTTGGCTGTGAGTGCCGCTCTGATGATTGCTCGGTCCTCACTTTCTGTCGTTTCTCTAGGCCGACCGCTTCCTTCATGATGTTAAATTTGGTCATGGTTCACCCATTCCAGCCAACATCGTCTAATATTGGCATCGCTTCAATCCAAATATCGAACGATTCGCCCATTAGACCAACCGGCTTCTTTGAGCCCAACTACACATCCTCTCTCAAATGCTGACATCTGCGCATGTTGTTTACGCACCTGTATGCGAGACATACTTACAGTCTACCTGAGTACACGGAATGAATTTCGCAAGAAATTTATGACTTGGAATCGAAATTTCTACTCTTTAATATCCTGCCAGTTGCGTAGTTAAGATGCGCTGCTGTGTCACATGTTCATTCATTTGGCCACCAAACTTTAAAATTTTGCATTTTCCGTCGAAACCTGTATGCATATTAATTTGTGTTCAATTTGCATTGCCCCATCTTGGTGTGTCGTTTTTTTTTTTGTTTTTTGGGTTTTTTTTTTTTTGTCTAAGAGTGTATATATATTCACATACATATGTGTGTGTGTGCCTGTGTGTATGAATGTATGCATGTGGGTGTTTATTCCTAGAGCATAGTTTTGATATCATATAACTAAACGTGTCGATTTCTCTTTAAAGAACACGTGATTGTATATTGCAACTAATGTATTTCTTCCGTTTCAATTATACATTTCCAAAAATATGCTAAATTATTAACTCGAATACAGCACATTCTTTCAGGCTGTTACCTTGATTTTTTCTTCTAAGATTCAATCATTGCTTTCCACTTGCAATAAGCACTTTAAACTATTCTCTTCTTCTAGCTCAAAAGAATTCTTTTCCTACAGTTCTATGTTAAGCAAGAGAAAACCTTTAAATTAGCTCTAGGTTCTACTTTAACTTCGTCTTCATTTAAAGAATAGAAATTTGCGATGTTCCTTTTTGTATGAGAAACAATATATTTTAGTTTAGGAATTTTATTAAAGTGTTCGAGACACGATACGAACACTCACGTCGTCTCTGTCGAAGAACCATTTTAATTTGTTAGTTTTTCAGAATGATGGAGGGCAAAATTTTTTCAGGTACTGCAAGAATAATGTAAACACAATAATAACAAGAAAAAGCTAGTTACATGTAGTTCTGTTTAAATTCTTTGACATGTTTAACACCACTCTTGTGCTTAGTAAACACATGTTAATATCTTGTAAATGCATATTTTTGCGTTTAGTAAATGTCTTTTATATTTCTGTCCAAGATGTCTTGTAAGCAAAAATTCAAGAAATTGGTTAATGAATTTTATGAACTTATTCAATATAATTAAGCAGAAAAATTATAAATTCAAGCAGAATTATCTTTCTTAGCTACTTCTAATAATAAGCCTTCGTGCATATTTTATGCATGAAATTACTGAACTTCAACTTTTTTTATACGCAAGAGCAATCCAAATAATATTTCATGCAGAATGATTGCCAACGTATTATTAAAAGAGAAACGTACAAACTGACGAGCAGAGAGTATTTCTGGTTTGAGTCTTAATATATTATTTAGTTTCTGAAGGAAAGGATTTTCTATGATTACACTGAGATGGAATTTTGGAAATTTTTAAGAGAATATCTCATTTTGTTGAGAAATTTTATTTCAGAAATTAATTCTAAAACTTCCCGCATTCTGAATTATATCGCAAAAAGCAGTTCATTTTAGAGGAAAAAGTAAAGCATAAATATTCCAAATTATTCTAAAAATTTAAAATAAGACAAATGTACTTTCAAATTTATTTTAGTAATTTTTTTCACTCTCTCTGCCTCATTACATTTCGTTCCAAATTCGAACCTCATTTATTACTAGGTATGTCGCTGCAAACTTATTTTACATAAATTTGTTTTTACGAAAGACTAACAATTGCGTTCGTATATAAAAAGAAAGTGAAACCAAATGAGATTTGCGGAAAAAAGTGAAATTATTGTTCAGGATTTATTTAGTTGCTAAGGAGGTGTAGAATTTTGTGAACTACTTTATTTTGTGTCATCGACGATAACATTGAATACGTCGTTTTCTGCCTCTTTCGTAATACCATGTCCTCTATTACGTTCGATCACTTAAATTCAGTCCAAATTAATTTTCAAAATTTTCTATTAATCATTAATGTAGAAATTTTACTCTTCCATTTTATTATATATTTACTTACCATTATGCAACCATTTTGAAATTCAAAGAGAAATTCATGTTTCAAATGCAAATAACTGAATGTAAGGGACAAACTGTCTTGAAGGAGTTTTATACTTCTATATTTCTTTTCGTAACAGCATAAGGGTCTTTTTACTAGTATTTAAGATAAACATTTGCACTATTTCGGAATCAGAACGTGGGAAAAAGGTGAATTAAATGTATTTTCTCTCACCCTATATATCTCGAAATGATATGATGGGGATTCGACCCTCAGTTCACTAAAAAAATCATCATAATTGGTGCAAAAATAACTCGATACGGAATGATAAAAAATCTATTCATGGTGTGAAGATATGGCCAGTTTCTCGTAGATAGCTGAACATAGATTAATTCAAAAATACGGAGTTTAGGATTTTAAATAAAGTATTTACTTTTGTACAGTATTTACACAATTCAATTACATGAAATATTACAGTCATAACAATCCTAAGGCACCGGGGAGCTAGGATTCTTCTCCAAACAGTCAGAGTCCACGGACTACGTCCACTAAGCCCCGGGGTTCAAGTTCCCCGAAATATGTAATCTGGCCCAAGGTCGCAGGTATCAATCAACTTTCTGAGAGTAGATCTCAAGTCTCTCTGACTCTTTTTCTGTCCGAGGTTCTCCACGAAATTTCTAAGCACCTCCCTCTCGAACATATTTCGTCCTATCATGCGTTGGTTCATTTGATTTGACGCTGATTTGTTGAAACAAGTGACATCAGCTACTTCCAACGTTCGAGAATTTCCCACACAGAGGGACGAACAGACCCATTTGTAAGTGAAGAATGTCCGACTCTCGGTGTATGACCTTTGCCGCAAGGTGACACCCTCTGGCCAGTGGACAAGGAGAGGAGCTCCGCACCTCAGCCCGGCGATGACCATCACTCACTTAGTTCTACACCAGAGGTCAACCCTCTTCTGTTGCCAAGGACAGGCAGCTCTCGGGTGACAAAGACACATCACATATATTCACACGGCTGACTGCTTGAAGATTTTCCTATTCTTCACAATGGATATATGGGGTAAAATATTTACCAGATATTATAAACTAGATAAAATCAAAAACTAACATAGTTGCAAAACGTTTTAATTATTTACTGCTGTTTCTGTACGCATGATATCAGACAGAATTCCCGAATTTGTCTGATTTACAAACGGTTTTCAGACTGGTGTGTAAAATACATAAAAAAAACTATAAATTTTTGATAGTTATATTTATAAGTGTTTATAATCAAATTCTCATAAAGATAGAGACTTACACTGGAGCAATAAATATATTATCATCGAACTGAAATAAGGAAGTCATTGCTTATCTTTATAGAGGATAAACCAGAATGATTTTGACCTATGATATACTATAAAACGCAAGGGGAGGAGGATTAAAGAACTGTATCAAAAATTCAGAGACTTCTAGATTTCTTTTCCCGAACAAATATTTTTTTACTGTCTTAAAGAAGAAATTCAATCTTTCTCAGTATTTTCTTTCATTAATATTCATAATCTGTCATATAACTGAAATTCCCATTAAGCAATTCTAATAACATTAAGCAATTCATTAAACAAATCTAAATCAAAATATACTGCTAAGAGATATTTTTGAGTAACATTAAATATCTTTTTTTATTTCAAATATAAACATTATATATTGAAAAATTATTAGAGAACAAAGAACAATAATTGCTTGATTTTGGACATTTTTTACGCCATTTGCTGTCTTATCTAAAAACGCTGAGAATTTCCTATGAATCCCTAAATAAAAAAACACACCTGGAAGAGCTTTAAAAATATACATTAATATTATGTTCAGTTTTGTGAGAAAGGCCTTATATATATTATTTGAACTGAATATAGTTTTTTCATATTAGATCTGTTAAAAATAGAATAATTACAAAAGACAAAAAATGACTTCAGAAAGTTTGTTGGGTCATTACACAATTAAAGTATTCAACTGCATCTTTCACTGTAATAAGAAATTTTACACCACCTTAACAAGTTAAAATAGACTGACACTTATTTAAAAGGAAACTTTAAATAAAATAACTGAATAAATTTTAAACTTTTCGTTTATAATTCTATTTTAAATATAAAAACTTTTCTCTGGTAAATATTCATAACTTACTAAATCGATGACCGATTTTAATTAATTCTTTAAACTGTTAAAGAATGAAATTTCTTACACTCCTTAAACAGCCATTTCTAGTATTATCCAAGTTATCTAATTTATTATCTAAAAACTTTTAATTTTTCATTCCAATTTCTAACTTCATTAAAAAATATTTCAGTAAAATAATATTAAAATAAAAAATGTTTCATCTTTCTACGGAAAAGTTATTTAACTTAATCCTATTAAAGTTTTCTCAGAAGGGAATTTCAGAATGTATAAAAACTTTCAACTCATTGCAAAATAAGAATTATTCAGTTTCAGATAAATTTAAAAAATTGTTAAGAAATACGATAAAAAAAATACGATACTTTTAGACAAGATTATGAAAAATCCATACTAGGGGGAAATCGGGATTTAGTTTCAAAATGTTTTTTATTACTCCTAAAAATATACATTTAAATTATCAAATAGGTTCTATTAACCATAAATCCTTTTTAAATTTTATAAAAAAAATTGCAAAAAATAATTATGTGAAATCATCAATATGGTATAAAAAATTTAATTGAAATTTGAACTTTTTCGAAGTAAAGATTACGGGCTATAAGAAGACCACCATTCTAATTTCTGGAAATTTTCAACATAAGCATTAAGTATTAAAGCAAAAAAAAATAACCAAAGAGATAATAAATGAATTTATAATTTTGGTTCCGTACTTTTTTTTAATTCTATTTCGAATATTCTAAATACTTATAAAACTTATTAAATTTTGCACATTTTGTTCATTCCTACCGAAGGTTTTTTTTTGTTTTTTCTTAATTATTTATTCTTCAGAGATTGGCTTTCTTTTTATTTTTAATCTAAAACCTTCAAAATTCCTCATGAAAACATTCACTGTTTAAATAAATGATATGTACAAAAACATTTCTTTTGATAATTGACATTACTTTTAATTTCTCTTGAAGCATAAATTTATAATTCGGTTATGATTTCTGTATAGGAAGATAATCAGCTACTGAAGGATTTAAACAAATCTAAATCAAATTTTATTGTTAAGAAAGATTTTTGGGTAATTTTATATAGTTTTATATTTCAAATATAAACATTATATATTGTAAAATAATTAGGGAACAAAGAGCACTAATTTCTTGAATTTTGTCACTTTTTACGCCATTTATTAACTCATCTAAAAATGTTGAGAATTTCCTATGATTCCCTTAATAAAAAAAACAAACCTGGAAGAGTTTTAAAAATATACATTAATATTATGTTCAGTTTTGAGAGAAAGGTAATATCTATAATTTGAACTGAATACAGTTTGTTCATATCAGATCTGTTAAAAATAGGATAATTACAAAAGGTGAAAAATGACTTAAGAAAGCTTGTTGGGTTCATTATTAGGATGGGTCGAAAAAAATAAATATATATATTTTTTTCGGAACGCTTTAGTGCGGAAAAGTTACCTATTGTAATGAGAAGAAAAACGGCATAAAAAAATTAAAATCGGTTAATATATTACGTTCGCGCATCGTGCTTAAAGTTTATGAAAAATTGCAAAAGTCACGAATTTCTTGTAATTTTTTTTCTGTTAGTTAAAGCTTTTAAAATAAACATACTTTAGTTTTTATGCTTGTTTTATGGATTAAATAACCTAAATAAATTAAATATTGATCAATAATCTAATTTTTCCTGTTCGCGCAACGTCTTAGAGAAAACATAAATTTATCAATATTTCGCAATTTTCACTGTGCTCCTCTTCGTTCGATTTGCAAGAACAAAACACAGATTCTTCCTATGTGGTTGATAAGTGTAAAATAAGAAGAGACAAGAGCTGTGTTAGAGCGGATTCGAAAAGTCAATTCATACCTACTGAGGAAAGTTGGGGTCTTTTCTTTGACGGACGAAACAATGATACTATGTTCGTCGAAAAATTGAATGCCGAGCAATTTCACAGTAATGTGAAAGATGAACACTATTATCTTATCCAGGAACATGGATCAACTTATAATGGACATGTATCTCCTTCCTCGAGTTCATCAAATGATATAACTCAACGCATTACTTATCGCCTGTCTGAACGATCAATATCACTAGAAAAACTAGAAGTAGTAGGTAGTGATGGCACTATAACCAGCACTGAAGGGAAGAAAATGTCATCCACCGACTAGAAAATCATGTAGGACGCCCGCTACAGTGAAGCATATGCCACCTGCATTTTAATGAGCTTCCTTTTCGAAACAATTTTCGAACATATTGACGGTCAAATCGCAGAACCTAATTCTTTTAGTGAGTCAACCGAGCAGCAGCTCATTTGTTGTGAAAAACTCTCTGTGGTTGATTATGACCCCATAGATTGTTCGATTCTTAATATTGGCAGAGATTTGTTGAGTAAAGACCAACAGTTGGACATTTAAAACGTAATCACCTTGGGAAATTGTCCAGAAGACTTGGCAAATAGGGACCCTGGTCCTTTGTCCCATTCCAGATGGCTAACTGCGGCCAACAAAGTCCTTAGATTGTATATAAGTTCATAAGATCCATCCATTAACTTAAAAGAAATAGTTGGCTTCAGCTTGAAATCATATATGCCATAAAAAATAGCAAATATTTTACTGACGGATCAAAACATGTCGTTCAACCAATCCAAACATCATGGTATATATTCGACAAATTATATCAAGTTGTCTATCCAGGAATTCAACGAAATGCATTTTTTTCGCACCCAGAGAATGTTCTGTTGGCAATGCTTGTTGATGAAAGAGAACATATTCGAGCGCTTGGTTACAGAAGGATCTTAAAAGCAAGACAAACCATCCCAAAGAAAAAGACTGTTAGAAATTTCGTACCACCAAAGATAAGCTCTCAAGCTTCCGATTACATTAAAATTATTAATTGGAATTCTTGTGTGGTGTATCCTCCCCCAATGCTGCGGAACCTAAGTGAAGATGATATTAAATCATTCATCAATTCTGACACTACGCCCAGAGAAATACTAATGTTCCCCCGTCATACCCAGGCTGTGGAGAAGTGCGACAAAATTGTGAAAGAGGCATCTAATAAAGTATGCGGACATGAAGCTAGAGATGGCTATATCCGAGCAACACTAAAGTCTGGAATGGTTATGCCTCATTTCTCCAAAAAAATCAGACTTTAATGTGTATATATATATAAAAGAAAAAGTAAAAAACAGGTTAAGCCAAAGAATCCTACTCTATGGAAAATCTCTGGAAAAAGATGTAAATATAATGTAAATACCACACCCAACAATTGGATGGTTGGTTGGGGAGTGCATCTCGACGTGCAACCACCTCCCCGTGGTTTGTTCTTGGTCGTTTTGTTCTAGCAAATCAAGTGAAAAGTTGCACATTGAAACTTGCTAAAAATTGTCAAATTTCTGTTTTTTCAAAGACGTTGTGCGAACGGAAAAAATTAGATTTATGGTCAGAATTTAATATATTTAGGTCATTTAAATCATGAAACAAGCATAAAAAGTTAAAGCGTGTTATTTTAAACGTTAACAGAAAAAAATACAAAAATATCGCGATTTTTGCAACTTTTTATAAAGATTAAGTGCGATGCGCAAACGGAAGGTTTTAACCGATTTTAATTTTTTTATGCCGTTTTTCTTCTCATTACAATAGGCAACTTTTCCGCACTAAACCGTTCCGAAAAAAAAAATTTATTTTTTTCGACCCACCCTATTCATTATTTTTCAGGTATTACTCATAATGTCATATTTTCTGCACTGCATTTTCAATTAAATGGTTTTGTTACGACACCTGCAGTGAAAAGTTCTAAATATTTACCTTTCATTTATGTACAGTAGCTTGTGATACAGGTACTCCTTTACACACATTAAACACATTAAACATAAAAAATGTGATGTTCAGAATGTTCGTAACAAAAAAGCAAACAAATGCATCTCACATTGACTCAATTTGTCCCAAACAGTGCAATTTAATATTAAACAAGTTCGTACCCTTCAAAACATGATGGTTAGATAGTAAATAAATGTACTAATACACAAATTATACTCAACACATCATTTCCAAATGTTGAAAATGATAATATTGCGTAGAAACAAATTAATGAGTTTAAGCGGCCTCGTGCTTAGTGAGTATCTAAATCCAGATTTGAAAATGTTACCGAGCATGCGCAGAAAGCAATTTTTTTTTTAATTGTAAATTACCTTTAGTTAAACAGCGCGAAATAAACAATTTCTGTCGGGTTTAATCTTATATGTCACAAACTTAATTATCATAAAAATAAAAATGGTAGAGAGAGATCTAGAGAGACTCCTCGGCATCGAAACATGTCACTGAGCATGCGCAGAAACAGTGAGTTTCTAAAGCCATATTCAAACATGCCACTGAGCATGCGCAGAAATCAAATTTTAATTGTAAATCATAGCTCATTAATAAAAATTGCAGTTACAAAAACCAAATTTGACAAATCTACAGATTACAACCTTTCGTTTAATACCAAAATGAAGTAAATTGATGCAGTAGTTTTCTCTCACGGGTTGCCCAAAAAGTCGGCTTAGCAACTTAAATATATAGATCATCTTGTTCTATATATTTTAATAAAGCTACGTTGAAATTGATGACCTTTTAAAGAACTTCTTTTTACGTGCGACATTGATGCATCAAGGGTCTGGTTATGAACGTGGTTATCAAAGCCTCATATTATGGGTATTTGGAGAAGCTATAAGATATGGCATATTTAATGTTACACTTTTATTCAATCCCTGAGGACTTAAGCATGTGAAGAATAAGGTTGTTAAAGTGTTAAGTATGTTTAGGGAACATACGTTATCAGGACAAACACAGCCTACACTCTGTCAAGGTTATAAGATTAAAACGTCTTCTCTTCATAAATTCAAACAAAAACAATAAAACTGGTCCAAATTTATACCAAACAGCAGATAATAAATAAAAACTAATAATCTAACATAAACATTACTACCAAAATAACAACACTTTCCCCATTTTTGACTTTTTCGACTTGTGAAGTACTTGTGGAATGAACTAACTAGAAATTGTTGAAGTTTTATGCCATTTAAATAGTATTCGCGGTCGCAATTGCTTACATTTTGCCACTCATGCATTTAAATCTTACATTAGCTACTTAAGTATTTTTATAAAATGAGTAGTTTACTTTTCCTTTTTTTAGTGACTGTTGTCTTTTTAGTGTACTGTTGGGACATTACTTCAGTTAATGAGCCTTACCTAGATCACAATCATATTGCGGCACTTACGGGCAACTTTGCCCTAATACATTCTAATTTGGACTCAAAAGCGGCATTAGTGTTGAATAGAAAGGTAAAGGGTACTGTAATACATGTGACAGAGATGTTGTGGCAGCTAGATGCTGCATCCAAGAAAACGCTTTTATAGTTATCTCAGCTTATTTACCACCGGCTTTGAACACTTATTGCAATAGGGCGGAACTCCAACTTAGTCAAATCAAAGAAATTATAACCAAATTTAGGGATGATAAAATAATCTTTATGGGTGATCTGAACGCCAAATCTACTGTTTGGGGACAACGTCTAACAGACAAGAGAGGCATGGAGATCTTGGAAATGTGTATGACAATGAATGGTATAACAAGAAACGATCCGGAGAGTCTTCCAACCTATTGTGGTCCTTTTGGACTCGGTTCGATCGACTTAGTAATTACCTTCGGTCTTGAAGAGGAAGAAATTGAATAATGGAACGTTATTCATAATAACTGCTTAACTGATCATAATGCGATAGTATTTAATTGTGTTACCAAAAGGGTACACAGTAATGACGATTACAGAAAATGTTGGAATATAGATAATTTAAATTGGTTAGATTTTCGTGTAGATATTAAGATAAATGTAGTGAAATGGAGTAAGAGTCTTAATTTTAAGAGTCTGGAAGATTGCATTGAAGAATTAAACAAAGATTTAGAAGAATTATGTTACAAGCACAGAAAGAAAAAGTGCAAAACACAAAGAAATACTTATTGGTGGAATACGGATCTGACTATTATCAGAAGTAAGGTAGAAAATTTCAAAAAGAGAGAGAACCTAATAGAAGGCTGATATACGAAATTAAATATAAAGAGGAACGAGCTAAATACAGTAAAGAAATTCTAATAGCTACGAGACTAAACTTCGTAGAGAAAAAATTCGTAGAGAAAAAAATGGTCAAGGATCTTTTTGGAGGTATTTATTCCATTATAAAGGATAAAAATTAGAAAAGAATTTTACCGGAAGGTTTAATCGATAATAATGGTAATAAGAAATATAAGGAAAAAGAAATTGAGAAAATCTTAGCTAGTCAACATTTTAAAATAGAAGATTTTGATCTACAATGGGAATATATTGATGATGGAAGTTTGCAACCAATTGAAGTAATTGAAATATATAAAACTATCAATGATATGAACCCAAAGATAGCACCTGGTTATGATGGTATGACCATAAACATAGTTAAAGAAACTATTTATGCCGATAATCAGTACCTTTTGAAATTGCATAATAAATGTTGGTACGATTGTCATTTTCCCGATACTTGGAAAAAAAACCATTGTCGTTTATTTCCCGAAAGAGGGAAAATACCTTAGTGACCCTACTTCTTGTAGGCCAATATGTCTATTTCCAACATTAGAAAAAATGTTAGATAAGATCCTGACTAACAGGATAATTGAATACACAGAAACTAACGGAATTTTATCTCACTTGGAATGTGGTTTTAGGAGAAACCGTGGGGTAACGGAGGCCTTCCTGAATATTATTAAGATTATTAAATAAAATAAGAAAACAAGATACACACATGTTTAATCACACCGGATATAAGCAATGCTTTCAACGCTATTAGATTAGAATGTATAAAGGAAGCCATCGACACTATTGGTTTTGATAACCATCTAAAAGCTATGAACCTGAGTTATTTAAAAAGCAGATCAGTTATTTTGAAGCATAGTAGAGATTGGGCCTATAATGTTGGAGTGCAACAAGGTTCTTCGATTGGCCCAATTCTTTGGCTGTTAATCATCCATAAACTATTAAAAAAATTTCGAAACTGGTATTAAGATCCAAGCTTTCGCTGATGACATTACACTAATATGTGACCGTTTTATTGTTAATTGTTGGTATGGTTAGTACTCTGCGTTGATATGAAAACGAGTGATTACTCAAGTGTACTCTAATCAATCAATTTATTAAATATCATCAGAATGTATACATATATAAACATTTCATTATTACTCATATGTTATGAACATATCATTTTAATCTCTACTACTATGTGATATATAGCTATATAAAATTTTCAATCAAAATTAACCTAACCCCATCTAATTAACTCAGTCACTATAAGCGCTGGGTATTGGCAGACAAGCAAATACAAAACTCTCTCCCTACATTGGATGACTTCGCCAGCATAACAATAGACACTCGCTCCTTTCAACAATAGAGATTCACTGTTGGGGCTCAACCGGCTGTTCTGCGCCTCCTCCTGATTGGTTGGACAGCGTTATCGGAAGTCTCCTGCTCCTCGTAGCGGGCGGCTCAATCTGGGGGTGCGGCAGAAACTTTCGGACTTTTTACGTCGACCTGTACTCGTTGCGGATGGGGCGCCCGTCATTCTTCGCTGGGGATTAGGGTCATTGCTGCCTCGTTGGACTAGGCTGGTCGGGGAGTTCCATTGTAGTCAATCTTGCTCATCTGGTCCTCTCCGGTCTTGGAGATGCGGTGACCTACACTGCTCTTTGCCGTCCGTCAAAATCTGCTGGCGAACAATTGGATGCGGGCATCAGACCTAATGTGGGTTTTCACGGGGCTAAGGCTTAAGAAATTCAAATCATCTGCCTGGATCTGTCCGCTGGGCTTCTTAACAACCTCAGCTCCCTATATCACCGTCAGCTTTCAATCTCATTCCATCATCTCGACACAACTGCTTCTATTCTCTCTATATATTAACTCTGTGGCTTACATATCTGCCAGGGTAAATGCGTCCCTTTTAGCCTCTGATGCGGTCAATATCTTTTTAACTTCTCAGCCCAATATGCTCTGCTGCTTTTACTCCACTTAACTTTTAACTCTTTCACTCTGCTTCCATTGGTGGCCACCTTCTGACCAATGGGTCGACCTAGACCTAAATTATTGGTTGCACATATATTTTTATAATAATTCTTCGTCCAATCTAAATTGAAGGGGGCGTCAGTCCCTGTTACTGCTGCCTCCTCTCTGGGGTTCCTCACACTCCCAAATTCTCACGACTCCCTTCGATCTCCTACTGCGATCCTAAAGAAGTCAACATCATAAATTAATTTCTCCTTTTTTCATCTTTAATCCCTGACCCTTTCAGATTCCAATTTTCGTCTGCTTAGTTCATTAAATCCAGCTGGTCAAGCCCCTTTGCCTGCTTTCCTTATTGTACTCATGTTACTTTTTCTCTATTCCCTCTTAATAATGTCGTTTTTTACACCTGTGGCTTGGCTCTCCCTCTTTTCTAAGAAACGTGTCGTCTCTCACTACGACATAATACTCAATAGTAAGGTCGTATATAAATTTACCGATTTGGCAAAGAAAGCGTTGGACACATGTGAAAAGTGGGCCCATGAAAATAAATTGAAATATACCATAAATAAATCAAGTGATATTATTATGCCAAGTAGCGGCAAAGTCTCTAGAAAACCTACAATAAAGCTTATGAACAGTAATATAAAATATAATAAAGATATGATGTAATTGGACGTCTATTTAGACGAGAAATTTAACTTTGGCAACCACATTTCTAATATTAGAGAGAAAATCTTAAAAATCACTTAAGGTATTAATAGAGACTTTAAGAAGACCTGGGGCCTTAAGGCTGTAAATGTAAAGGAAATTTATGACAAGGTAATAGAGATAATTTTGTTGCATGGGATCCAGGCATGGTACACGGACACTAACTATATGAATAATAAACTTAAACAACTACAGATACCCTTTTTAATCATGATCAGTAAATGTTATCGGACAGTCTCTACAAACGCATTAAGTGTTTTGGCTGGTTGTATCCCACTGGATATAAAAGCTAAAATGGATCGCTATTGTATACCATCTATAATGAAGGCGAACAAATCCAGATTAAAGTTTTAATTTTTAATGGCATGAATAGAGAGATTAAAAATAAAAATATAAGGAAATTTAGAGAGTTAACTAAATATAGTTGGTCATATAATTTAAAGCCTATAACAAATACGAAATTTTATACTGATGGTTCAAAGATAAATCATAAAGTAAGGGTCCATTTTCAACAGTATTTAGACGGTAGATCATTACGCAATGTTGTTTGTGCCTATCGCAGGCAGAAATAGCAGTACAGATAATTATAAGCTCTAGATCGCCCACCCTTAGATTTCAATAATACCTTTTACCTTTGTTTTATCAACCGTTAATTGAAAACTTGTTTAGACATATACACAATACATTCTTGCCATATTTGCGAACGCCAAACGGATTTTAAATGCTGAAGGCCATAATCCTGTTCCCATGGTTTTATACACTACTAGCATTATTGCCCGGCGTTGCCCGGTTAGATATATAGATATAAAATTTTTCATGCATTCCATCAAAAAAATCCCCCGCTCTTCATGTTCATCTGGCCAGACAGAATGCGCTTAACGCGTTTCTACTGAAATGATATACCCAGTATTATTTTGATGGAAAGCATGAAAATTGTATATCTATATATCTACCCGGGAAATCATTCTTTAAAAATAATTTCATTAATTTTCTTATGCCTTAATATAACTAATGGACTAACAGTTCGGAATGAAAGTTATGTGTCGTTATGTTTCTCTATTTAAAGAGCTTTTCCTCCCACTGCTTAAAAAGCCCCAAAACTCTAAAAGATTTATCTTATATGATTTCACGGAATAAGTAATTCAAATACATATCGTATGTTAACTCTGTTTCGCGAACTTAGGGGAAAAACCTGTAGAACTCTTATACTTCTTCCCATTTTATGATCCTCAAACAATTAATATATTTAGATCAACAGAAGGCTTCCAAAAACTTCAAACTTAATTTTTCTTTTTTTTTCTTGCATTTTTTTCCAAATTTTATTAAGTTCTATTAGTTTGAACGCCATTGTCTAAAATTGTCTAAAGCAGCGGTTCTCAACCTTTTTAGACTCACGATTCCACTAAAAGTAAGAAAAATAAACACCTCGTCCTCCCCCCCGTTACCCCCAGACCAACTCTCAAACCACCCTAGATCACCCCTCAGAATTCTACCGCTTTTCCCCCGCGTATCGAATTTGAAGGGTTGTCGTAAAGGGACTGTATCCACATTTAAGAAGTGCGCATAGGGACACAAAAATCATTAAAAAATTTATTTAAAAAAAACTAATTGAGCCCCAAATTTCGTTTTTCCTGATTTCAGTTTCTAGGGTCCAAAACATTAACTGTGCCGAATTTGGTCCCGGTAGGTGAAACAGTCTATGATTCTATAGCGGACAAACAAACAGACAAGCTCTTTTATATATATAGATTTCATGCTACTTTCCGTTAATTTATTATCAGTATGAAATGACTGTTCTTAATACTTATGGAAAACGTTTTACGATACTGAAAAGGAAAGATTCGCTCCCTTTGCATTGAATCCTAATTGCGAACTCTTAAATAAATCATAAGGATGATTTTATTTTATTTAACATTATTTAGAGAGTTTAGCAGAGGGATCGATACTTAACACTTTTTGAGTCGATGAGGGATTGAATCAGAGCTTTTGCTCATGAAATGCTTCCAAATACTTGCCCATGGTGTTAAATAATACGCTTTATTCGAATTTAGTAAGAAATAATTACAAGATAAAAAGAACTTTTTATATACCATGTTTTTAAATTTTCTGTTGAATCATATAAACTTGACAATTCTCTCTTAATTGCACAAACCTTCACTTAATTTTTATTTTTCACTTTCTTTTATTTAATTTTAATCCCTTTTTAGTCGTTTTCACTATCCACAGACTTTATAAACTTTGATTTTTATAATTTTTGAATTGAATTCGATCGAAGCACCACCTTGCGGATTTTAGCGGCTAAAAGTATTAAAATAATGCATTGTTATCGTTCTCTGAGCTATTCTAAAAATTACAAATGTCTAGCTAGTCGGGAAGTTAGTTAAAAATCGATTGCAAGATTTGTACTAGACAAACACACACACAAACAAACACACAAGAAAGCAAGTGAATAAAAACATGGCAAAAAATCTATTTTGACCCATATTTTCGCAAATGTCTGAAACACTTTAAAGATATTTCTCTCTTCGATCGGTTTTTAAATGTGAGCCGATGGGTATTTAAATATCAAGGAAATGAAATTCTGTTTGCCATGGATTTCGATAAGTACTTCCTGCCACATTCTGTTTATTCGTTCTTAAAAAATAAATATTCCCACATATATTTATATTGCACAACGTCCAACTTTTTCACATACGTGTCGGTTTTTTACGACGTTTAAATGATATTTGCGTTCGAAATTGCACATGTTTCAACTGCCCTGACTCATCTCATGCATTAAAATATTTTCATGAACCTTTGTTGAATAACCCTTCAAATACAGGATAACACAAACTGTGTCTAAAAAATGTCATTATCATTTTTATAGATTTCCAATAGCCCAGGTAGATGTTAATTATATCACCAATTCCATACTTCTCTCAAACGTAATATTGACAATATTATTATATTACTTTGTATATATTTAAACTACATAATGTAATCTCTCTACTGTGTCACTATATCCGCTGTTTGTTGTGTCACGCCTCTGTGAAATTTGCATTTATCATCACAAGTTATAAAAAAGTTTTGCCGCTTCAGTAGTTTTTAGTAGGGAAACGATTCAACCCTGACTAGTCTGTCCTAGATTTCCGTCTTTCGCAATACAGGATATGCCCTTAGACAAATGCAAAACGAGAACTTAACATGGAAATCATTTCGTTAGATATTTAACTTCTAAACCATAGTTAAATTTATAATAAATTTACTAAAATTATCAGAGCAATATAATCTTCATCATACTTGTATTTGCAATTTTATTTTAGGCATTATGATTTAGTTAATTGTTAAGGACATCACTAAAATTGCAAAGGATACCAAATACATCAACACAGGAATTTATAGTAAAAGTCCGGAAGACAATCGAGAGTTAAATTCGCTATCTATTCATTGTATAGATAATATTCAGTGTTGCCAACTTTGGGATTTCCCCCCTAAATTTTGGGGTAAATTAGATGAAAAGAGGTATTTTTAGAGGGCCACATTTTTTTAGGGACATTTTGTGGGGAGGGGGGGGGGGATTTCTTAATATTTTGTGCAATCGAGACGCGTTTTTTTATTAGATTATAAGTTCCATACATATATCAAATGTAAATAAACCTCCATTTCATTTTGTAAGTGTGTGTTTTCTATTTATTTCAATTTATCTCTCAAACAGAGGATAAATTACTTAGAGGACTTAGAGGTTGGCAACACTGATAATATTATGCCTTTGCTGTAAAGTAATAACTTTTAAACTATACGAAACCAAACATTTTTCATTGTTTCATTCTTACGAAACTTTTGAACAATCGAAATCAAATACTGGAAGTTTAAAAGTCTCAATAAAATCTATAATTTTAATTATACATTCACAAGCCCATTCTAGACACTTTCCTTACTGAAGACTGGACATTTAAAAAAAAACTGTTATCAGTTACATCACAAAGTTTAAACATGAAACATTATAGTTAAATCGTAAAAACAGGAACCATAAAATAAAAAAATACTTATTTTTTGTTTATTTTTACGTTCAATGTTCTAATCCAAGTTCAAAAAGCATAAATTATATCTACAGTTAACTCATGTTTACTAAGAATTTTAAAATAGTATCTGAAAGCAATGTAAAACATTTGACAAAACTTTCTGGCCGGGTATATAAATTTTCTCTGCAATTTAATTTTCGAAAAATGCATTTATTTATCTCACAAACACATAAATGGAAACAATAGCCATATATTTGAAACCTTTTTAGCTAAACGCAACAAAAAAAATCTAAACTGCCTTCTCTAATTTTTATTTAAAAAATAATTATTTTCTAAATAATTTTATATTTTATTAAAATGAGAATTCAGTTGATGTTGTTACAATGTAGAGGTTTGAACTCTCTTTGCTTAGTTCTACAAAATAGAAGAAAAAATGAGAATATTGGTTTATTGGGGTAAGAGATGTTTATTTTAGAACATTATTAGTTTGCCAGGAATATTTCAAGAAGCTTCCCGAATAAGTTTTTTTTATGTTTCTAGTTGGAAGAAAAACACAAGTTAACTGAAAAGTTCGTTACTAAAATAGCTCATATACTTGCATTAAAATAAATGTTATAAATAACACTACAACATACATGATTCTTATATAGCTATATATCTGGATATTTGTACTGAACAATGTGCGAAGTGATTTATCATTTGAAATATTTCTAAATTTATATCTCATTCTTCAACACGCGTAAACATCTTGGCTGGATTCGAAATATAGCATCAATCTTTACCTGTCTTGACACGTGTGCTGACTTTTCCGCTAACTCAGCTTTAAATGATTATGCCGGATTAATACCTCGTTATTCATCGATTGAAAAGAACCACATTCGGATTCCCTTTCCTAAATCCGGCATGGCCAATTCAAAACAATCGGCGTGCCTCTCGAGAAAAATATAAATAAAGGCGGGCCAACTGTGACGAATTCTGATGTCTGCTATGTTTAGGGCGAAATTGACTACATAAAATGCCACATTTTAATCTTAAATTATTTTTAAATAATTAAATTAAAGTTCTTCATGAAATAATATATATATATATATATATATATATATATATATATATATATATATATATATTATTATTATTATTATTGAATAACAATAGAATTGATTTTTGAGTAGTATTCAAAAGTTATGCAATGAGAAAAATAAATATAATAAAAATAAGATGAGTAAAAATATAACATCGAATTTTTGTTATGAATCATTTCATCAAACATAGTACAATTGCAATTATTTCTTTTGCAGCAAACGATTTTTTATTACCGCTTACCAAAATCATCTAAAAAATGTGTGAACAGCCTCTGTACCACATTATAAATATAAGAAAAATTGTACTACTGATTTTTCCGTAAATTGCATTCTTGATAAAAATGTTTTCTTAGTGAAAAATGAAACTTTGGAGATACTAAAACGTATATACGTTTACAAAAAAAATGCGCAAAAATGCAAAATACAAATTTGTAAAATCAAATATTTTTGAATTTGTTAATTATATTACTTTCACTGAAATCGATAACTGCAGTACATTGCAGTTCGCCATAAAAGTTGAACAGATTGTAGAAAAAATTGAACTGTAACGTCTATAGGATTGTCATGTCAAGAATGAAACTCACAATGAGGCTTCGTTAAGCAGATTCGGAATGCGCCTCTTCTATTCCATGTAATGTCCATTTTTATATATTATGTAAAAGAATATAAAATACCTTCAATAATAGGAGAGCAGAAAATATAAAATTTTATTGGCATTAAATTATGTTTTTCGTTGATATGTTACCTTCTTTTCATGTTAACTTTTACATCGATAATACACTCAAGAGCCAAACATTATGACCACCTGTCAATAACGAGTTGGTCCACCTTTGGCGCGCAACACAGCTTCAACCCGCCTTGGAATGGATGCCACAAGTCCTTGTTAGATGGCCGGAGACAGATTGTACCAGATGTTTAAGCAACGGTCACGCAAATCCGAGATATTGCGAATTGGTGGTCTTTGACATGACATCCCAAATGTCTTCTATCGGATTGAGATCCGGTGAGTTAGGCGGCCAGGACATTAACTGGAATTCAGCATCATGTTCCTGGAACCACTCCAACACAATTTTAGCCTTATGTCACGGGGCGTTGTACTGTTGGAACATTCCATTTCCAGCTGGAAAAACAGAGGCCATGTAAGGGTGCAACTGGTCCGCAATGATGTTCAGATACCCTGTAGCATTCATTGTCTGCTCTACGACAACCACGGGTCCCAGAGACGCCCAAGAGAACGTCCCCCAAACCATAATACCACCACCACCGGCCTGTGTATGACCTACTGTACATTGAGG
Organism: Dolomedes plantarius; assembly: GCA_907164885.2. NCBI lineage: Eukaryota > Metazoa > Arthropoda > Arachnida > Araneae > Dolomedidae > Dolomedes > Dolomedes plantarius. The sequence continues at coordinate 191,864,820 of OU015495.1, forward strand.
GAGCAACAGTTCTCCTGGAAGACGGCGTATCCTGACACGGCCATCGGCGTGATGAATGACAAACCGTGATTCATCTGACCAGGCAACTCTCTCCCACTAAACCTTGGACCAGTCGCGATGTTCCCAGCGCAGGCGCAGTTGGCGATGACGCTTGATCAGCAAAGGCACACGAGTGGGACGTTTGCTGCGTAGCCCTATATCCAACAGTGTCCGCTGAACAGTGTGCTGCGATACTATTCTACTTGGCCCTGCATTGTATTGGGCTGTCACCGGAGCCACTGTCTGGCTCCGGTTTTGCTTCACCATGCGAGAAGTCTCCGACGACCTTTTTCTTTGATAGCGTGTGGACGTCCAACACCATGTCGTCTACTGCTGGTTTCACCGTCATTCCTCCACTTTGCATAAGTACTAACAACTGTAGGTCGCGAACAACCAACGAGTCGTGAAGTTTCGGAAATACTTGTTCCGAGCCTTCGAGCCATTACAATCTGCCCTCTATCAAAGTCGCTTAGATCCGCAGCCTTTCCCATCACACACAGAAGTAAGTGAAAGTTTGATTCTCCAGACTCTCCAGCAGCAGTTAAATGCTACTTCCACCTGATCACGTGCCTTCCACGTCATCCAGGCGAATTCATTGCAAAATGTAGGTGTGGTCATAATGTTTTGGCTCTTGAGTGTTGTAAGGTATACACAAGATTCGATTCACAAGAATCGAACTTTTGAGTGAATTAAAGAAGCTGCTTCAGATATGCTAATTTTGGCATACGCGCTTAGTATAAATACCACGCAGCGTCATTAATGAAGAAAGAGGAGTTGTTGTTAAGGTTGAAAAAGGTGTTATTCTGCGCTAGTGCTTTACGGGCCAGAAGTTTACGTGGCAGTACTGCTGGTTTAACTTACTGTTCGTGAGTATAAAAATATATTGTCCTTAAAAGCTGTATTTACATTCCGTACAAGTAGTACGCATGCTTATTGCTGTAAAAGCCAATTATATGTGCAGCGAATCCAATAAACATTGTTTCATGTATAAATTGTGTTTGTATATAATTCAAATAGAGTGCTACTTCAAATTATATACACCCAAGTCTGGGTAGAAGTGAGCATAGATTCTCTATACTGGCGCCCGAAAAATATATATACCCTGGTAGTTAGCGTTACATTTGTAACGAACAACATAATTGAAATTAAAAACTGTGTACTGTGAACTGTGTACAGTGTGTGTATATTGATAAAATTGTTGCAAGTACTTATATACTATTTAAAAATGAGTGTTGTAGAACAAAATCCTGCTGGAAATTTTCCTCGGGTAATTATGGTTCAGCATTTTGCGCCATTCGAAGCCACCTTCAATGGCGGCCCCTCAAGCCAATTCCTAAAGAAAATTGAGCATTACTTTCAGCAACAATGCACCCCAGAGGGGGATAAACTTAAAATTGCTCTAGCCGCTTTAAGAGGTAGTGCATATCAGTGGTACACGTGTATGCAAAGCAGTAATCTGATTTTTGACTATTCGTCATTCAAGCAACAGTTTCTTAGCGTTTTTCCAAAGATCTTTAATCAAAGTGAAATTGAAACGGAAATTTATTCGCTAAGGCAACGTGAAGGTCAGTCTGCGTTAGATTTTGCTACGGAAAAGATTTCCAAGTGTGAGGAATATTTAGAAGAGTTGACGGAAGCGATAATCTTAAAAATAGTTATCCAACGTTTGAAGCCAAGTGTTCAAGATTTTTTAGATAATCAAACAATTACAAGCAAGGTTACCCTCCTTCAAGCTTTAGCTAAATATGACAATAGACATTTCTTCGCTACCCCTCACCGTCATTCAGGTACGAGAAGTTTTATACACCCCAACCAAAATTTTTCGCGAGTTTCAAACCAGCAGCGTAAGCAGTACCGCAGGCAAAATAATAGAAGCGCACGGCGTTATAATGAAATTAGTGCACTTAAAGAAATTAATATGGAAGCACCTTACTTGCACTGGCAAGTTGATTCACATGATATGGTTCAACCTGTTGAAACTGTGTGGTCAAATGTATTATTTTGTCCGAGTAGTAATCATTATTTTGAGAATAGTGAAAGTCAGGGTATTTTTGTGGCTTATAAAGAAAGTGAGTCTAGCTGGAATAATGCGGTAATTCCAGTACAAATTTCTGAAAATAGGGCCGATACTAATGCTAGTGGTTTAGAAAATAAATCATCGGACACTTCTATTAATGCTATACCTGATATTATTAATGCTATACCTGATATTATTGATGCTATACCTGATATTTTAGATGATATTCACACATCTGTTAATGAAGGAAATTTAGTAGATGACGAAGTATGCGTTACGGAAGTTAGTGAATACTTATTAGTTGACGACAATAAAAATTCTTTAAACGATAGTAGGAACTTGCTAGGTGATGATATTATTTCAAGTTTCCAGCCGAATGGGGATTGTGTAGGCCAGGTTGATAATATGGTTTTAAATAAAGTACATGAAAACCAGACTGAGAATCAGGATGAAAAGTTGACACAGAGTTATACTATAGGTAGTTTAGCTGATGCTTCGGAAGTTATAGAGAAAGTTTGCAATAAAACGCACGAGTACGAAAAGCTTAATCTTCCTAAAACTGAAGCAGTGTTAAAGAATTTAAATGATAACGATTCTGATGTCGCAAGTTTCAAAGAAACTTTTTCGTCAAAAGAGGATAAAGCTAAAGTTAAGGGGGATAAAAAACGTGAAAAAGAGTCTTCAGGTTCCAGCATTAAAACTGCTAATACTGAAGTAATTAAGGCGGTAAACAAGAAGTCGTATAAGCACAAATACGAAAAGCAGAGTCAGGTTGTTGAAAAAATAGAATCTGCATTAAAATTTAATACCGATACAAGCAAAAGTACGAAGAAAGGTAAAGTGTGCACTACAAAACCTCCATCTAAGGATGAACGTGGCACACATAAGATACACAAGGTTATGAAAAGGAAGAATGACAATTTTAAAGTTCCTTTGCATAAGTACAGGAAACGGAAGATTTCTGCCGCCCAGCAAGGTTGGCCTCCTCCCAAGAGACCTCCTGTCCATCGTCAAGCCGGACCAGCACCTCAGGACCTACGACCTGCTGCACGAAGGATGCCCACACGGTCAACGAACCCCTTTACTAGGACTGCGACCATCAAGAGAGGTTCAGCGGATTGGACAAACTGGTGCAGTGAAGTTGCTGCATTCATGAGGAACAAGTCTTGTATCAATTCTCTTATTCTAACTCCCACCCTTTAATAAAATCGAACCAAATTGGTTTGAAATTCCCCAGTGTATATACTGTGTAAACATTTTGAGGGGAAGGGGTGAGCCACTGAAAAAAAACGGCATACTGTTTTATAAATTTTTGAAGGGGACATGTAGTGAAAAAAAATACATACTAACTACAGATAACAAACAACTAACATACTAACTTCGCAAATCATAACACATGTACATTATAAATTGGGGGAGAGCAGATACAGTCAAGAAATGTCATGCTGTGCAATTGTGTTGTCACTTTTAATTAAAATAGATATTTTAGGGCGCAGTTGGCCAGCCCAGTATCCGCAACTCTGCAAATCCACTGTGTAATGGTGTCACCTGGACCCTTCGGGGTTAGTTTTGTAAAATGGTAGTGGCGTTTTTCCCCCACACAACGTGTGGAAGATTTTTTGGCTTTGCCACCCATTATGTAAAAAGTCAGACCAGCACGCGTTTTCAATTAGTTAACTGAAGCCGTTCAGACCTCAGTTACCTAATTTTTTTTTTCGAGGGAGGCCAGTGTAAGGTATACACAAGATTCGATTCACAAGAATCGAACTTTTGAGTGAATTAAAGAAGCTGCTTCAGATATGCTAATTTTGGCATACGCGCTTAGTATAAATACCACGCAGCGTCATTAATGAAGAAAGAGGAGTTGTTGTTAAGGTTGAAAAAGATGTTATTCTGCGCTAGTGCTTTACGGGCCAGAAGTTTACGTGGCAGTACTGCTGGTTTAACTTACTGTTCGTGAGTATAAAAATATATTGTCCTTAAAAGCTGTATTTACATTCCGTACAAGTAGTACGCATGCTTATTGCTGTAAAAGCCAATTATATGTGCAGCGAATCCAATAAACATTGTTTCATGTATAAATTGTGTTTGTATATAATTCAAATAGAGTGCTACTTCAAATTATATACACCCAAGTCTGGGTAGAAGTGAGCATAGATTCTCTATAGTGTATATGAATGATTAAATGCGTAGACATAAAACAGTCATGTTACAGCACTATGTCAAAAATTTCCTAACACTCAGCAAAATTTCACATGCTAGTTTCCAAGGAAACTAGCATTTTAAAAGTTTTAGCTCTTCTTTCTCAAAAGGGCCAAAATATTTTGGACGTCTGTTTAAATTACTCTCGAGTAAATGTTTTTACCATTTGTTTACGTAATAAATCTAAATAATGTTTATCCCAAGTTGAACGAAATAAACACATATAAAAATTCTAAACCTCGCTGAAGTACGATAAGAATTGTTTGATGATTTCATCAGTATAGGAAAAAAAAATCAGTGTTGGATAAGAAATCATAAGTCTAGAATTTGGGACTTATTGTGGAATTTTTTTATGAATGTATTAATATTTCCCTCATTAAATTACATCAGTTCATAAAATCTATTAAAAAAGAAGTAATAAAAAGTGCACAAAGAAAGGGATTTATTGCTTATCAATCAAGATTTTACTGTGTAGTGCAAGACTTTTTAAACACTGAATTCATACAGTAAGAATAACGTTGCTAGTATTCAAATACAGATAAATCGTAAGTAAACTTCTCTAACACAGTTGTAAACATCGTGAAGTAAATCTTCGATAATTGCTTATCAAATCTAGAATGCCTAAATGTTTATAAAATCTATTTAAACCCCTAAGCATCTACCCCCCCCCCAAAGAAATTTATGAAGGAATGCTAATATAAAGCTAGGGGCCAATTTATTATGAACACTTACTCAGTATCTCGTTGGGTGACCATTTAATGACTGGCCATTCCGATTTAATGGTCACCCAACGAGATACTGAGTTATTATCATAGTATTTAAATAAGATTAAAATTATCTTTAAATATTCGTGATAAAGTACGTAGAGCGCTAGAAAAAATTTCCGGATCATTTCGGGTTTTTGTAGAACATAAATAAACTTTTCCCTGACTTTTTCCTATTTTTTATTGTAATATTCATTTTCTCTCACAAAGCCCTGTTTTCAAAGTTTTCCAAAGAACTATGAATTATTCCATATTTTGGACCTTAACTTATTACTAAATGTCAAATTTATTATAACCACTTACTCATTGCACCGTTGTAATACTATTTACTCCAAACATTGCTGACATTCTCTTTCGCGTTGACTCTATGAGATGCCGATAGGTAGCTTGAGAAATACGACCATACGCGATGAGCTGCACTTTTCCGCTCTCTAAGATTTGATGGTTCTGGAACAAGCTGCCTGAGGTCCCTTTCGGTAGTATCTCACAAATGCTCCGTAGCATTGAGATCTGGAGTTTTAGGAGGTCATGTAATCGACAATCTACATCGTGCTCTTCAAACCATCTATGGATAATGTGAGCTCTCTGGCGTAGAGCATTTCTTGCTGGATTTATTCAACTCCAATGGGATATACCCTTAAAGAGATCGTGGACCTTTTATTTGAGCAAATCTTTTTATTGTAATATTGATTGTGTTATGGTAAAAAAAATACGAGGGTTGGGCAACTATTTTTTTTCTTGAAGATACCAGTTCGGTTGGAAAATGTGACGAAAGGACAAGGTCTTAACTACATGTGTGGACAATAAATAGCACTGAAATATCGTAACACACTAATTTATTACGGTAGTATGCAGGGCAATATGGCGTTCACCGTGCAAAAGAATGATAACACAGTACACATAAAGTTGACATGACAAACCTGGGCCTAAAGACCCTCAATGTATACCCCTGCCCGTGCTACTGTACGATATGGTACGGATTATTCCCAAGGGCTTCTACTAATTCACTGTGACATTCCATCGCATTTCTCCCTCGGAGAACGGCTATTTTCATGTAAGCGCGCTGCTCAACACGGGTTACTTCAATCTCGCACGACACTCACCAACTGACTGATTTCAGAGCCCTCGCTGCGCTATTACCAGCTACCACAGAGCCATCTGTTGTTCTGCATACACACTATGCCTGCAGAACTTCCACACGACACATATACGTTTGTGATCCGTTCACATATCTACAAGAAACAAAATAGTTGCCATGACTTATACCCCAACCCTCGTATATTTCTTTAGGATATTAGTACCAAAATAGTTTTTTTTTCAAGTAAAAAATCATTTTTGATACTTCTACGAAACAAGTAATAAAGATAAGTGTAGTAATAAGTTTTAAATCTGGTTATCTCAAAAAAGATTTTTCAAGGTTTTTAGATATTTTAAATGCTCCATGCGACTTAATTTTTGTTCAAAATTCATGAAATTGATAAGACAGAATCTTGATACTGTTTGCAAAGAAATTTGGCACGCATTTTACAATCCAACTTCATTAAGGTAATTATATTTTATTTATAACTTATTAAATGTCAAAATTTTGATGAAAATCGGGATGGAATTTCGGGATGGACAGAAAAAAGCTCCAAACATTAACTTTTCAAGGGATTAAATAACTGATACCCAGATTTGTTTGTAATACAGTTTTGAGTGATTTAAGGTCAAAATCGAGTAAATATCTCAAAAATGAAGCCGCTAAAGAGCATTTTAAAATGTTACTTATAAATTTAATTTTTTTTTAATCTTAAAATTATAATAAGATTGGGAATTTCTTTCAAGGTATTCTATATACTTTAGGTGAAATGTTTATATGTACTAAATTTCATATCTCTGTAATAAAAAGTAATGAAAATTTTTTTTAACGTCCCCGTTCCCTTCACCTTTTCCTTACGGGGTGGGATAGCATGTGTCCCAAGAATACGAGCCCATGAATGTGTATATATATATATATATATATATATATATATATATATATATATATATATATATATATATATATATATATATATATATATATATTTATATATATATATATATATATATATATATATATATATATACATACATATATATATATACATACATATATATATATATATATATATATATATATATATATATATATATATATATATATATATATATATATATATACATACATACATATACATATACATATACATATATATATATATATATATATATATATATATATATATACATACATACATATACATATACATATACATATACATATATATATATATATATACATACATACATATATATATATATATATATATATATATATATATATATATATATATATATATATATATATTCCTTCATGGGCCCGAATTCATGGGATACTTGTTATCCCACCCCGTAGGGAAAAAGTTAACATAACTGGTTGTACTTCCTCAGTCACGATATTTCAGTACCTTTTTGCATCCAGACGTTGTTTCAAATGAATCAGAGCCCAAATAATGCCTTCAAAACATACTCCATGTCTTACATTATCTCCACCAGCTTCAAATGTTGTGGCACGCTTAGGTTCCATGCTTTCATGTTGGTTTTTCCTTATTCTCCCCGTGCCAACTGTATAGTTGATACACGTTTTCAACTTGATACAGGTTTTCGAAGCTGAAAACGTGACAAATGTAAGCAAAGGCTTTCGTATTGGCCTTCGGATTCCATACAATTTACGGTGTAATATGGGACGAACAGTACGTTGAAAGGCCATCGGAGTCTACCCCTGATTAAGGGGACGAGGGACCTTCAAATTCCAATTTTTTAAATTTTAAATTTTTAACTCTACATACAAAATGAGAATAATTAATTTTCTATTTTACTACACTGAAAACATTTAGAATTCAAAGTAAGGAATTTTTGGCAGAATAATGCCTGTTTTAAAAAAAAAAAATTCAAAAATGCTGACTTTTTTAAACTGATCTATGCACATTCTATATTAATTAAAATTCTTGAATGTTGTTTTATAAGTTTACCATATGTATATAAATATAAATGTGCATTTAATTTATTTTTTTGTAGAAATCTAAAGACTTAAATAATTTTTTTTTTATTCTACCTGTTATTTTTTTATGCTTTTTCTTTATTTTATGGTCTATAAATTTTAAACATACTTGTGATTTCAAAGAATTATGCACAGTTTTGTGACGTACACTTCAAAACTGTGCAATTCTGAGAAACAATTCTGAGAAATTTGGAAGATATCGGAAGAAAATGTATACGCATGGAGCCTTTTGAAAAATTCTAGCATTTTTGAAGAATTTTTTGATAAACAGGTCTTATTCCTCAACAAAATACTTATTTGTGAATTCTAAGAATCGTCAATGTAGTAGAAAAGGATATTAATCATACTCATGAGGTATATAGAGTAAAATATTGAAAATTAAAGAAGAACGAGATTAAAGGTCCCTTGTTCACTTAAATTTAGCTGTAATCTGGCGTACTGTTACTCATCTGTTGAACTGGACAAGTCTTAAAACTTTGCTTTCAGCTCGTGCATCCAGTTGCCATTGACGACCATATGATTTTCTCTGTGACCATCATTTTGGGGGGGGGGGGTAGTACACTCTTTGTAAACATGAACAACTGCTGCTATAGAATGTTTCACAAGCGACGCAATTTCGCTGATTCTCCCTTCACTTCTGCTGTCAATAAAAGTCTGTTGAAAAGTCATTCCTTCACAAATAATACCCTTTAACTGTCATCCAGCTATCATCGAGAAATCCCTTTTTCTTCCAATCTCACGCTGTAGAAATAACACCGCGACGTCATAGCTAAATTGTAATGCATGTTTCTGATGGTCATAATAAATTGGCCACTCAGTGTATGTATCTATTGTGTGTCTGTGTGTGCAACGAGAGTCAGATATAAATAAAAATATTTCCTCCATCCGCATCATTAAATTGTTTGAAGGTATATAATGATTTTTTTATAACGAATAATTACAAGATAAAAAGAACTTTTCATTTACCACGTTTTTAATTTTTCTGTTGAATCATATAAACTTGACAATTCTCTCTTAATTGCACAATCCTTCACTTAATTTATCTTTTTCACTTTCTTTTATTTAATTTTAATCACTTTTTAGTCGTATCCACTATCCACAGACTTTATAAAATTTGCTTTTTATATATATATTTTTTATTTTTCGCACAATATTTTTGTAAACAAATTAAATTCACATGTTTTCTGTTTTCAAAATCATCAAACGCCGTTACCCAAAAGTGCAAGCAATGAATTCGATCGAAGCACCACCTTGCGGATTTTTTTGGGTAAAAGTATAAAAAGAATGCATTGTCATCGTGTTTTTAGCTATTCTAAAATTTTCAAATGTCTAGCTAGTCGGGAAGTTAGTTAAAAATCGATCGCAAGATTTGTACTGGACAAACACACAAACACACAAACACACAAACACACAAACAAATAAGAAAGCGAGTTAATAAAAACATGGTGAAAGTCATGACAATCAGAGAAGTTGCATAGATATCAGGGTACTATTATGCTTAAAAATAGTGATAACAATAGCAGAGACTGTTGAAAAAAAATATTTGCTTCGGTTACAAAAATCGTGAACAAACAAATGAAGATCTACAAACCTTATGCTTTAAATATTACGTATGGTTCCGTTTTCCTGGGTTCGATAAGTTTGAATCAAAATCTATTCGGAAAGTACACACAAAATAAAATTTATTATTCTGTAAATTCTTCAGGCGCATACACAAATTCAACAGAAAACATGCAACAACTGTCTTCTATACAGCAGAAAACTCTACAAATGCAAGTCAGGATAACAGAGTCTTCAATACAATACTCGCCTACCGCGCTTTCAGTACATTCAATTCTCAGTAGAAAAGAATACTGAGTTCCCGTCGATCCGATAGGATATCACTTCGGAGTGCCTAACTTTTAGTTTTAACTCCGGTGTTACACGCAGTCGTTATGATAGCAGTGCTCGTTAAAATCGAAGATTTAATAAAACTAGATTACTTGAGTGCAGTAGAAAGTAATTTTACTATGTTTATGGATTTTATTAAACTATATAGTTTTTATTTAGTTTTTTATATTTATTTTTTTTAATCTTTATTTTAAAAGAAAAGCAAAACAAGCGAAATTAGATGAAGATGTCCCGATCTAGGTTCGAACCAGCGTTGGGGCAAAAGTAACCACAAATTAGAGTAAAAATAGCTATCATTTTTCTAACCGGTTCGTCCTGCTTTCTTAGAGATGCAGCGATGTTTTGAAGCAGTTTAAATGACATCTGTTATAGAGAAAAGTTGTGAAAATTCACGAATTGTTTTGATAATTTCCGCCAAGTCGGAGAGAACACTATTATTGTTCTGTTTGGGTTCTTTAGGTTAGGTATTATTATTAGAGTGTGAGTTATGTCTTGAGATAGGCTTGTCAATATGTATCTTTTAATACTGAGTTCCAATGTCAATGTCAGTTATATTTATAGACTTCCAAAGCGTCCCATATCGGCCGGCCAGCTAGAAATTTCGAGTGATTCTAGAAATGTCTAGAAGGTTGGCGACCATTTCGCGCCATATCGCCAAATTTAGCGATCAAAATAAGTTACCAAATCAATCGCCAATTTGGCGATAACTCTCAAATTGGGCAAGATTACCATAGACTCGTAAATGTCGTAACATTGCTCCCTCCTCAAGGACTGCACGTCCCGGGCAGTACAGCTCTTGGGCAGGAAGCCTTACTTACAATACATAATAGAAAACTAAACTATAAAATCACAACTAAAATTATAACACAAAATTAACATACAGACAAATACATACTTCATAAAACTAAAAAAATACATACAAGGAACATCTAATTACTTTAAAGAACATTAAAAAAACAAAACTTACTTAGGGATTATTTAAACTTAAATAAAACGCTATACGCAAAAAGAGACCAACCATGGTCGTCATTTATTTAATCTATTAACTATGGCCATAGTAAGGGGCTAGCCTATCATAATGCACTATTCTAGTCTTAGAATTAGACAATTTTTATTGTACGAACCACCACGTCATTCAGTCTTTTTAGGACTGTATACGGACCATCAAAGACGGCTGTAACTTGGGAAAAAGTCCTTTCCGTAGAATCCGGTTCCAGAACCATACCTTGTCACCTTCATGGAATTCATGTATTGTTGCTTTCGTGTGGTACCGGGTTTTCATTTTGTCGCAATTTTGTATCCTTTTCATTTTGTCGCATTTTGTCGCAATTTGCACCGAGTCGCAATTTTGATCCGCTCACGGGCGAAGTTCTGGATGTCTTCAAAACGGGCCTCGAGTTCACTGATGTACTCTTCAGGCGATGAAGGCGTGTCTGGAGGGCGTCAGTATTTTTAAAACCGATCTGCCTTCGCTGTATAGGGACTAAACCCTCCACCATGTAAGTCTGGTTTTGAAACTCTGTTGAGTCACGGATATTTCTGTCACTATAAAATAACCAACAAAAATCGTGGTGTACTCAGGATAAATGCGTTTTGAGACAGAAAAAACAAATTGAAACATATGGGAAATCTAATGGCAGTAAAAGAAAAAACATACTCAATCTTCTTTGTTTTTCTACCGTAGAAAAATCGGTAACAGTGCATCGTAAGTCATTTGTATGGAAACACTCTTTGACACGTCTGCCCCCTCCGCTCATCGCACAACAGCCTAGTCGCACCTGAAGACGGTCGTTTACACGGCGCATCATAATCCCACCTTGCACAAAGTAGCACAGGTACGTATTGATTAGGACAAACGGAGCAACAGGAGCTATCGCCATGGGGCGAAATTCGAGGGCCCTAAACGTCTATGTCACTCTTAGCTCGGGCCATCGCCCGGTTACCAGCCGAGACTACGTGGAAGTGGTGATAACCGAATCCTTGAAGGTGATACAGTGAATACCTCAGAGGATCCCATTCCCCCAGGAGACTCACAGTCGCGTTCTCCGTTACCAAACACCCCAATCCCCCCCCCAAAAAAAAAAAAAAAAAATTCTCACATCGAACCCCGATGCCCTGGGAGCCAGCCACACCAACCCGATTCTGGCCTCTCGCCCTCATTTGTATGGAAATTGGTAATAAGGTTTATAGAGTGTTAACACTTCTACCCTGACTTGAGTGTATATAATTTGAAGTGGCACTGTAATGAATTAGATTCAAACACAGTTCTAATTTAATTAAAATATTTATTTCACAGTGACACATATAACTTTGCTTTTCAACATAAGCATGCGTACCACTAGTACGAGCTATATAAATATTCATGCAGGGCAATACCCTGCCTTCAATACATATATTCTGGTATAACTACTACACATGCAACGAAAAATACAACTTGAGATACTCACAGACTCTACAGAAAGTCGACCAGCAGTGCTGTTCCGTAAACTTTAACAAGCCTAACAAGCTCTCGCGTAGGTTAGCATCAACCTAGCTCCTCCCTTAACACTTCCTTTCTTTAATCTAGCTGCTTGGTACACTGCTCAAAAAAATTAGGAGAGCAAGCAAAGAAGTTAAGAAAACCGTATTGGCATAAAATGGATAGTACACGCGTATCAATGCACAATACAGAAAAAAAGACGTACAAAAATTTGTAATTAAGCTTTAATTCTTTGAAAATATGGAAAAAAAACATGAAAAAATGATTTAGAGCAACAATTTGGTTACATGTAAACGATAAAAATATGTATTGTTTAGAAATGATGCAAGATTTTTAATATGGCGTGTGGTCTCCTTGAACAGCTAAGACTGTTGCACACCTGTTTTCCTTGGATGCGATGATGTTATCGATAAGACTTTGGGGAATACTGTTCCACAGTTCAGGCTATTTCACAGTTCAGGCAGTGAAACAGAAGTTTCTGCAACATCCCGATTTCCGCCCTTATGTTCTTTTTCTGGTTTTTGACGTCATGAACTTTGATTTGCATATGAAATTTTCTTCTTCTGTTTCCTGCTAGGCTTTAAATTATGGATGATTTATTTTATGTTACTTATCGGTGTAAGTATTTGCGTACTTTCATTAAAACCATGTGCTCCCCTAATTGTTTTGAGCAGTGTATTTATACCAACCGCGTATGACTTGAAATTAGCATATTTCAACCGGCTTCTTTGATTTATTCACTTTACAGTTCGATTCTTGAGAATCGAATCTTATGTAAACCTTACAGGTTATATACAATAAAAATATTTGTTAAGTACTGAAAATGGCTTTGAATTTATGAATATGCTATTGCAGTTAACAATAAAAATAAATTTTTAGCAATTATTTTTAAATTAAGAATATTTACTTTAAAAACGTTCTGAATTTCGACTCTTTACAATAATTCATCCAGTGCAATGAAATGGGTTTATTTTCATTTAGCACAGAGCATTTTGTAAAATTTAAATAAATCTAGATATTTCGACAGGATTTATCACAAGTTAAAATTTCAATAGTATTGATTTTTTGTGTATTTAAAAAAAACTGGTTCTCCTTTCGAAATGAAGAACTGGAAAAATATTTTTGGTTTATCCGTAAATAAATAGTTTAGAAACTGAAAATATTCTTCTGCAATAAGAGACAAGAAACTTAACTCAAATATGAAGTTTCTGCTATTTCCTCTTTTAACATATTCATCACTTCAATGAATAGCTCATTTCATATTTCACCCCCTAAAGAATGTTCTTCGAAAAATACATCGCTCTTTCCGACACAAATGAAAGCGTTTGAAGATGTCGGAAATGGGTGAGAATAGTAATGGAATAGGAAATTTCCAACCAGATTTCAAGTATTTCGAAAGTGGTTTTCGTTTGAAAAATTTCCTTTTACAGATGTAACTCAAATTCCCCAAATAGTAATAATGTCACATATTTCTGTTGACCTAAATGTCTCTTGAAATAGTTTGCTCGACTTTTGGTGGGTGAAACTAACGTTCTGTATTTTTCCTGAAAGTTTTCTAATTCGCATACTATGAGTTCGAAAACCTGTTATCTATGACTTGATTCGACGCAAGTGAGATTTTTTAAAAGCTATCAGTTTAAATTTCTTTTACAAAGAATTACATAAATTGTAAAAATCAAAAACAAATTGTGGGTTGACTTTGTTTCGTTTACTTTTTTTAATGTCCTACCTGCACAATTAGGCCTGAGTTTTCAAACGAACCTGATGTCTGTTCTTGGATGATATTACAAAATAATAAAGAAAGTACTCGCCTTCTTCTAAGTATGTAGGAGGATCTATTAGGGTTCGACCAATTTATACGATAAGCGGTAAACGGAAAAGACAGTGATGTTCCCAAACCGCAATAATAGAAACAGAGTGATCATAAAACAAGAGACGTTGTGAAGAAGTGGATGAATAAGTTGGCGGTGAGTTTCTTTAACGATGGAATACAAAAGCTAGTCTTATGATACCACAAATGCTTCAATAAATATGGCGACTACGAAAAGTAGTGTAATATAGGTTTTAACATTGGTCAATAAAAATCTTTCTGAAACTTCTTCCTAATTTTTTTCTTACACCCAATCGTTTCTTGCTTTCTGAATGAGCCTCGTATAAGACACGAGTACGCATTGACTGTTCGCGTACAAGGGACCTTCAACTTCGTTTTGTACATTTTCAATATTTTACTCAATATATCACATCATTGAAATTAATATTATTTTTAACTGCATTGAATTCACTTATAATTCACTAATATATATTTCGTGGAAGAATAGGACCTGTTTTTCAAAAACAATTTCAAAAATGTTAGAATATTTCAAAATTCTCCATGAGCAATTATTTTTTTCTGATTTCTTCCAAATTTCTCAGGACCGTCAATGGAAGTGTTTCCGCACAAAGCTGTGCATAGTTCTCTGAAACCTAAAATATTTTTCAAATTTTTAGAACATGAAATAAAGTAAAAAATGCAAAAGCACAAGAAAAATATAACGGGAAGAATTAAAAAAAAATATTTAAGACTTTAGATTCAAACAAGAGAAAAAAATCATGCACAATTATGTTTATAAACATACGGTAAACCCATATTGAAATTATTAAGTTTTTAAATGATATCGAATGCGCATGAAGCATTTTCAATAATGTTAGAATTTTTGAAATTTTTTTTTCAAAAACAGGCATTATTGTGCAAAAAATCCTTATTTTGAATTTTAAGGACCTGTAATGTAGTAAAAAAGAATATTAATTATTCTCCTTCTGTATGTAGACTTAAAATGGAGAGTAAAAAAATTGAGGTTGAAGGTCCCTTGTCCAATTAAAAGTAATATTGCATTGAGCCAGACCTATTTATGTCAAAAACATACGGGGTTTATCATATGTTTATAAAGACGTAGTAAACCAATATTAAATATATTAATTTTTTTAAATGATATGGAATGCGCATGGAGCATTTTCAATAATGTTAGAATTTTTGAAAAAAATTTTGAGAAACAGGCATTATTCTGCGAAAAATCCTTATTTTGAATAATAACAGCCTTCAATGTAAAAAAAAGAATATTAACTATTCTCTTTCTGTATGTAGACCTAAAAATTGAGAGTAAAAAAAAATTGAGGTTGAAGGTCCCTTGTCCCCTTAAAAGTAATATTGCATTGAGCCAGACTAATTTATGTCAAAAACATACGTGGTTTATCATATGTTTATAATCACGTGGTAAACCAATATTAAAAATATTAAGTATTATAAATGATATGGAATGCGTATGGAGCATTTTCAATAATGTTAGAATTTTTGAAATTTTTTAAAAAACAGGCATTATTCTGCAAAAAATCCTTATTTTGAATTCTAAGGACCTCTAATGTCGTAAAAAAGAATATTAATTATTCTCCTTCTGTATTTAGACCTAAAATTGAGAGTAAAAAAAATGCTGTTGAAGGTCCCTTGTCCAATTAAAAGTAATATTGCATTGAGCCAGACCTATTTATGTCAAAAACATAAGTGGTTTATCATATATTTATAAACACGTGACAAACCAATATTAAAAACATTAAGTTTTTTAAATGATATCGAATGCGCATGAAGCATTTTCAATAATGTTAGAATTTTTGAAATTTTTTTTGAGAAACAGGCATTATTCTGCGAAAAATCCTTATTTTGAATAATAACAGCCTTCAATATATTACAAAAGAATATTAACTATTCTCTTTCTGTATGTAGACCTAAAAATTGAGAGTAAAATAAAATTGAGTTTGAAGGTTCCTTGTCCCCTTAAAAGTAATATTGCATTGAGCCACACCTATTTATGTCAAAAATATACGGGGTTTATCATATGTTTATAAACACGTGGTAAACCAATATTAAAAATATTAAGTTTTTTAAATGATATGGAATACGCATGGAGCATTTTCAATAATGTTAGAATTTTTGAAAAAATTTATGAGAAGCAGACATTATTCTGCAAAAAATCCTTATTTTGAAATCTAAGGGCCTGTAATGTAGTAAAAAAGAATATTTTTTATTCTCCTTCTGTATGTAGACCTAAATATTGAGAGTAAAAAAAATTGAGGTTGAAGGTCCCTTGTTCCATTAAAAGTAATATTGCATTGAGCCAGACATTTTTATGTCAAAAAATAAATTTCGCTTTTCAACTCAAACTGCATTCCCTAAATAATCATATATTTTCAAAATAATTCAAAAAGGAATATTCAGAAGTTTTATGTATGCAAATGTTATACTGATGTAATGTATTAAAAATGAATATTTATCAGTTTAATGTATGATAATATTTTACTGCTGAGTTTAATGTATGCAAATGTTGTACTACATAGTGTTATACTGTCGTTAAAAATTTTACAGGAAAATAACATGTGAGCATTCATTTAACAATTGCTATGTTTCATGCCCACCGCACTCAAAATGTTGTTAATAGAATAAATTAAATTCACATTTACATTTTCAGGCTCTGACAAAGGTTTTATGTGTAATTAAGGTTTAAGTCAAAATTAATATAACACTTGTATAGTTTAAAATGCATTTACTGGAAACGCGAAATCTGCTCCCAGATTTGGCAGTTTAATACTTAAGTATTTGAAAGTTAAAACAAAACGCAGTTCTGAATAAGTGTTCAATCAGACAATGCGTTTTGTTCTGTAATCCTTCAAATCATTTCACGTTTTAGATTCTGTTTGATTCATAATTTCTCAGACACAATAGTGAAAGCTTCATATTAATGTAAAAGAATGAAGCTTCATATGGTTGAGGAATAAAAGAAATTTCAATTTCGGAAGTAGAAGTTTCCAAAAATGGAGATGTTTTAAGTTACGACTTAAATTAATTTGGAAATGTATTATTTAAAATAGAAGCAAAAATTTAACATTCACTGTATAGTATGTAAAGATTTTAAAGAATATTATTAATTCATGTAGTAAAAATATCTTCTTTGCAATAGAAAACTAATGTTGTATGAGTTACTAATCAGCAATGCACTTCCCTGAGGAAATATAGATGAACAAATAGTTAAAGAAAACTTTTAGAAGAAAATTAGTTTTAAATTAGTAAAATTGAAACTGCTTCTGGTCACTTTCTTTGGTTAGTAAAATTAAAATTAATCATATTTTAGGGGTACTTGTCTATTTGGCCGCTTTTATTATAGCTAATAAAAATAAACTCTTAAAAAGCGAAAACTAGATGTTACAGGATGTTAAATGCTACTAGAATTTTAATATGAGTTTTTAAGGCTTGTATTTTTTTTGTCTGCACGGTGGAATACCTGCCTCCAGGATTTGAGATATTGTTTTAATCTTCGCCATTGGCAAGTGGTCATTTCAGCGGGCACACTACCTTTAAAACTTCAAAAAATCGATTTTTGGTGTTTGCTATATTCTGATTTGAGGGACATTTCTGAACAATATGCAAAAAACCGCATAAAAAAATTTGTAATATTTCTCGAGTTATGAGAGTGTATGTAAAGCTCTCTCTATTGCCATGGCCATGTATATTCCAACTTTAACTTCAGTTTTCTCAAATATGTAAATTTTTGGATTACGCGCACTGTTACTCCCAAACTATATGTGCTAGACAGACAAAATTTTTATCAGATTTGTATTTTAAGCTTCTTTACATAATAAAACCAAAAAAATAAAAATAAATTTGTAAAAAAAAAATTTACACTTGAAAATGTTTTAAAAAATTGCTAAATTTTAATTTTTTAAAAAATTGATGTAAATTGTTCAATTTAAACTATATTTTTTGTATATTTTTTGGTTTTACATTAAACTTGAGTATATTATTAATATAATTTGACCATAAAATAGTTTCTGTATGCATATTTCTTAATTTTATGATGCGCGAAACATCCAATGATTTTTTCCCCTTTTTAGTAATATGTACATTTAAAAATAAAATCTAAAAATTATTTATGGATTTACAAGTTCTATTTTTGTATAAAATATAACTGAAGGATTGTAATTTTGATATAAAACAAAAAAATTATATATATATATATTAATATTATTCGACTTTTTTTAGCTCGAATTTGATCATGTTTACGGTCATTTTAGTGTAGTTATAGGTTGTGTGCCCCCTTAAAAGAGGTAAAAGGAGAAAGAAACTGCATGCTGAAAAAATTCATGATTATTTTTTTTCCAGGAGTCTACGAGAACGTACATTTGCCGTTCTAAATAAAAACTTATAAAGAAGATATTAGGAAATATGATGGAGAGAGTGGACATATAACTAATTTTTTTTTTGCTGATTTATTATAAGGTGACTTTTCGTGAGATTCCATTGTCCTAAAATTTTCGTATTAAGTAAAATACTAATTTTAACTTCTCCGACTAAATGAGAATGAGATAAGGTATTATAAAACAGGTGTCTTGCTGACATGTCGAAAAGGAAAGGTCATGAGGCCAGTTCAATTTACGTAAAGCAAGTAGCATAATTTGCGATTTCTTCCCTATGAATCAAGTATATATCGACGTATGCAAAGACATCTCAGAATATACTTTTTGTTGTTATTTACATGAGAATGACCAAATGTAATATACAAAAAATATGTGAAATATTCCTGCCGGCATAACTGTTAATTTCAAAAACAACTGATGCAATATTTTACAAAAATGAAGCTTCTCACGTGCATTTCAATGTTTATTTATACGTCCTAATATTGTCCTAAAAACATGTAAAATGTTCCTGCCGGCATAACTGTTAATTTCAAAAACAACTGATGCAATATTTTACAAAAATGAAGCTTCTCACGTGCATTTCAATGTCTATTTATACGTCCTAATATTGTCCTAAAAACATGTAAAATGTTCTTGCCGGCATAACTGTTAATTTCAAAAACAACTGATGCAATATTTTACAAAAATGAAGCTTCTCACGTGCATTTCAATGTTTATTTATACGTCCTAATATTGTCCTAAAAACATGTAAAATGTTCCTGCCGGCATAACTGTTAATTTCAAAAACAACTGATGCAATATTTTACAAAAATGAAGCTTCTCACGTGCATTTCAATGTCTATTTATACGTCCTAATATTGTCCTAAAAACATGTAAAATGTTCTTGCCGGCATAACTGTTAATTTCAAAAACAACTGATGCAATATTTTACAAAAATGAAGCTTCTCACGTGCATTTCAATGTTTATTTATACGTCCTAATATTGTCCTAAAAACATGTAAAATGTTCCTGCCGGCATAACTGTTAATTTCAAAAACAACTGATGCAATATTTTACAAAAATGAAGCTTCTCACATGTGTTTTTCAATTTAATTATTAAATATTTAATAATTTAATGATAAAATTTTTACAGAGATACTCTTTAAAAATGGGAAACTCATATTTTTCCATTTTTATAATTCCCGGAGATCATAACTAGAGTGTCTCCATCTAGCAGTCCTTTTTTGTGTTGAATATACGTTTAGCATACATTTTAGATAATTTAAATGAGATGTGTTGTATAATTTAGTTGAAATACCCAAACTGTCTTCTTACAGTAGTGACGAAAGCATATTGTATTGCCTGTTACATTTATGCTACCAGCATTTTTAAACCCACATTCGTTGGTTATATTTGGCCATTATCTCTCTCAACTTAACATAATGTCCTATGATATGTCATAATAATAAAATATTTATAGTATTAATGCTAAAATATTTAATAATTCAAAAATAAATTATTTACAGAGATACTCTTTAAAAATGGGAAACTTCATATTTTTCCTTTTTTCCCAAACATATTTAATAGACTTTAAAATTCATAATTTGGGCGAGGATATTTGATTCATTGCCCAATGGGAGACTCGAATTCCTTAAAAATTGATTTTCCAACTAAAATTAATGCATTCATGTATGGAACCAAGAAGAAAACTTCAAAAAAAAGTGCCTCCATTTCGCAGAGAGAATATTCTTCTCGATCACATATTTTATGCAGTATAACCGTTCTAGAGAATATTTACACCCCTTAAAAATTATGATAGCTGAAAACTCCAGAGATCCATAGAGAAGGAATACAAAAGATAACTTTAAATTCCCTTGGAAAAAGTTGCAATAAAAACAATTTATTCTTCGGTTTAATCATTCTGGAATCCCATTCTGTCAGTAGACGGTTGGATGTATTAAAAAAATAACCCGTAGTGACATTTTCTGGCAATATATGATTCTGTTCATTTTCATTCGGGCATTTTTTATGCCTTCATGCTTCTGAACAAATAAATTTTGGTTGATTTTCTTCAAATTTTATTTTTTCATAATAAATGACCGTACACACTCAGAGGGTTTTTCTTTAAATAGAATATTTAATTATTTTAAATGGTTAAGAAATTAAATTCTCATTTTTATTTTTAATATAGTCATATCAGGAACATCACGAAATATTTTTTTCCTAACGGCGCAGACACTTGTTTACTTGAAGTTTACACATTTGATACCGTTATTTAATTGGCTACTTTATTAGGGCAAAGCCATATTGGTAAACCAACATGTCTCCTTTAAAGAGGGTAGAACTTCCAACCCTTAGTAGATCCCAAACGGTGGATTCTCGTGACGTTAACTACTATGCTATGTGTGCGGTCCATCAAAACTTTAATGTTCATCATCAACATCCCTTTTAGGGATACTTGGTATTTGGCTACTGATTTCAATTGTCCCACTTCTCAGAAATTCTAGATGCAGTTTAAATATATTATTGAAAATTGCACATTAAAAGTTCCTAAACAAGCTAAAATGAGTGATCTTTTTCATTAAGAGAATTGAAGTAAATACTGTGGGGAATTGAATCACTCTAAATTATCATGACATTGGTGGTGAACGTTTACTTTCAAGTAAATCTGACGATTGCAACAGCCCGGAAATTTCCATTTTATTAAACCCTCTCTTTCGATTGTTCTTAAGTTAGTATTCATTCAACGTATAAAAATTATTTAATCAAAATATTTTCACTGCATATAAAAGGTATACATATAAATGAAAAATAGTATTATTGTATTTAAGGTAATGTCACACACCCTCTTTCTTTTGGAATTTTATTATTCATCAACAGCTGTTGTCTCCAACTGATTTTACCTACTTTAACCCTTTCATGGGTAACAACTTCCACCATTTGCACAATGCAGATATATTTCCCGATTTTTTTACCTAAAGAATCTTGTAAAAATTTCCAATTAAAGGTTGCAAAATGTTTTTACTTCGTTTAAACTGAAAACAGATAGCAGTACTAACCATTTCTCTGCTTATTTAACTGGAATACATTGAATGCAAAAGAAAAAAGACTAGATTTAGGCGTTTGCACTGTGCGAACGGCGCCCCTTAAAGGGCTTAGCAGTTGTAGGACTCTGAACTCGATTAGTAAATATCGGGTAGAGAGCTTTATAATTTAGATAGTCTCTTCGTAACCAGTTCACCTTTTTTGTTTTAAGTAGATAGAAGCTCCATGCAGAGCACAATTATTGACCTTTTTTATGTCAAATGTCGGACAAATACTGTTAAGATAAATATTATGTGGTTTACTGTGATGCAAGTCAGTCCGTTTTAGGTAGTCACTTTTTTCTGAACTGAATAAGAAAAAATGGAAACTGAAATTTTGAGCTCATAATGTGTAGTTATAGGGCCCAACAATTTGTGTAAATAATGTGGTTGTCAAAGAAAATTTTGATTAAACATATCAATATGTGCAAGGACATTCCTTCTATTTCCCATCTAAACATAATAAAAGATGAATTTGGCACCTGGAAGTCAGACCTTGCTGATAAAGTAGTATGTGAGATACATAAAATAGGCCGAATAATTTAAACTTTCTGACAAAATAGAATGAGCCTTAAGAAAAGAAAATCTGCATGCAAATCCCTTTAAATGGAGTATAGATTCGGCAACACAAAACATATTAAATATGAGAATTTCAAAATTTAGAATCAAACTCCAAGCATAGATACTGCATCTTTTATTTTCGAGATCAACGCTATTGAACCCTAACAATATGAGCTAGGTAATTTAGCTGACTGCAAAAAACTCATATAAAACAGTAGCAAAGCGAGGCATATGTACTTCTAAACATAGAAAACTCATGAGCCAAGACAGTTAATTTAGGAATAATAATTTCAAAACAGACAGAAGATCGTAATGTTTCGATGTAGGAACAATAGGAAAACAACATGGTGGTATTCCTTATGCTTTTCGGTCATGTTTAGAATTTATTGCATCAATTAGTATGCCAATTTTCATTAATATGGATATAATTTTAAAAGCCCTTGTACATTATGTTAAGTCTGATTTGGACGACAATCTTATATGTATAGTCTGCGCAATGAAACGAAGTATTCTCTATAAGACTAAGCATGTCGCTATTCTGGTCACAATTGTAGATGCTGGATAACTTGAGAACAAGAACATCGATTTATATAACAGATAAGCCAAGATTAGGTGGGTAAATACGAGGGTAGGCTGAAAAGTAATGCACACATGCTTGTAGAGCGCGAATAAAAATAAATAGCAAGATCGGGCAAAAAGAACATTAAAGTACAATTCTTAAGCTTCAAAATCATATATTTAGTTTTCAACATAGTCACCGTTAAGGCTAACACATTTCTACCAACGTGTAACAAGTTTTCTCATTACGTCACTGAAAAATTCTTCCGACTTTTCTCGAATCCACGACTTGACAGCTGCCTTCACCACATCGTCCGAGGTGTAATAATTACCCTTTAGGTCTCCCTTGAGTAGAGGAAAAAAAATAAAAATTGCAAGGCGCAAGATCGGGGAATAAGGAGGGTATGGAATCGGTTCAAACTTCAGGTTTCGCAGAGCCTCTCCAGTCCAACACTGTTCTCGCCTGTGAGACGGCGTGGTACCCATCGAGCACATATTTTACGGTATACCAATCGTTCTATAATGAAGTAGACACATTCCTTGGATACTCCATTATGGTTTGCGATACGCTTTTGAGTGATTTGCCGGTCATTTTGAATCAAATCGTCGACGAGTTTGCGATGTTCATCGTCTGTGGCAGTGATCGGACGTCCATTGCGTGTTTCATCAACAATTATGGCTTTTCCAGGCTCGAAACCACGAAATTTTATTACCCATCGATTTACAGTACCCCTATCAACAGCATCGTCACCTTAAACAGCCTTTAAACGACGACGAATCTCAGTAGGACTCACTTTTTCAGCTGTTAAAAATCGATAACAGCGTGCTGCATAACTCGCCATTGACATAGCACTAGAACACGTCTCCATACTTCCGCTTTTCAAAATACACAGGATGAACACAACAATTTCAAACCTGCGCATGCGTATTGAGGAGGGATGGGACTTCCAAATGCAACTTGGCGCTGCTTTGAAGGTCATTTCGTTCGCGCTCTACA
Organism: Dolomedes plantarius; assembly: GCA_907164885.2. Classification (NCBI taxonomy): domain Eukaryota; kingdom Metazoa; phylum Arthropoda; class Arachnida; order Araneae; family Dolomedidae; genus Dolomedes; species Dolomedes plantarius. The sequence continues at coordinate 191,888,687 of OU015495.1, forward strand.
AGCATGTGTGCATTACTTTTCAGCCTACTTACGTATTAAATCATTCTTATGTTGATTTAATAATTTGTGAACCGAAAAAATATATTGAGAAAAATTAATATAAATACGTGCCAGACAGGGTGAACAGTTTGAAAAGCTTTAAATTGTTCTCTAAGGAGATACATGATTTTTACCTTTAGTGATCAACCGCGTGGTTTTATCCTCTACAACTGATGCAGATTGTTGACAAACCTGTTATTTTAGACAAATAAGTGTTTCATGTTTATTTCATGTCTTCAAGTGTTTAACATATACTATGCTTTACAATAATTAGATATAACTTAGATCAATCTACAATTATAGAAAAAAAACCGATTACCGGCTTCAGTATGAGATCCACGACTGTCACCCGACAAGCACTGAAAAATTAAATCAATTTTACACAACTTAATAGTTGGGTAACATACACAAAAAAAATAAGATGCATGCGCTTGACAATATCATAAGGAATTCTATCTACTACCATAAATAAACATTTTAACGAACCTTTATTTAATGCATGTTAAAATTTCAGGTAAGAGATGCAGACGTATGATCGCTGATGTATGACTATAAAGGTTGTTGCATCTACCATGGAAGAAACTTGTGTTTCTAAAGACCTTAGAGGTTGTATTTTTTACTGTATAGAATAAAATGGGGACTAAGCACCAGTTATCATTTAACATAGGGCCATTAAAGCAAGATACGGTCGGCAATTTGATAACGGGATCAGATGTTTTGAAAAGTTAAGCTCTAGAAAGAAAGCCACTGTAAACCAATTTGGTTACATACAAAAAGAACCATTGGAATCTACTAAAAAAATTATATCTCTGATCATAATGTACAAATTGGATAAATCATTTCAAATGTCATTTTCAGTAATGACTGATATTTTTGTTAAGAAAAATAACAGTAAAAGTTATGTCAAACCAAATACACTGCTGGCCATTAAAATTGCGACACTTGGAAGGAAAGAAAATAACAAAACTTTACTTAATGTACGTGTACAGCATAGTAGGAAAAAACAGAATTAAATTTGTAGGCCATTTGGGGGTATACAGGGTCCGAAATTAGTACTCATAGCTGCCGCCTCTGGCAGCTAACACGGCTCTAACCCGGTTTGGTATCGAGTCGAACTGGGCTTGGATGACAGATACAGGCAAGTCATTCCATGCTGCTTCAAGTCTATGTCACAGTTCATCAATCTTAGTGGCTGAAGAGCAGTGGCGGCTCAATCTCTCAACAACCCATGACCATATGCTTTCAATGGGTGTCAGATCTGGAAAACGTGCTGGCCAGGGCAACAGTCGAACACCCTCTATGATGAGATGGGTCAGGACACGACGGGCAACATGCGGTCTTGCGTTGTCTTGTCGAAAGATGACGTCTCCGAGGCCTTGAAGATATGGCACAACCACCAACCTTAAGATTTGAGAGATATAACTCTGACTGTTCAGATTACCAACGACATGAACAAGAGGTGTTCATGTCGTGTACCCAATTCATCACCCCCCATTCCATCACTGCCCATTCCATCACAATAGGTGCAGGGCCAGTATGACGATACTGAATGCAAGCAGGCCACGTGCGTTTTCCTCGGTGCCTCCAGATACGGATACGTCCATCATGATGCTGCAAGCAGAGCCGGGACTCGTCTGAAAATATGACATGGTGCCACTCTTTTATCCAGTTTTGTCATTGGGCGCACCATTGTCGCCGAGCGTCTCTATGCTGCAGTGTCAAGGGAAGCCGCAATAATGGTCACCGTGCAGCCAGTCCGAGCTGCTCCAGACGTCGTCGTACTGTCCGTGCGAATATTTGTCGTGCTGCAAAAAACTCCATTTCCTGATTCAAGGTCTGTGATGTGGCTGTACGATTCTGCAAGGCCGACCTGACAACATGTCTGTTCTCTCGGGCATTAGTGGCGGGCGGCCGTTGAGACCTGCATGGCGTTCAGTATAACCCTCCTGAATTCATCGATTCCATATTCGCATGATAGGCTTTGGATTCCAACCAATGTGACTAGCAATATCGCGGAAAGATAAACCGAACTCTCGGTAGGCCACGACTCTGTCGCTATCGAATTCCGACAGGTGCTGATAGCCGTTTCTCCTTCTTATGCGAGGCATAACACGATCTTCTCACAAACAAACAACATTCAAATGCGATTTCCGAATGAGAAACCCGTTGCGTAACTTTCCTTCTATACAGAGTTTGAGATGCCGTTCTCCCTTCTGTGTCATTCGATTGCACTTAAATGCTAATTATTTGCATATCCTAGCATCTTTCTTTCGTACGTATTTGACTTTTGTATCATCCCTCCTTCATGGTGTTGCAATTTTAAGGGAACAAGGAACCTTTAACCTTGTTTTTTTGAATTTTTAATATTTTACTTTATATACTACATGAGTATAATTAATATTCTTTTTAATGCATTGAATTCACTTAGAATTCACAAATAAGTATTTTGTCGAAGAATAAGACTTGTTTTTCAAAAAATCCTTCAAAAATGTAGAATTTTCAAAATTCTCCATGCTCATTAATTTTTTACTTATTTCATATAAATTTCTCAGGATCGTTAATGGAAGTTGTCTTAAAACTGTGCATAGTTCTTTGAAACCTCAATTTTTTTTTTCAAAATTCATAGACCATGAAGTAAATTAAAAACATGCAAAAGCGTAAAACAATAGCAGTCAAAATTTTTAAAAAATTGTTATTTAAGACTTTAGATGCATGCAAAAATAAATCAGTGCACAATTATATTTATAAACAAATGGTAAATTTATATTAAAAAATTTGAGGTTTTTAAATGATATAGAATGCGCATGGAGCATTTTGAATATTGTTAGAATTTTTGAAAAAGTTTTTGAAAAACAGGCATTATTCTGACCAAAAAAATCCTTATTTTGAATTCTTAGGGTCTTTAATGTAGTAACAAATAATGTTGATTATTCCCATTCTGTATATAGACTTGAAAGTTGAGGGTAAAAAAATTTGAGGGTGAAGGTCCCTTGTCCCCTTAATGCCGAGCAGTGTATTTTACAACGGATAAGAGTTATGTATTGCCGACAGTAACCAATTTGATACGATCTTGGGTACCATGAAAAGGATGCGAATTTTGTTTGCTTCGACATTATAAGAATCAATGTCATTTCAGTTTAACAATGACATTTTTCTTATTTACATAAGGTAATAAAAATGTTATAAAAAATTTTAAATTTTCGTCCCATTCATGATTCCCGCAGAATTGGAAGTGTCACTAAAGAACCCATTATTTCTCAGAACTCGTTATTTTAAATGAAACAAAATTTAACACTATACTAACGAAACACAATTGTTGAATGCAAATGATGTGGTGAGAAAACTTCCCGGATTACATTTCTTAGCATCCATCATTCTAAAATTCTATAAAAGCAGGGTTTCATCGTTCTACTTTAATAACCTCGACTTTAAAATGGTTTTTATAGAAATTTGCATTTTCTATCCTCCTAACTTCAGCTTAAATTACCATTTAGAGTACTTTTCTGAATCACCATCTACGATATAACAGCCTGAATTCCCATAAACGATGAATTTTACTTAAGGTAATATTTGGAAGAGCAAATTGAGGTAGATTTTAAAAATCAAAGGTTGTTAGCACAAAAAGATACACGTGGACATCCAAGAAAATATAATGTAATTTAATAATTATTAAAAACAATTTATCTACTTCTACGATGTAGTAAATTTTTCAAATGCTTTTCAATTAAAGATATATAACAATATAAATTAACTTACTTAAGGCGACAATGGAAAATGAAAAACATTTTATTTATTTATTAACCAATTGCTATAAAATTTTGTATACTTATACAGTGTTGTTTGGAGATGGAAATTCTAAATAAAAAAAATCAGAATGTAATTAATTAAGATATTAATTAAAATTAGTTTGTTAATTACTCTATTTAAAAATGCTCCGTGCGCATTAATTTTTGTCTAAGATACCTAATTTTCTCTCTTAAGCTAGCTTTACATAGTTATAATAAAAGTTAGTAGCAATATTTGATTTACGGTCATACTTATAAAACCTAGAAAAGAAATCGATAAAAATAGGTCATCTTATGCAAAATTTTATCCAAAAAAATGTTTTTATTGTAAAAATTTTAAGTTGTTTTAAAATAGTATAACGAATTGATTACTAAGTTTTATTCTAACATATATAAATAATCATTTTATGAAATTTTATGAAAATTCAAGACAAATTATGTCGCATGGAACATTTTGAACTTACCGAAACGACATGAAAACTTGTTTTGAGAAAATGGCATTTAAAGTATTAATTTGACTATCATTTTCATTGTTTACGTTTGAAAAGAATACTTATAACTCGGTTAATAATGATCGGATTAACATACTTTTTTTAAAATTTACAGCTGATGAGTTGCTGAATCATTTTCTGAATGAAAAAAAAATTGTTTTGAGGACATATTTTTGTCAATCTGAAGGTCCATTGTCGCCTTAACTTGAATAACAAAAATTTTAGCCCTTTTAGACTTCAATCATTTTCAGTCTATTTTTTTTCCAGAATCTCAAAGAAAGAAAATTGCTGCATTCATTGTAAAACGACTTAAAAAGTTTCATTAAGATTTTCAAAGGAAAATCATCCCATAATATAGACATAAAAAAAAAAATCAGGATATGCTTTTGACTAAATTTTTTTACCGACCTTAATTAATTTTAATTATATAGTTACAAAACTTTAACGCAAAGAAAGAAAATTAAGTAAGTTCATTATTTCTGGAAAACTTCTGTTGCACTCCACTTTCAAAATCACTGATGAACTACGCTAATGATTCGCAGAAAAATTTAAATAGATTTAAAACTGCGTTTTTCTACTCTTATGGTTACACGTAATATTTCTGCCCATGCAAAAATTCGGGAATTAACTTTGAATAGCTTTCCTACAACACGTAAACGTAGCATTTTCGTTTACATATATAAAACTTCCCCACTTTGACTGAAGACCAAGTGGAAAAATAATTAATTTCTTAAAGAAGCCATTGATTCATGTAGTACATTAAGTGTTTTTATATAAAATCTTTCCATTTACTATGCAAATAATGTTAGGGCAAACATTTTTATTTTTACGTGTAGCATATTGTAAAAACATATTATAACAAATATTTAGAAACTGAACAAAAAATTTAATCTTGTGATTAAAATCAATAATAATAAGGGTTTATTAAATTTTGAAATATGCCTCATAGTTATTTTTCATGTGATAAAAACTGTTTCTTATATTTTTTATATCGCTTCATTAATTCATATTTTATCCTCTTATGGATTAAATTATATTAATTTAAATATTCATAACTTAACCTTTTATTTTTTTTAATAAACAAAAATAAAGAGAAGCATTCTTAACAAACATCTTCGGAATGCGAACGTAAATTAATAATGCACATATATATATATATATATATATATATATATATACATATATATACACTGCTGGCCACCCAAACTGCAACACCAAGAAAGACAGGAGATATCACAACAAAATTTATTTTGTAGATAACATGTTGACCAAGTATCAAATGATTAAATTTATAGACTTCTGTGAAGTGTGGTTGCTGCCAAAATCAGTAGCCAGATTTACTGGTAACCCTTTTACTGATAATTTTACTGATGCCCCTGAAGGGGCTGTATCCACATTTAAGTGTTACGCACACCTCTTAGGGACACAAAAATCATTAAAAAATTAAATAAAAAAAACTAAATGAGCCCCAAATATCGTTTTTGCTGCGTTAACTTTCTCTGGTGCTAAACATTAATTGTGCCGAATTTGGTCCTGGTGGGTGAAAAAGTCTAGGATTCTATAGCGGACAAACAAACAAATAGACGAACTCTTTTATGTATATAGATATATACATATACACTGCTGGCCACTGTAAATGCAACACCCTGAAGGAAACATGCAAATAACATGAAATTTACAACATGAATTAACGGAGGTGAGATATGCAAATGATTAGAATTTCAGCTCAGACGCACATCACGTGCGCCTGTGGCGCCACTTCAAAGCGCTATTTAAGGCTTGGAGGTTTCGACGATTTCAAGTTCGGCAATTGTGTTTTTCTTGTGGTTTTTTCAAAAAAAACGACCAATTATGCCTCGTCGAAAACAGCGATCATCTTTTGATCAAGTATCCGAGTTCGACAGAGGAAGGATAGTGGCATACCGAGATTGTGGATTATCTTTCAGGGAAATCGGTAGTCGTGTTGGACGAAACCAAACAACTGTAATGCGGATATGTGATCGTTGGATGCAGGAGGGTACGACGGACCGGCGTGTTCGATCGCATCCACCTCAGCGCACCACTTCACATGATGACAGGCAAATTGTGCGCATGGCGGTGACGGATCGCTCAGTCACATCACGAACCATAGCACAGCACATGCAGTCTGTAACGCATCATCCAGTGTCTGTGCGTACCATTCGACACCGTTTACAGCAGAGTGGTCTGTCCGCAAGACGTCCATTGCTTTGTCTTCCCTTGACGCAGAACCACAGACGTCTCCGTAAACGAACAATTATTGTGATATCTCTTGTCTTTCTTGGCGTTGCAATTTGGGTGGCCAGCAGTGTACATAGAAAGACACACACACACATTAGCATATCTGTCTCATTTAGCTTTTTAAATAATTGTGCCGATCTGAACAATCCAAAGCCATTGCATCACTGATTTGAATAAATGTTTGAACTACGCTTTCTTCGATTGACGTATTTTAATTGAAATTGAAGATTTAGAACTTTGCAGTTTCCTGCTCGTTTTAAAACAGAATACATTAACTTTTACTTCAAGTTTATTCAAACCATTGTGCTCCTAATTTATCGCAGTGGTTACTTTCGAAAGATTAAAATAAGGGAAAGCTCTGACTAATTAATTTTTTAAACAATTTAATAAGAGGGATTATTTACATTTGATTTTCTTTTTTTGGTAGAAAGTGTCACTTTTTTCTGTAATTGCGTGAATAATTGGAATCATTGATGCAAACTAACAGCAAATATTAGCCGTGCTATTAAACGCATAATTAGTTCATTCCAAATATTTTTTTAAATAGTTCATATTTCCTTTTGAGGAGATTGTAAAAATTGCGTCCTAAAGGCATTACTTTTTCATATGTCCCTAATTATCTTTCAGATGTACTGAATGCAGACTGCAAGCAGAATCAGGATGAACATATTTTAAGAGCTTTTTGGATTTTGATATTATCGACTTATTCTTCTTTTGTATCAATAAAATATCGATCTTCTCGCGCTAAAGGCTACTTAAAGGAGAGGGATAATGTTCCATCTCTTGGATAAATATGATTTAATTTTCTGATAAAAACATACATTTGAAAGCTTTTGAAACCTTTCATCGCTCAGTTTTGTAATCTCTTTTATCTCCCAGGAGAAATATTGAAAAACTGCAAAGAATGCATGGCATAGAGTCCAACATTATTTGAGAACATTATTTTTACTGTAGGAATTGTTTTCACTTTAGATTTGAGTCTGTGAGTAAGAAGAATAACAGAAAATTGATTGCATGTTGTTATACAAAGGGAATAAAATGAGGATTCTTTTTTATGTTAAAAAAGGGCATAATGCGTTTATAGTTAAAACCCTCAGGCGGTTCGATACACAAAATGTTATTTATTTTTTCGATCCATGCGTTTGTAAGAGTTTTCAGTCAGTAAAATATGTTTATTCATCTATATATATAAAAGAGCTTGTCTGTTTGTTTGTCCGCTATAGAATCATAGACTGTTTCACCCACCGGGACCAAATTCGGCACAGTTAATGTTTTGGACCCGAGAAACTTAAATCAGGAAAAACGAAATTTGGGGCTCAATTAGTTTTTTTTTAATTAATTTTTTAATGTTTTTTGTGCCCGATAGAGGTGCGTCTACCCCCTGTGGTTTTCCCTCAACCAGCTGCGTTAAGAGGGGTGGTTTAAGAATGACGGAGGGGGGGAAGGGTCAAATTCCAATGCACGGGAGAAAGAGGGTTGGGAATGACCTTAAAATCAGACGAAGGTCCGCAGGCTCAAAGTTTCTTTCTTTCTTATTGTTTGTATATCATTTCAGTAGAAACGTGCTAAGCGCATTCTGTCTGGCCAGATGAACATGAAGAGCGGGAGTGCAGCCCAGTATTTTTTTGATGGAATGCATGAAATGTTTTATATCTATATATCTACCCGGGCAACGCCGGGCAATAATGCTAGTATATGATAAATATTAATATGAAAACATTTAAATTCTTTGAAAATTTGTTATGTAATAAGACAAATTTTTTTCTGGATCTGCGGAATCAATAGCTATATTTGCATTATTTAAGCGTTTTGTTAATGTCAATTCATTCTCTATAGGATCTATAAAAATTCACTTATAATATATATTTTAATAAAACTTTAATATATACTATATAGTATACTATATACTATATATAACTAAAACTTAAATAGACTATAAAAGTATTACAGTAATCTAATATTTTTATACTACATTTAAAAACCATGAAAACAAGCTATAAACATTTTGAGTATTCTGAGTTCCATATAATTCTGAACAGTAAAAATAACATCCCTTACACCACACTATTTTCCCATCTTCCTCTCATAAAAACGAAATAATGACTTAGAAGGAACCAGATCAACAATCTTCGCATCTCAGGCCGATATTCTGACATCGGAACTTCTGCCTGGTGCTATCAGATTGTAGACCGAGCAACGCTAATGGCCACATTATTTTAATACTTCCTAAATTCCATTTAAAATATAATTAATGAAAAAACAAATTAAATTTGATCATAAATTAAATTTTAATTGGAATTTAGAAGTTTTAAGTTTATTTTAGAATTTTGATTTCACATAATTCAGGGAACGAGACCCTTTATCAGCATAGGAATGTGGCAAAATTAAGATAAAACATTCACGAAGTTCATGAAAGAAAAGATGTTCCTTTTCCAATGGGTTACAGAAAACTGGGGTGTAAATGACAATGGTGTAGCTGATGATACTACTAAAGCAATCTTCATCAAATTTGGGTCTCATTTCATTGATCCCTCTTTCTAAGGGTTTCAGTAAGGAAGAAATGGAATCCAATAGCCCAATGGTGCAAGTTCAGGAATTTTTATGGAGTACATCGGCATGTCTTCTTCTTTTAACAGACGCTAGATGACTATACCTATCTTAGAAAGGTACCTAGAAATGTTGTCATCTACGCTGTCAGGGGTAGAAAGTTAAGGATATATATATATATATATATATATATATATATATACTACTGGCCACCCAAATTGCAACACCAAGAAAGACAAAAGATATCACAACAAAATTTATTTTGTAGATAACATGTTGACCAAGTATCAAATGATTAAATTTGCAGACTTCTGTGAAGTGTGGTTCCTGCCAAAATCAGTAGCCAGATTAGCCGCCATTGTTGGAGATCACCGCTGCCACACGCCTCGGCATTGATTCAAAGAGACTTTGGATGAGTTCTTGGGGTACAGCAGACAAAGCAGCTTCCACACGTTGCCAAAGTTGATCTGCTGTGGCAGCTGGGGATGGAATCTGGGTCAATCGTAGAGCAACCATGGACCACATGTTTTCTATCGGCGAAAGATCAGGAGAGCGAGGCGGCCAGGGAAGCAATTCAATCTGGCGATTGACGAAGAACCGTTGGACAATGCGTGCCACGTGTGGTCGCGCATTATCCTGTTGAAATATGGCTGTGGGCAAGCCCTGAAGGTAAGGAAGGACAACTGGCTCCAACACCTCGGAGATATAGCGCTGGCTGTTTAAAGTACCGGCAATGCGTACTAGAGGTGTGCGAGAGTGATATCCAATACCGCCCCATACCATAATATCCGGTGCAGGACCAGTGTGACGGTGCATAACGCAGCTGTTCAGCATCCTCTCTTCACGGTGTCTCCAGACTCGAATGCGACCATCGTGGTGTTGCAGACAGAAGCGTGACTCTTCAGTAAAGACAATTTCATTCCATTCTGCCGTCCACATCCTTCTGTCATCGCACCATTGGCGGCGGAGACGTCTGTGGTTCTGCGTCAAGAGTAGACAAAGCAATGGACGTCTTGCGGACAGACCACTCTGCTGTAAACGGCGTCGAATGGTACGCGCAGACACTGGATGATGCGTTACAGACTGCATGTGCTGTGCTATGGTTCGTGATGTGACTGAGCTATCCGTAACTGCCATGCGCACAATTTGCCTGTCATCACGTGGAGTGGTGCGCGGAGGTGGATGCGATCGAACACGCCGGTCCGTCGTACCCTCCTGCATCCAACGATCACATATCCGCATTACAGTTGTTTGGTTTCGTCCAACACGACTACCGATTTCCCTGAAAGATAATTCACAATCTCGGTAAGCCACTATCCTTCCTCTGTCGAACTCGGATACTTGATCGAAAGATGATCGCTGTTTTCGACGAGGCATAATTGATCGTTTTTTTGAAAAAACCACAAGAAAAACACAATTGCCGAACTTGAAATCGTCGAAATCTCCAAGCCTTAAATAGCGCTTTGAAGTGGCGCCATAGGCGAGCGTGATGTGCGTCTGCGCTGAAATTCTAATTATTTGCATATCTCACCTCCGCTAATGTATGTTGTAAATTTCATGTTATTTACATGTTTCCTTCAGGCATTTACAGTGGCCAGCAGTGTATATATATGTATATATAGAGAAAGAGGGGAGGAGAAGTTGGTACTGGAACCTTGCATTTATTATGGAACCCCTTAATATCTGCCCTATGCGACGGTGCAGCCGCTCGAAATAGCTGTGATCTAGATCCCCTAGGTGGCTGCAATGGATATTAAAGGTCATTTACCCTAGTTCACTCCCGAATGACGTCCTGTGACCATTCGAGAGCTTTTGTTGTCGGGAAAAACCTGTTGTTTGTTTTTCGAGTTTTCAAACTTTTTTTGGGGGATCGTAAAAGTGAATATTTTACATAGCTACTACTATGTTTTGTAAAAACTGATTCCTGAGCCTTATTCTACATGAGATGAAGTTCCTTTTGAGCTATTTCGAAATTAAATTCCATGTAACTCATAATGTGAAAAACGAGTTTGTTTCCAAGATGGCGTTGTTTGAATTATGGTCCCCATGGGTGCTGGTATTATGGACCTAGCTCCATATTACCAACAACCGGTTTCGATGAAGAAATAGTAGTGTTTACGTGGGAAAATGCGATTCTACAGAATATTTCATTGCGATGCCTTGTATTTTCATGTTTTGAAATCCTTTTGTGTTATTCTGGGGACTAAGAATGTAAGTTGAGAAGAAATCTCCCGCTGGCTAGGACTCTGTAGTGCGCAGAAGAAGTTGGGATAGGGAGAAGATGGCTGAGTGGATCCAGAAAGTAAAATGCGAGGAAATTGCATTAAAGGAGGCTACCAGAATGTTTGGTGTACCAAGAATAACGTTGAGATTGTTGGCACATGTGGATAAGCCACCAGCAGATTTGGTTGTACAAAATCTAGGGAGGAAGCCAGATTACATTGAAAAATGTTAGTGGCCTATTTGTTAGAGATGGAGTCAGTAAACACAAGAATTTTATGTAATTTAGTTTTGTGAATACAATATACATCGTCTAAAAAATGTGTGAACAGCCTCTGTATTGTATAAAAACACAATACAATAGACTGCACTGCAATAAAATGGTTTATTAATTATAGTGCACAACATTTACAGGGGAGATCAGACGACATGAAGATACTGACGGAGGTGGAGGAGAAAGGATGAACTGAATAATTTAATCTTATTCGCTAATTTTTGCATTTTTCGCCACGATTTTTTCAATTTCATCTGCAGGGGTTTGCGATTTAAAAAAACTGTCCAATGAGATGTGTTTCATCCTCCCTTTCAGAATATTTTTGAAATGAGAGTTTCGACTCTGTCCGATTTTGTACTCAAGTGTGGGCAGAGCAAGCTGCCCCGTATGATATTTGTTCAGGGTAAATCTCTCGGTTTAAAGATGGAAAGTAGTCTTAGAATAATATTATATAACTCTTTAATAATTGTACATAAAGGTTGCAAATATTATATGTTTCTCGTGTGCTCATTTGACGAAAACGTTACACGGCATTCGTTCCGCAAACTCCCGGTAGGGTTTCTGAAGCTAGCTCGTAACCCGAATTTTAGGTCTATCTAAAGGCAAAAGAATAGCCGAAATACTGCTCGTATCTAAAAAAACTCGTAATTCGGGACACTCGTAAGTCGAGGTGCCACTGTATATATATATATATATATATATATGCGTAAGTCGAGGTACCACTGTATATATATATATATTATTATATGATGCATTGTTTATAGGTGTAGTGAATATATGGGGTTGCTGCAATATTTTAGTGAATTGACAAATAGTTTTGAAATAATTTAACCCAGGTTTTTAATGTACGTTGTTCCAGTTCCTTTATTTTTTTATTTCATCGCTCCTTGCTTTGTTTTGACTTTACGTCAGGTTGCAGATGAAGAATGACTTCTGGGAGTGTTGCCTAGGTACAAACATGTTTAACCGGAGTGTTGGGAGTCACAACTCCCCCCGGTCATTTATATTCTTCATCTTTCAGGTTGATGAATTGTGCTGGTGTTGTCAGGTTTAATAATGTTTTTATTTAATATATAGCAGCTTACGGTTGAGCAGCGTAGCGCCATAGTAAGATTGCCATTGTTCATTAGTTTGATTTCGAGTTATACTTTTGTAAACATATATATATATACATACATATATATATATATATATATATATATATATATATATATATATATATATATATATATATATATATCCTTAACTTTCTACCCCTGACAGAGTAGATGACAACATTTCTAGGTACCTTTCTAAGATAGGTATAGTCATCTAGCGTCTGTTAAAAGAAGAAGACATGCCGATGTACTCCATAAAAATTCCTGAACTTGCACCATTGGGCTATTGGATTCCATTTCTTCCTTACTGAAACCCTTAGAAAGAGGGATCAATGAAATGAGACCCAAATTTGATGAAGATTGCTTTAGTAGTATCATCAGCTACACCATTGTCATTTACACCCCAGTTTTCTGTAACCCATTGGAAAAGGAACATCTTTTCTTTCATGAACTTCGTGAATGTTTTATCTTAATTTTGCCACATTCCTATGCTGATAAAGGGTCTCGTTCCCTGAATTATGTGAAATCAAAATTCTAAAATAAACTTAAAACTTCTAAATTCCAATTAAAATTTAATTTATGATCAAATTTAATTTGTTTTTTCATTAATTATATTTTAAATGGAATTTAGGAAGTATTAAAATAATGTGGCCATTAGCGTTGCTCGGTCTAAAATCTGATAGCACCAGGCAGAAGTTCCGATGTCAGAATATCGGCCTGAGATGCGAAGATTGTTGATCTGGTTCCTTCTAAGTCATTATTTCGTTTTTATGAGAGGAAGATGGGAAAATAGTGTGGTGTAAGGGATGTTATTTTTACTGTTCAGAATTATATGGAACTCAGAATACTCAAAATGTTTATAGCTTGTTTTCATGGTTTTTAAATGTAGTATAAAAATATTAGATTACTGTAATACTTTTATAGTCTATTTAAGTTTTAGTTATATATAGTATATAGTATACTATATAGTATATATTAAAGTTTTATTAAAATATATATTATAAGTGAATTTTTATAGATCCTATAGAGAATGAATTGACATTAACAAAACGCTTAAATAATGCAAATATAGCTATTGATTCCGCAGATCCAGAAAAAAATTTGTCTTATTACATAACAAATTTTCAAAGAATTTAAATGTTTTCATATTAATATTTATCATATACTAGCATTATTGCCCGGCGTTGCCCGGGTAGATATATAGATATAAAATATTTCATGCATTCCATCAAAAAAATACTGGGCTGCATTCCCGCTCTTCATGTTCATCTGGCCAGACAGAATGCGCTTAGCACGTTTCTACTGAAATGATATACAAACAATAAGAAAGAAAGAAACTTTGAGCCTGCGGACCTTCGTCTGATTTTAAGGGCATTCCCAACCCTATTTCTCCCGTGCATTGGAATTTGACCCTTCCCCCCCTCCGTCATTCTTAAACCACCCCTCGTAACGCAGCTGGTTGAGGGAAAACCACAGGGGGTAGACGCACCTCTATCGGGCACAAAAAACATTAAAAAATTAATTTTAATAAAACTAATTGAGCCCCAAATTTTGTTTTTCCTGATTTAAGTTTCTCGGGTCCAAAACATTAACAGTGCCGAATTTGGTCCCGGTGGGTGAAACAGTCTATGATTCTATAGCGGACAAACAAACAGACAAGCTCTTTTATATATATAGATGAATAAACATATTTTACTGACTGAAAACTCTTACAAACGCATGGATCGAAAAAATAAATAACATTTTGTGTATCGAACCGCCTGAGGGTTTTAACTATAAACGCATTATGCCCTTTTTTAACATAAAAAAGAATCCTCATTTTATTCCCTTTGTATAACAACATGCAATCAATTTTCTGTTATTCTTCTTACTCACAGACTCAAATCTAAAGTGAAAACAATTCCTACAGTAAAAATAATGTTCTCAAATAATGTTGGACTCTATGCCATGCATTCTTTGCAGTTTTTCAATATTTCTCCTGGGAGATAAAAGAGATTACAAAACTGAGCGATGAAAGGTTTCAAAAGCTTTCAAATGTATGTTTTTATCAGAAAATTAAATCATATTTATCCAAGAGATGGAACATTATGCCTCTCCTTTAAGTAGCCTTTAGCGCGAGAAGATCGATATTTTATTGATACAAAAGAAGAATAAGTCGATAATATCAAAATCCAAAAAGCTCTTAAAATATGTTCATCCTGATTCTGCTTGCAGTCTGCATTCAGTACATCTGAAAGATAATTAGGGACATATGAAAAAGTAATGCCTTTAGGACGCAATTTTTACAATCTCCTCAAAAGGAAATATGAACTATTTAAAAAAATATTTGGAAGGAACTAATTATGCGTTTAATAGCACGGCTAATATTTGCTGTTAGTTTGCATGAATGATTCCAATTATTCACGCAATTACAGAAAAAAGTGACACTTTCTACCAAAAAAAGAAAATCAAATGTAAATAATCCCTCTTATTAAATTGTTTAAAAAATTAATTAGTCAGGGCTTTCCCTTATTTTAATCTTTCGAAAGTAACCACTGCGATAAATTAGGAGCACAATGGTTTGAATAAACTTGAAGTAAAAGTTAATGTATTCTGCTTTAAAACGAGCAGGAAACTGCAAAGTTCTAAATCTTCAATTTCAATTAAAATACGTCAATCGAAGAAAGCGTAGTTCAAACATTTATTCAAATCAGTGATGCAATGGCTTTGGATTGTTCAGATCGGCACAATTATTCAAAAAGCTAAATGAGACAGATATGCTAATGTGTGTGTGTGTCTTTCTATGTACACTGCTGGCCACCCAAATTGCAACGCCAAGAAAGACAAGAGATATCACAACAAAATTTATTTTGTAGATAACATGTTGACCAAGTATCAAATGATTAAATTTATAGACTTCTGTGAAGTGTGGTTGCTGCCAAAATCAGTAGCCAGAATAGCCGCCATTGTTGGAGATGACCGCTGCCACACGCCTCGGCATTGATTCAAAGAGACTTTGGATGAGTTCTTGGGGTACAGCAGACCAAGCAGCTTCCACACGTTGCCAAAGTTGATCTGCTGTGGCAGCTGGGGATGGAATCTGGGTCAATCATAGAGCAACCATGAACCACATGTTTTCTATCGGCGAAAGATCCGGAGAGCGAGGCGGCCAGCGAAGCAATTCAATCTGGCGATTGACGAAGAACCGTTGGACAATGCGTGCCCCGTGTGGTCGCGCATTATCCTGTTGAAATATGGCTGTGGGCAAGCCCTGGAGGTAAGGAAGGACAACTGGCTCCAACACCTCGGAGATGTAGCGCCGGCTGTTTAAAGTACCGGCAATGCGTACTAGAGGTGTGCGAGAGTGATATCCAATACCGCCCCATACCATAATACCCGGTGCAGGACTAGTGTGGTGGTGCATAACGCAGCCGTTCAGCATCCTCTCTTCACGGTGTCTCCAGACTCGAATGCAACCATCGTGGTGTTGAAGACAGAAGCGTGACTCGCCAGTAAAGACAATTTCATTCCATTCTGCCATCCACATCCTTCTGTCATCGCACCATTGGCGGCGGAGTCGTCTGTGGTTCTGCGTCAACGGAAGACAAAGCAATGGACGTCTTGCGGACAGACCACTCTGATGTAAACGGCGTCGAATGGTACGCGCAGACACTGGATGATGCGTTACAGACTGCATGTGCTGTGCTATGGTTCGTGATGTGACTGAGCGATACGTCACCGCCATGCGCACAATTTGCCTGTCATCATGTGAAGTGGTGCGCTGAGGTGGATGCGATCGAACACGCCGGTCCGTCGTACCCTCCTGCATCCAACGATCACATATCCGCATTACAGTTGTTTGGTTTCGTCCAACACGACTACCGATTTCCCTGAAAGATAATCCACAATCTCGGTATGCCACTATCCTTCCTCTGTCGAACTCGGATACTTGATCAAAAGATGATCGCTGTTTTCGACGAGGCATAATTGGTCGTTTTTTTGAAAAAACCACAAGAAAAACACAATTGCCGAACTTGAAATCGTCGAAATCTCCAAGCCTTAAATAGCGCTTTGAAGTGGCGCCACAGGCGCACGTGATGTGCGTGTGAGCTGAAATTCTAATCATTTGCATATCTCACCTCCGTTAATTCATGTTGTAAATTTCATGTTATTTGCATGTTTCCTTCAGGGTGTTGCATTTACAGAGGCCAGCAGTGTATATGTATATATCTATATACATAAAAGAGTTCGTCTATTTGTTTGTTTGTCCGCTATAGAATCCTAGACTGTTTCACCCACCGGGACCAAATTCGGCACAGTTAATGTTTAGCACCCGAGAATGTTAACGCAGCAAAAACGATATTTGGGGCTCATTTAGTTTTTTTAAATTAATTTTTTAATGATTTTTGTGTCCCTAAGAGGTGTGCGTAACACTTAAATGTGGATACAGCCTCTTCAGGCTGCGTTCCGCAGCGTTATCAGTAAAATTCCAATGCGCGGGAGAGAAGAGGGATGGTACTCCTCTCCTCCACTGATACACAGAACTTTTCCGGCTGTTGTGTCCTTTGTTATTTGCAGTTTCGAGCTCGCTTCGCCAAAATTTGGCGGACTTAAAAAGTTCTCATGTATGTTAGATGTGAGTATGACATCATAACATGTCAACGAAATTGGCGGTATTTTGCGGTATATCGTCACGCTTTTAGGGGTTATGCGATATTTTTAATTTTTCAATTCTCAACAAGATAAAGTCATTTTCTGTGAAAATCTTGCTTATTGTTGTATAATACACTGAAGTGCCACTGAATTAGGAATAGCAAAGCGTATGCAAATTGTGTAGCGCTGCGCATCATGTATGCAAAAGTGAGGGCGCTGTGGTAACTGCATATATAGCGCGTACTGTGGTTGTTCTGAATTAGTTGTTGGAATTGTCAGTATGGGTAAATTGCCTGATTTAGACGCCTTCGATCGCGGACAAATCGTAGGTGCGCGACGCATGGGCCATTCAATTTCCGAAATCGCCAGACAGCTAGGATTTTCAAGGTCGACAGTGTCAAGAGTATACCAAGAATACATGGATGGTGGAAATAAAACTAGCGACTGCAAAGGACAATTAGCCTTGACAGTGCGTGGTGAGAGAAGGCTCAGGCGTATTGTACGTAGCCAGCGAAGCCAAACATTAGCTCAAATTACCACCCAGTTTAATGACGGTGCCAGTCGTACAGTCAGTAAACGGACTGTGCAACGCTCGCTTCACCGTATGGGTTTCGGGAGCCGTCGACCTACGAGAGTACCATTGCTCTATACTCGCCATCGGGCTGCACGTCTTGCCTGGGCAAGAGAGCACAGAGACTCTAGTGTAGAGGACTGGAAACGAGTAGCATGGAGTGCTGTGTCTCGACTACTTAACGCCGACGGGAGGCTGAGAATATGGCGTCAGGCTCATGAAGCCATGGATCCTGCATGCCTGGCTGGAACTGTACAAGGCCATGGTGGCTCAATCATGGTCTGGGGTGTTTTTTCGTGGCACAGTTTGGGATCTTTGGTGCGTGTACCAACCTCCCTCAATGCAATTCGGTACGTAGAGTTGCTGGGTGATCACCTCCATCCGTTTATGCTGCTCTGTTATCCGCATGGTAATGGAGTTTTCCAGCAACTGTACCTCTCACAAGTCCCGGTTGGCTACTGGCTGGATGAGCATTCGTCTGACGTCTCTGTCATGAATTGGCAACCTAGAATCCCAGACTTAAATCCTATTGAGCATCTTTGGGATGTTTTGGAACAAGGCGTGAAAGGCCAAGACACAGCACCAATGAACCTTACTGAATTATGGACAGCTTTAGCCAATATTTGGCAAGCCATTCCAGTGGAACGTTTCCAGAAACTTGTTGAATCTATACCTCGTCGTGTGGCAGCCGTTATCAAGGCCAGAGGAGGCCCAACTCGTTACTAGGTAGGTATCCCTAATTCAGTGGCTCTCCAGTGTATAATTGGATAAATAAGTTTATAATTTTTTCATACCATGGTTTATCCATCTTAATTTATTTTCATCGTGAAATCTGCACATGATTTGGATTACGCATATCGTTTGGATGCTGATATGACGTTACATTCGTTTTCATGCGGAAAGTGATGCAGACGATTTTTTTAAATGGATGACGTTGAACATGAAGAGCGGGAGGTGCAGCTCAGTATTTTTTTGATGGAATGCATGAAAAATTTTATATCTATATATCTACCCGGGCAATAATGATAGTATATACATATGAGCCAGAATTAAACCACCCCTACTCTGACATCCCTGTACATTGTACTACTCAGTGTAAAGGCTTTAAATTTTTTACACATACTATTCAAAACATAGGGAAACGGATTTTGAGAAAACAGAAATTTAATTCCAAAAAATCGATAGGTAGTGCTGTGCAACAGAAAGTATGAAAATAAGATTTTAAAAAAGTACCAGAAAGAAAACACATGCGAAATGAAATTTTTCCTTTTTAACTTCTATTACCCTTAGGGAAAAAGAGAAAATAAAAAAATGAAAGATGTTCAAACTGCCAATGTAACTGCAATTTCGCCCTGTAAGCAAAACACAAGTGCATAAACTCATGATTTGCAGCCATATTTTGGGTATAAAAGAGGATAAAAACTGAGAATGTCATTAGCGCCCTTTACACGTTCTTTCCCGCTGGAAACCACGATCCCGCGCGATTGAGTGCACGTGTGAAGGTGTCGGAAAGGAAGGGAAAGCTGCTTTGGAGCGTACTGCAAGTTTTCCCGCGAGCAATCCCGTACGTTCCAAACACTCCAAGAGCGTACGTGTAAAGTGCGCGATTAGCGAGGTTCGCGATTAGCGCCCTATACACGTAAGCTCTTTTGAGAGTGATTGGAGCGTGCGCGCAATCCCGTACGCTCCAAGCACTCGCGAAAGAACGTAGTGTAAAGGGCGCTATTCTTAACAGTGATGGCTGTCCCGCTGCCAGAACGCGCTTTGCTTGTGAAGCTCTTTCATGGAAACAACGGAAATGCTGCAGCTTCACTTTCGAGAGTTTCGTCGACTTAAGAATTTTCGAAAAGGGCCATTTCTTCCACAAGGTCTCAGGAAAATGATCGCTCGATTCGAGAAGACTGGAAATCGTGGAATTCGACCGGGTCGAGGGCGAAAACAGGTTCGTTCAGATGTCGTTGAAGATGTTGTCACCGCTAATGTAGAAGAGTCACTGGATAATGTTGTGGGCTGAAGTAGTGCACGTGCAGTGTCCCGAAATTTGGGTGTTCCCAATAGCACAGTGTGGAACGTGTTACAGTGACCATCACTGGCGTTACTCAAATTGGTGCAACCAACGACGGGTTAAGGTACAGCAGCTGTTACGCCATCACTTCACTGATCAAAGAGTCATCAGTCGTGGTTTTACAGTTGCATGGCCACCTCGTTTCCCTGACATACATCCATGTCACTTTTGTCTGTGAGGTTATTTAAAATCAAAAGTTTTATGCTGGTGGAGTCACAAACTTGAGTATCTCAAAGGACACTATATCACAGAAAGTTTGGAATATTCCTTGTGACATGTTGCGTACGGCCATAGAGAATGTTGTGCAGAGAATGCACGGTGTAGTCTGAGAACTGCGGTTATATTAAATGTGGTCGCATTGTCTCACCGGGAAGAGAATATAGTGAATAAAGCTTAATATTTCAATGTATTTTTTTTGTGTTGTTGTTATTATTATTTTGTGTAACACTTTTTACATTGTACAGGGCCATACATTCCCCTATCGGTGATTATTGGAACTAATTTTTTTTCTCGGAATCCTTCTTTCCATGTCATCAGTAGTCTCTATACCAAGTTTGGTGCTATTTCGGTTGTTACATCGAGCTACAGGTGGCTCTGAATAGTGTCAGTTTTAAAAAAATCACCCTGTATATGTACAAAGTAAACTGTGAAATTCGATTACTCAGTTATTCTTTTTGAGAAAAGGTGACTTGAAAATGTCTCAACAACGTGATTTACCGGAATCCATGGCATGACGTATTATAGGCAGACTTGAATCTGGACAAACACAACGTAGTGTCGCGAAAGCTGTTGGAGTCGCCAGAAGTGTCGTTGCAAGGCTGTGGAATCGATTCCAAGAAACAGGGAATGTTAGACGTAGACCAGGGCAAGGTCGGCCACTCGCCACTACAGCAACTGATGACCGGTATATACTGTTAACAGCTCGTCGAAACAGAACACACAATGCTACTCAGCTGCAAAGACAGTTGTTCTTGGCAACAGGACGAAGGGTGTCCATCCAAACAGTACGTAATAGGCTTCATCAAGGAGGTCTCTATGCACGTAGGCCAATGGTCTGCATTCCGTTGACCTCACGCCACCGTGCGGCCTGAAGAAGATGGGCTGCTGAACATAAAGATTGGGAGCAACATGATTGGAGCCAAGTGCTGTTTACAGACGAGATCCGATTCAGTCTGGAGTGTGACACCCGACGTGTTTTGGTATGGAGGGAAAGGGGCACTCGAAATAACCCCACATTTGTTCGTGAAAGGTCACAATACAGACGAGCTGGTTTTATGGTATGGTATGGATTCAGCATAGGTGGACGTCCGGACCTGCATATCATTTGGAATGGTACTTTGACGGCCCGAAGGTATGCAGACGAGAAAATAAAAAAAAAGTTTCCAAAATGTTACAGCGTCATCTATTGATACATATTGGAACTTTTTTTATTATGCCAAATCGTTTCCCCCTTCTTCCAGTATATTCAGTTCAAATTTGAAGTCATTCTGACCAGTGGTTCTTATTTTGCAGCCTTTTGAAAGTGGGACTTTAATTATGGACACCCTGTATATATATATATATATATATATATATATATATATATATATATATATATATATATATATATATATATATATATATATATATATATATATATATATGTATATATATATATATATATATATATATATACACGATTGCTGTTTATATTTTGCTTTAAATTTGTTTAAAGAATTATTTTATTCATAGTTATTTATGATTTTATATAATTAATTTATGGTAGAATAAAGTCCCATTTTTTTCTAATTTGCCATAAGTAGTTACTGCTTAAAGGTTATCTGCTTTACTAAGTGCTCTAGAAGTATTATCTTCTGGAAGAGGTTAAAAATCTATTATTATATTTAGTAATTTTGCAGTCAAATTTTCTGTATTTTGAATTTTGTGGAATAGATTCTTCTTATTAAATGATAATTAAATACGAAAGTGAAACAGGATTGCATTAATGAAGAGTTAATTAAACACTTAAGAGGGAACTTGGTTTTGATATAAACTTAGATATTCTTTTTCTTACGTTAATCTGCTTTTACCTAATATAGCTACACAAATTTCAGAAGCACTTTAGAAATTATGCTACGCCGATCATAATTTGTTATTTCCTTATTGATTTCACTTGAGTGAAACTCTACTTCACCGCCCCTTTAATCTATTTTTACTCCCTAACTGCTAATTTTATAAGCTTTAAACTTATATAAAAAAGTTTGATAGGTTGTTTTTTAGCACTTTAAAAATTATTTACCTTGTAATGACTACTTAATAAAAAAGTTACTCAGAAACCTGTTCCATTTTAACATTTAAAAAAGTCAGCCTATTTTTATTATATTTTACAAGTTGAGCAGCGTATATTAAAAATATTGTACGAAAAAAATTCATAAAATCCTTTTTAGTGCATGTAAGGAAGTATCTGTGGTTTTTTTATTCTTCGCGTGGAAAAAAAATTTAATATTTAGTGCTCTGTATTTACTTACTAATAATCCAATAAAACGCTGAAACTGCGTTGAAGAAATAATGCTGAAAGAGCTTATATTGTTTTCAGCATATAAAAACTTGTTTTGTTCCATGGAGTGAACTATAAAATACCTTATCTGTTAAATAAGCAAGAAAAATATTGACACCAAAAATTTGTCGATGCATATGAAATAATGTTATTTTTCGATATCATATCAGTTATTTCTAAGGTTGGCAGCTTTATAATATGACAAATTATTATAAGCTATTTCTGATTAAAATATAGAAAGACTGGCATGATTTAAATATGACGAGGTATAACATCTTTATCAAAAGATGAAATACATGACAATATATGAAGAATGATAAATTATTTCATATCTGCCAGATACGGATAAATCTGATAGAATCGCAATGTTTCTTTCCTCCAGGGCAACCGTTGGAGTCTCACAGCGAAGTAGCTCAAAATATTCACCATCATATTAGCCATAATCATATTAGCATAAAAGGGAACGAAACTGGTGATTGATGTCCAAGACAACCATACAACTAAATAATAGTTCTTTCAATCATGTATACCTTTACGTAATGCGGAAATAAATGGGGTAGTAAGATTCAGACTAAATGAAAAATCAATCCCAACACGTCATCAGATATGTGAAGTCAATGTCATTAGTTGTATCACTAAAATCATTGTTAGATTAAGGACTTAAAATCTTGGAGGAATGATATTTGATATGGATGTTTCAAATCCCTGATACAGATGTAAAAACAAAAGAATTTCACTTCCCCTGCATTATTGGCAGCATTGCAAAATAGTGACGAAAACCTACAAGAAAGTTTATACTCCGAAAGAATTTTCCTTATTACGATACTTGTGTTGGCTGCTCATGTATCTATCCGACTCCAGAGTGGACGCAAGCCAACCAATTAATACTTTATTTACGTATATATCTTAAAACCTCGTCTGGCAGCACCCGAATATCAGATTTAGGATTACTTACAAAGCCCCAGCCGTAACAAAGCCATTTGCAATACTTTTTCATGTATTAAATGGGTAATTTTTACACGAAATAAATTTCTAATAGTGTTTATCCACACCAGAAGTAATTATTATGTATTATTGCATCCAAAACAAGAGAGAACTCTTAATATGTCATTTATAGATCACAATATAAATACATTTTAATTTAAATAAATTGTTTTCATTTAACTTAAAATAATGATTAATATATAAACGTTTTACCTGGCAAATTCGTTAAGCCAATAAGTGGCGATTTATAGTTTCTTAATAATGTAAACACTGACAATCTATATATATAAAACAGTTCCGCAACTGACTGACTGACTGACTGTTTGACTGACTGACATACAACGCAGAGACGAAACCGCTGGACCTAAACGGCTGAAATTTTGCGTGGCGATTTTTCTTATAGTGTAGGGGTGCACTAAGAAAGATTTTTGAAAAATTCTTCTTAGATTTTTTTAAAGTAAAATGTTTAAGCTGTATTAGTAACTTTATTACAGTTTGCATTTAAAATAATAATTTGAGGGTTATAAAATATATATCACGAGAAAGATCATAAAAATTCCTTTAAAATGAAATCTTTACATCCATTTTCTGATTTTTGGTGAATTTTTAAAGATAAATTTTAACAATTTAATTTATTAAATGGTGATCACGTGATTTCTTTTTCTGGTACTTTAAATAAATTTATCGTCACGTCCATAACAAGGAAATAAACCAAAAAAATATTTTTTCCCTTGCTAATGCGGCAGACGATTGGACATTATCCAAACAAATATTGAAATACAGTAAAAGATATGTTCTTCAAACTGTACTATATTAACTGTACTGTATTCTTTAGTATGTTCTATTAGATTTAATTTGAATATATAAATAAATAAATAAATAAATATATATATATATATATATATATATATATATAGCGAAGTGCGGGTTTTCAGCTGTAGTCTACCATATGAATCAAATATTCTTCAACATTATTGATACTGTAATTATACTGAGTTTATGTTGTCAAAATACAGTTTTAGTGCTATTGAGAAAACAGGACTGTAATATCATTAAGATTGTAAGTGGATTTAAAATAGCTTCGTAATTTCGACTTCCCTATGCTTACGATATCGTTAAGAGATTATAAAACAAAACGAAGAAAATTGTCTACAATGCTTGTTTGGTTCAGTAATTCCTTCAGCAGTCAAACCTCGTAAATTTGCATTAAAAAATTTTTTTAACATTATATGAAATTCCCGTTGACAGTTTAAGGATATTTGGTGAAATTTCAGAGCATCGAAAATAAACGTTACCTCAATACAATAATTATCCAGCGAACAATTAAAGATTGGGTATCGCTGTAAAGTATATATTAAAGAGATAAATTTATTATCCAGTATATACAGATATAAATTCTTTAAATTCAAAACAAAAAAGTGTACATGATCCTAAAATGATATAGCTTTAGAATATTGTAAAATTAAACTTTGTACAGCCTAGGTTTCAAAATAACTATTGGGGATAAGAACTAAATATCGAAGATAGCAAAGTAGCATACGTAAACCAAGTATTTACTCATATTAAAAATGGTTAAGAAACAGTTTATGATCTTCCAAAGAAAAATAAACTTAATATATGCTCTATATCAAAACAATATAAAACAGTTTTTGAGCTGAAGTCATTATTACGATTTTGACAAGACTGAAATATTTAATTGGTCATGAAGTAGCCCAGACATTTGCTAAAATGTTACTGTATGACTTGAAAGAATGGGAGGTTCATGATCCATAGAATAACCTTTAAATAGGTACAAAAACTAGTGAGGGTAATGTAGCTAGCAATCCTTAAGGTCATTACTTGAAAAATGATGTAAATGCAAGTTTCTTAAACATCGAAGAAAATCAAAAGATGTTGAACTTATTATTAATTTTCTAAAACCTTGTAAAGAATAAATATTTTTTTCCTCTTTAATTGTTCAGGAACAATTAACAGCCAATATTTAAGCATAAGCCGCAGATTTCTTCTAGCATAATTAATGGATTGTTTTTCCTCTTTTATTTAACATTCATTAATTGATATATTTTCCATGAACAAGGCTTCATTAAAGGTAGTTCCTTTCAGTTTAACCTAATCTCTTACTACATGCTGTGGTACTAATTTCCAGTTTCTTTATTAATTAGCTCAGAGCTATGTTTTTCATAAATAGTATTGACGGGAAAAAAAAAGCTGACAAATTATATTTCTCTTGAATAAACGTTACGTGTGTTTATGCTCGTGACAGCTTAAAGCAACAACTTAAAAAATTCAGAGACTAACGAATGGAATATACACACTATACAGGGAAATGTAATTAAGAGGTTTAATATTTACATTATTCTAGGGTTTTTTTAAACTATCATGAACAGCAACTTTGTCATACAGATTAACCTGACAAGAGGTTAGAGAAATAAAATTATTCATTTAGCACATACTGTTGCGTGAATTGCTAAGAAACTATTAAATTCAAAATAAATGAGAAAAAACTAAAGTTCGTAACTAATTTTTAATTAAAACGTGAAAATAAAATGTTAAAATTCTATTGTAAATATGCTCTGAAATGTGATAGATAAAGACATAACTTTTATAAAAACTGAAAATTTTAATTTTTTTTAACTACTTTTTTTTATTTCTGTAAGACACAAATATTTTATTAGATTAAAATTCATTACAAAGGGCATTTAATTAACTCATTTAACTTTTCTTATCAAATAACTTTATACTAAATTTTCAACGATGAAATATAAATTTTTGGAAGTTTTATATTTAAAAAGCTTTTTAATACTAGTTATAAGTTTAGTAATTAATAGAAGGGTATCAGCAGAACCTTGTCAGGCAAAATTCTAAAGAATTAAAAAAATATGCTTCAAGCATTCAGAAAATATGTGTCAAGTGTCAGCGGAAATTATTTTTAACATGAATGCATCCAATTTTTCTTCTTTCTTTATTTCTATGCAAAGCTTTAGAGTATCTTTCATCTGCAATTTTGAAATATGACCAGAATGAAAGCGGAAATTTCTACATTTGTCTCTTAACAGATGAAAAGTATTAGAAAAAATAGCTATGTATCGTAATGTGAAACTTCAGTCTCAGATAACACATTTTAAAATATATTTTTAATTTATGAGATAAATTTTCTTTGAGTAAATATCAATGTTACAAGAATATTTTGGCTCACCACTGAAAAACACATATGTACTAATAGTTAAACATTCGTGTACATATATGAATACATAATTAAATGTGAATTTTGTTTGCACTTGAAAGACTCGGGCATTTATTTCAATTTTATTTTGTGTTTCTTATTTTAATTATTGTTCGCTAACATATGGCTGTACTTCACTTTGTTAGGTTGTCGTTGCCATCGTAACCAAATTGTTCTTTCACTTTTCTGAAGTGGCAACGCAATAAGTTTAGAATTCAGTTTAAGTACCTTTAGCAACTAGAATGTTTCTCTTTCGTGTTTTAAAGCCAAATTTGAAGAAGCTGCTTATCAAGCTTTATGGTTTTCAACAAGAAACATTTTAGCGGGCTCTTTGCACAAGGCAGGTCTTCCCATTGTGAATTCAAGTAATTGCTTCTAAACGTATTTGTTAATATTTGGGACCGGTTGTTCCTTCTTCGATGGCACTAATTGAATTACTGCCATCTTGCAACGTTTGTTACTACTCCATTTTTACTGCTGTAAAGTTTTTATTAAATACTAGCTGAAAACCCGCGCTTCGCTGTGGAGTACATTCAAATTAAATACAACGGTCAATGTATGCAATTAATGCCAAAAAAAATAAATATATATATTTATAATAAATGCGACGATCAATGTATACAATTGATGTAAAAAAAAATACATATATATTTAGAAAAAAATCGTAAGGGATATTTTTTTGGATAATATCCAATTGTCTGCTTCATTAGAAAAAAAAATATTTTTTTTGCCTATTTAGTTGTTATGCACGTGACGATAAATTTATTTTAAGTACCAGAAAAAGAAATCACGTGATCGGCATTTAATAATTTAAATTCTAAAAATGAATCTTTAAAAATTCACCAAAAATCAGAAAGATGAGGTAAATGTTCGAAAGAGATTTCATTTTGAAGGAATTTTTATGATCTTTCTTTTGATATAACTTTCATAACCCTCAAATTATTATTTTAAATGCAAACTTAAAAAAAAGTTACAAAACAAATTAAAAATTTAATTTAAAAAAATCTAAGAAGAATTTTTTCAAAAATCTTTCTTAGTGCACCCCTACACCATAAGAAGAATCGCCACGCAAAATTTCAGCCCTTTAAGTCCAGCGGTTTGGTCTGTGCGTTGTATGTCAGTTAGTCAGTTACGGAACTGTTTTATATATATAAATTTACAAGGGAAATATCTTTTGATTCTAATTAACGTATGATTTTGGAATACCTCGCATTGCTGTTACATCATACTATAAGAAACCGAAAGTAAGAATATTTTCATTCATGCCAAGCCTAATTTATTTACTTCCCACATGTCAGTCGGTGATGGGTTATATTTGATATTTTTTTTAACCGACCTACGTGCCTTTGGCGCTTCCACTATTTTAATTTGTTTCTACTTCACATATTTTTTACCGAAATTTTTGACAGATTTTCCTTGACTTTTCAAGCAGGTCTAAATACATGCGTACATAGTAAGCACAATTAAACTGCTGGATTCCTAATATTTTAACCATTCTTCGTTAATTTCAAATAATAAAAGTGTAATTAATGTTTATTTTACTCAACAGTGATGAAATTCAAAAATAATATTTGCTCGTGTTCTTTTACCTGCTTTTAACAACTGATAACTAAACAATCTGAAATTCGGTTTACGCTTTCAGTGTCCTTAATCAATCAGAAACAAGTAAGTCCATGATGAAAGTGTGTATGTCTACAATTAATAATTAACCAAATAATCCTTGACGTGAAGTTCAACCTTAGTTAGGAAGAATAGAATGATCTAAAAGATTTATTGGTCTTATATTATGCGTGATATATTAGGAAACAGTTTGGTTGAAGGCAAAAAGTTAAAAAAGACTATTCCTTATTTAGGATAGGAAGTATTAGGCACATTGTTTACCATGCAGTTTTAGTAGCTTGTTTCATTGATTCAAGGTGAAAATGCCGACCGGAAGAAGGTATTCACATTAAGAACGAAATAACCTATGTTTTCACGTAACCAAACTCGGCTTTATTTCTATCTTACACCGAGTGTACCATTTTTTACAAGAAATTTACTTGAAGCTTAAATTTTAA
Source organism: Dolomedes plantarius (assembly GCA_907164885.2). Classification (NCBI taxonomy): domain Eukaryota; kingdom Metazoa; phylum Arthropoda; class Arachnida; order Araneae; family Dolomedidae; genus Dolomedes; species Dolomedes plantarius. The sequence goes on from OU015495.1 coordinate 191,917,467, forward strand.
GCGTCATAACAAAAGAGTGTCGACACGGTATGCAAAGTCGGACAAAATTCCTACACTTTAGAGCTAAAGAGTTTTGGAATTCAGAGAGCCGGACTATTGCACCACTGATCCAACATTAAATAAGATTCTGTCTTATAAAATCTAAATTTATTAAAACTTAACAAAACAACGTATTAAGCAATTCGTTAACACAACGCAACAAGAATAAAGCCTCCTGGCTTACACATTCGTGCATACACACCGCACGGCGATCACGATTGAGTACCGGTGCACAGTAGGTTACAATCAGTCGTAATCCTCTCGCCTTTACGCACGCTCTCGCTTTTATGGGAAAGGTCGGTAGAAGGTGAACAGGCGAGTTGCAGATTTGCATATTCTCCTTCCGATTCTTCACGGCGAGTTGTTCTTCGGCAGCTTTTCCTACGTCAGCGTTTCGGCTTCGTGGTAGCGTTTTCTACGGTACAGAGTAAATAAAAGTAACTAAATAAATCGCTACTCTTTTTGTCCTCGTGTCGGCGATTCCAACCTTCACGGTTCTCCGATGTGATATTGCAATCGCTTTGCATTGCCATTTGCGTGCCATTTTGCATTCAAGCACGTTCCTTCAGCAAGAAATGTTTCCCAGACTAAATTTTAATTATCAATAATTGTCGTATTACGATTGCAGTTCATAGACGCTTGAAGAAAGAATAATGAAATAAGGGCTGATCAAAAGTTGCTGATATTTCGTGGCATTATCCTCTTTCATACATTTGGGATACGTGCTATCCCAAGAAAATACCTTCGAAAATAACTGGCTTGAGGTAACTGCCGTCTGAAAGATTTCTTCCCCATTTTTTCTTTAAAACAGCAGAGAATGTAGGATATTGGTTCAAATTGCTGAAGGTAATTGTTATGAGAAGCAAAAATCGAATCGTTTGCTTCTGACGAATGGGGGAAAAAAGAAACATTCGCTGCAAATTAGGGTATATTTCGGATCCTAGGTGAGCAGAATATTATTTACCACGGTTTGCCTTAATATTGGTGGTTGAAAGGGCTGATATGTTTATTTTTTGTATGTAATTTATGAAGTTAGGTTTTTCCCTAGGTTTTCTTATATTTAAAGTGAATATATGTTTTATCGTCTCAGACCCAGATACTTAACAGAACCTAAAATCAGAAATCTGATGTAAAATTTAAATGAAGAAATATTTATTGATACCACCTCAGTTGAAAATTAAAATTGCATTTCTGTTTCTCTATTAGATATAAGGGATTATAATGATTTGTATTTGTTATATCAAATTCGAGTTCAAGACATTTTACAAAGGTTTATCCAAAGTGTTTGAAGAAAGGAAGACATTATTTGGTATCCCACCTCAATCCTAGCGAAACCATAGGAAAACAAATTTCTCTGTAATAATTGGAATTTAACAAGTCAATAATTTGGGAACTAAAATGTTTTAAAGTATATGAATAGTTTTCGAGAAATATTTTAGGAAAATCTGCTGCTTATTTTAGTAGAACAAACGAATATTTGCATTGAACAGAAAGAAAAACTACTCATGCACATTCTAAAAGTTTTCATTCAGAATAATGGATCGAAACTATCTAAGCTGAAATAAATAAATTTCTCTATTACCTTTATTGATTCTACATATTAATTCATCCTAAAGATCTATTTCTCCAAAAGCCATCTGCCCAGAAATCCGAAAATATAGTGTTGGAGCTAATTAACCGTGAAAGTGGTGTTAATCAAATTATCGAAATTTCCGATTTTCCCGCTACGAATCGATGAAACACGAAAATTTCGGGACGATTCGCTTACCCAGTGCGGCAAGGATAATCGAATTTCCGAGATTTTTTTAACTCCCGGAGAGATCAGGACGTTAATGTCTCCGACAACGTACGCGAGACCACCTATCCCACCTTATGACGTCATACCTCTGAAGACTTCCTGAAAGTCCTTCCTAAAGTTTTTTTTAGTTCTAGAGAACTATGCGCTTCCAAATGCATCGCAAAAACAAATATATGGTAGCAGGTTTCAAGTTACTCCTGACAGTCACCGAAACCACCCTACGAGTTTGTCGTTTTATCGACCCCTTAAAGTTCTTTTTTAGTTCTAGAGAACTATGCCCTGCCAAATGCATCGCAAAAACGAATATATGGGCGCAGGTTTCAAGTTACTCCTGACAGTCAACGAAACCACCCTACGATTTTGTCGTTTTATCGACCCCTTAAAGTTCTTTTTTAGTTCTAGAGAACTATGCCCTGCCAAATGCATCGCAAAAACGATTATATGGGCGCAGGTTTCAAGTTACTCCTGACAGTCACCGAAACCACCCTACGATTTTGTCGTTTTATCGACACCTTAAAGTTCTTTTTTAGTCCTAGAGAACTATGCCCTGCCAAATGCATCGCAAAAACGAATATATGGGCGCAGGTTTCAAGTTACTCCTGACAGTCAACGAAACCACCCTACGATTTTGTCGTTTTATCGACCCCTTAAAGTTCTTTTTTAGTTCTAGAGAACTATGCCCTGCCAAATGCATCGCAAAAACGATTATATGGGCGCAGGTTTCAAGTTACTCCTGACAGTCACCGAAACCACCCTACAATTTTGTCGTTTTATCGACCCCATAAAGTTCTTTTTTAGTTCTAGAGAACTATGCACTGCCAAATGCATCGCAAAAACGAATATATGGGCGCAGGTTTCAAGTTACTCCTGACAGTCACCGAAACCACCCTACGATTTTGTCGTTTTATCGACCCCTTAAAGTTCTTTTTTAGTTCTAGAGAACTATGCCCTGCCAAATGCATCGCAAAAACGATTATATGGGCGCAGGTTTCAAGTTACTCCTGACAGTCACCGAAACCACCCTACGATTTTGTCGTTTTATCGACCCCATAAAGTTCTTTTTTAGTTCTAGAGAACTATGCACTGCCAAATGCATCGCAAAAACGAATATATGGGCGCAGGTTTCAAGTTACTCCTGACAGTCACCGAAACCACCCTACGATTTTGTCGTTTTATCGACCCCTTAAAGTTCTTTTTTAGTTCTAGAGAACTATGCCCTGCCAAATGCATCGCAAAAACGATTATATGGGCGCAGGTTTCAAGTTACTCCTGACAGTTACCGAAACCACCCTACGAGTTTGTCGTTTTATCGACCCCTTAATTGCAAAAAGTAAGACCTCTGCCACAAACCCGAAAATATAGTGTTGGCGACGATTCCATAGTAACCATGAAAGCATTGCGTCATTTCCAATTTTCACTACTGGATCGTGGATGAAACATGAAGGTTTTGTGCCGATCCCACGTCATCCTCATACTTCGGGTATCCCAGAGCCGCAAGGAAAACTTGAATTTTTGATATTTTT